>LNAC01000149.1:414700-461724 GCA_002007465.1 Ailurus styani | reverse complement strand
TGCCACGGGCTGGGGGTGGGAGGGTGGGCAGAGGGAATGCAGAGGTACCGTTTCCTGGGGATAGAGTCTCAGTTTACAAGATGAAAAGCGCTGTGGAGATGGATGGTGTGGTGACAGTCGCACAACAGTGTGAATGTGCTCAGTGTCGCCGAAGGGTGCATTTAAAAATGGGTAAGATAATAAATTTTATGTTATGTGTGTTTTGCCACTATAAAAAATGTTGTAAAATTTAAAATCCTCAGCTCCTCAGTTGTATGAGCCACTTTTCAAGTGCCCTGTAGGCACATCTAGCTCAGGTTCTAATTATTTAAATTATTGGAAAGTGTGCGTTTCTTTTTTTCACGGAGTTCCATTTATTGGTGCTGGTCTAGAGCACAGGAGTTCTAAGAAATGCACCAAATCTATGAAATTCTGTTGTCAAATAAATACGCATACTGTTAACCCTTGAACAGTACCCCCGCCCCGCATAGTCAGAAACGCACGTGCTAACATTCAACTCTCCAAAAACTTAACTGTCAATAGCCTACTTTGACTAGAAGCCTTAGGAATAACAGGAAACAGTCGATTAACAGGTATTTTTTATGTTACATGTATTATACACTGTATTCTTATAGCCAGGTAAGGTCAAGAGAAGAAAATGTTATGAAGAAAATCATAAGGGGGAGAAAATACATTAGCACTACTGCCATATTTATGGAAAGCATCAGCATGGAAGTGGACCCTTGCAATTCAGGTCTGTGTTGTTCAGTAGTCCACCGTATTACATACTAAAACACATGCTGAGACTCACAGAACATCTTCAGAGTCTGCTGATGCTCCCTGAAATATAGCCTCACAGTGTGGTTCCTCTTAACCAAGCTTTTCAGGAGTTCCTCTCTTTGCTGTGCCCACCAGCTGGACTACAGTTACGCAGCTTTCTGGCACTCATTCGCTGTGCAGCTTTAAACAAGTCACTTTAGCTCTCTGGGCCTTTTGTTTTATCAAAAATGAAAGAGGTGGTTTTTGAGGATTTTGAAGGCTGAGTCTTGACCATGACAATGAAGGTAAAGGTCAGCAGGGACCGAAGAAAGCCAGTGAGGGATGGAACCCTGGTCCCTGCACAGCAGATAGGTGTGTGTGTGTGTGTACCTGTCACTCTGTGTGTTGCTCAGGCTATAGGTTCTGTAGTTATCGAGGAGAATCATATATTTTTTTTGTTTTGTTGCTTATAGCATATGCTTTTACAAGGCTGTCCAAACTTCCCTTTTGATAGAAAGGGTGGAGTATGTCTATCAGAAATAGGATCTTTACACTTCGAGATTATATGCTGTGTTTAAGGTTGACTACCAAATAATACCAGGTCAGGGCTAGTTTGGTGGATTGAGCTGGAGGGCTGAAACGGGAAAGGGGTGTGTCAGAGGAATAAAGAGGGGAGTGACTCACTAGATTTTTACAAATAGTAGGAACTATTCCCATTTACAGATAAGGAAACCAGTGGTAAGGAAGGTGCCCCAGAATAAATCTGAGTTGAGCTGGGCTTCGGTCCAGGGCTGTATGGTCCCAAAGCCGGTGGATTTTCCATTTTACCTGCCTATGGAGAGAGACTGTGGGAGTAGTTGCCCTGTTTCCTTAGGAAATGGACAATTAAAATCAGAGACCGTCAGGGCTACCTGGCAGTAAGAGCATTAGGGATAAAGGTCCCTCCATTCACTGTTGTCTGAGAAGGCTGCAGCTACTGAGCTTCATGGGGAGGAATACAGGGAATGAACCGCCAGGGATGGATAAACGTCCAGGCTGGGCAGTTTGTGGGGCTCCATCAGTGAACCTGGGTTAGCCTGCCGTCCTGCATTCCACCTCGGGGGAAGGGATGCCACAGTTGGACTGTCTACCCCAAGATAGGAGCTTTAGAGAAGGCTCTCAGGCTAGATGGTGTTCAGCCTGACAAAGGCGTTCTCGCAGAGTATTTCAGAGTAGCAACAGGGAAAGTTACAAAGAGAAGCAGCAGGGGAGCAAGATAGAAGGTTCAGGGTCAAGGAGGATGTGATCAAATTCCCTTCTTTGCCTCTCGAGCTGGTAGACTGTGGAGTCATTTTGGAATCTTGACTCAACACTCAAAGGGAGGGGAACATGGAAGCCAGCTCTGTGCTGGGCTCCTGGGCTCTGGAGGCATGGCTCTGGAGGCTTTGCTGGCCTCGGGCGGGGGGCTCTCCCCTTGCCAGCCCACCGTCATGGGGCAGGAGCTGCAGATACATGGTCTCACTCCCAGGACTTGCACCAAGGCTTTTGAGTTGAGATCGATAATTCCAGATGGGCCAGTCGAATAACTATATAAATAGAGAGGGGAAGGGGGAGGAAAAGAAAGGGAGGTGGAGAGGTAAAAAAGACAGACTGAAGGGTGTCCAAGTTTCATGCAGCACATGGGGCCCAACTTCTGGAAATAGTTTGCTGCTGACAGGTAGAGCTTCTATTATATTTCCAGAGAGTGGGATTTATTAAAAATAACGCTTCATGTAAGTGGGAAACAGAGTATAAAAGCATATTCAGTGAAATGGGATTGTCCTTCCAATCCCAACCTGCAAGTCCCTTCTGTTTGGCATTTCAGAAGTACTAGCTGCCCGGACAGGCTCATGTGTCTTACCTGTCGCTTTCAGAGACCTGTTTATTATTTATGTATTGAGCATAATGGCAGTGTCTTTTTCCCACAGTGTGTAATTAGGGTTTTTTTCCTTCACTTAAAACAGCTTGAAATTTTGTAATGGGCTAACATCCCATTATATGAATATGAAAGGCTAGGCCTTGAAATTATTTAGGAGGGGTGAAAGCTGTTGGTAGGGTCAGCCAGTGGGGGCTCTACCCACTTGGCTCACACAAGGCAAGCTGCTCGGCTTCTCTTTCTAATCAATGTTCAGTGTCTACAAGGGCAGTAGCTTAGCGAAATTCAGTAGATTTTTATGTCCTTGAAGCTTCTTCGTTATCTCCTTTTGGCTCCCAAAAGTGCTCAAGTCAGAGTGGAAAGCACCCAAGAATTACTGCTGAAATTATTGGCTGAACTGTAGGGACGCTGTGAAGGAAATTGGGTTTATTACCAGGCTGTCTTTTCCTTTGTTGGAGAATAGACTTCCTCCGAATAGGATAACATACCTAATGTCTCTACCATCCTTAACCAGGGATTGGCTAAAATCAGACAAAACACTGACCAGAGATTCTGGAACGATGGGTGTGAATGATTCTTACTGTGACTGTTCTCTGTGTTTCTGGGTGTCACCGTGGAAGAAAGAGCCTTCTGAAGCAGTATCCCATTTGTTGCTATTACTTATACTAGCAGGATTTAAAAAAAAAAAGTGAACATTTTTTATTATAAGTAACAGTGAATTAAAGCAACATCAGTATTATCTCCCCGGCTTTACATTTTGAATTTTATCCAAAAATGGATGTATTTTAATTTTCCAAAGTGTCCGCTGACTTTAAAAAGACTCTCACAGGCATTCTTCCACTTTGAAATCTGGGTTCCTCTTTGTTTTGTTTGATACTCCCCTTCTCCTTCAACTCGAGCAGGCAGCCGGGGCTCTTTCACCCACTGCTCCCGCTGAGTTGGTGCGGCTCCTGGCCCCTCCTTTTCTGCCCACCCCTGGCAGATGAAGGGTTGCATTGTAGAGCATTTGGTCCTGCCTGTGTGTCCTTTGTAAGTAAGGACCTGAATGTTATCGCCCTCGGGGCCCTCCCTTCTGGAGCACCGTGGACTTCCACACACACTCACATTCACACTCCCTCACATGAAACCACCTCCTGCCATCTCTGGCCTTCCCCCTGCAGCCCGGCCTCCTGGGGCCAAAGGCCCGCTCTCCCTCGCCTTTCCCCTGTCGGAAGGGTCGGTCAGGTCTGTGTCTGATAGTGACGGCACCCTCCCCCTTCACGTCTCCCTCTTAGCAATAATTTCTCGTTTCAGCATACAGACAGGGCAAATGCTGGTAGGGGAACGCAGTGTCTTCTGTGTGCTTAAATGCTTTACGGCTATGAAACGGGGCAGTTTGAAAATTTATGGAGTCCTCTGCCCATGCAGTTTTTACTGGTAAGAAATGTGGCTAATGAATGAACAATTGAAGATAACCGAGCTGATAGATTTTTTTAAAGCTTTTATTTATTTATTTATTTGAGAGAAAGGGAAAGAGAGGGAGCACAAGCAGGGGAGAGGCAGAGGGAGACTGAGAAGCAGACTGCTCTCTAAGCAGGGAGCCTGATATGGGGCTCGATCCCATGACCCTGAGATCATGATCTGAGCTGAAGGCAGATGCTTAACTCACTGAGCCACCCATCAATTCTTTGAGATTTTTTAAAAGAAAATAAACTTTATTTGGGGTACCTGGGTGCCTCAGTCAGCTAAGTGTCCGACTCTTAATTTCAGCTCAGGTCATGATCTTGGAGTCGTGGGATCAAGCCCCATATGGGGCTTTGTGCTCAGCATGTAGTCTGCTTGAGGATTCTCTCTCCCCACCCTCTGCTCCTTCCCCCCCAAATAAATAAATAAATAAATAAATCTTTAAAAAGATAAACTATATTCTTTAGAGCGGTTCTAGGTTCACATCGGAATGTAGAGTAAGGGGGCGCCTCGGTGGCTCAGTCAGTTAAGTGTCTGCCTTCAGCTCAGGTTATGATCCCGAGGTCCTGGGATTCAGTCCCACATCGGGCTCCCTGCTCTGCGAGCCTGCTTCTCTCTCCCACTCCCTCTGCTTGTGTTCCCTTTTCCTCTCTCTCTCTCTCTTTTTAATAAATGAGATCTTTAAAAAAAAAAAAAGGAATGTAGAGTAAGGTACAGATATTGCCCGTATGCCCCCTCCCCCACACAGGCACAACGTCCCCTGCTATTCACATGCCTCACCCGAGTGGGAGGTCTGGTGCAGTTGAACCTGTGTTGACACATCGTCACCTCCTGACAGCTCTCATTCACGTGTGGATGGTGCGTTCTGTGGGTTTGGACAGATCTGTGATAACATACCTTCACCATCATCGTATTATACAGAGTTGTTTCACTGACCTAAAAAACCTGGGTGGAGTTAGATAAATTTAAAATAACATTTCAGTTTTGGGCACCTGGTTGGCTCAGTGAATTAAAGCCTCTGCCTTCGGCTCAGGTCATGATCTCAGGGTCCTGGGATCGAGGCCCACATCAGGCTCTCTGCTCAGCGGGGAGCCTGCTTTCCCCCTCTCTCTGCCTGCCTCTCTGCCTACTTGTGATCTCTCCCTCTGTCAAATAAATAAAATCTTTAAAAAAAAATAAAATAAAATAACATTTCAGTTTTTATCTTTGCAGTTTTCCAAAGTTGTACAAGGAGAAGCACTTGATTTAAATGAATACCCAAAGAATTTTATCTAAATCACTTTGAGAATTCATTTTTGGAGGATTCTGGCCACTTATACATAGATGAGCTCCATTGATTTTTTAGATAGCCCTCTCAATTTCTAGTAGAATAGAAAAAGTAGGTGTTTGTCTTTAAGAAGACTTTCCATAAAAGTATTTTACCAATTTTACTTTCAGAGTCAAGGAAATTTCCAGGTTGTCTAACAAAACAAACCTCCCTATGCTGAAGTAACGGTTGGAGGCTTGAATAAAAAAGCAAACCCTGCAGAGTCATGCTACTGATCATTTGCTATTTGTTGTTTTAGATAATATTTCACTCAGTTTTATTGATTTTAAGGGCAGTCTTCACTTATGTGTCAGATAATGGCAATTAACTGGCCTGATAGAAATTCGCTGTAGAAGGGGCGCCTAGGTGGCACAGTGGGTTAAAGCCTTTGCCTTCGGCTCAGGTCGTGATCCCAGGGTCCTGGGATCGAGCCCCGCATCGGGCTCCCTGCTCAGCCAGGAGCCTGCTTCCTCCTCTCTCCTCTCTCTCTGCCTGCCTCTCTGCCTGCTTGTGATCTGTGTCAAATAAATAAATAAAATCTTTAAAAAAAATTCGCTGTAGATAGTATTTACATACAGCAGTTGTAGCAACAGAATAACAGGAAGTAACCTGGTCTAACTTTGGCTAAAAAGAAAATTTGGAAAACATCTAGAGCCACAAAGAGATAAATATTGGGGGGGGCACCTGGGTGGCTCATTCAGTCAGGGTTCCAACTCTTGATTCAGGCTCAGGTTGTGATCTCAGGTCCTGGGATCGAGCCCCATGTCAGGCTCTGTGCTCAGTGTGGAGTCTGCTTGAGATTCTCTCTCCCTCTCCTGCTGCTGCTCCCCCCTGCTTGCATTTTCTTTCTCTGTGTCAAATAAATAATAAAATCTTGTTTACAAAAGATAAATACAGGGTTTAAACCAAAAATTAGTTGGGTAACAGCATTTGCAAAAGACATGAAAACATTTGATAGGTTTACATCTGTATCTCCTTTGTGGAAATGCAATCTTAGGGACAGGGAGAACATTTTGTTCATCACTGTGTTCATGTGCACAGAACAGTACCTGGCTTTATAGTAAATGGTCAGTAAACCTTTGCTGAGTGAGTGGACAGTGACTGTTACATTGGAAGTTGTTTTAAAACATTAGACCTGTGGTCGCAAACCCATCTGCAGATGGCCAGAGAGTAAGTTCATCAATGTTCAAGGTGCATTTTTTAGTTTTGTTTTGTGATTTTTTTTAAAAAAATGTGTTTTGGAATTTTAAAAACGCAAAAGTAATTGAACAGTGTAATCTGCATACCATACAATTCATCTATTCAAAATGTGCGACTCATTGGTTTTTTTAATAAATTCAGAGTTGGGCAGCTATCATCAGACTCTGATTGTGGAATGTTTTTGTCTCCTAAAAAGAAACTGTGCCCATTAGCAGTCACTCCTCACCTACTCCCCATACCAGCCCTAGGCAACCTCTAATATATTTTCTGTTGGCTTAGATTTGACTACTCTGGACATTTCATATATTTGGACCCCTCATACAAATGGAATCGTATATGTGATCTTCTCTGCCTGGCTTCTTTGCTTCTCCTGATGTTAGTGAGGTTTATCCATGTTGTAGCATGCATTTATTACTCACTTTTAAAATTAATACTCAGTAGGGGTGTCTGGGTGGTTCAATCAATTAAGCGTCCGACTCTTGATTTTGGCTCAGGTCACGATCTCTGGTTCATGGGATCGAGCCCCCAGGTCAAGCTCCATGCTCAGTGCAGGGTCTACTTGAGATACTTCTCTCTCCCTCTGCCCTGCCCCCCCCCCGCTCCTGTGCTCTCTCTCTTTTCCTTCTACCCGCCCCTCAAATAAATAAATAAATAAATAAAATCTTTAATATTCCATCATATGCAGGGGCTCCTGGGTGGCTCAGTCAGTTGAGCGTCCAGCTTTTCATCTCAGCTCAGGTCTTGATCTCAAGTTCATGAGTTCAGGCCTTGCATTGGGCTCCACACTGGGAGTGGAGCCTACTTAAATTAAAAAAAATTCATTATTTGCATACATCCTGGTTTTTTTTCTTCCATCAGGTGATGGACATTTGGGTTGCTTACACTTTTTGGCTATTAAGAGTAATTCTTCAGGGGCGCCTGGGTGGCTCAGTTGTTAAGTGTCTGCCTTTGGCTCAGGTCATGATCCCAGGGTCCTGGGATCGAGCCCCACATTGAGCCCCGCATCAGGCTTCCTGCTCAGCGAGAAGCCTGCTTCTCCCTCTCCCCCTGCTTGTGTTCCCTCTCTCGCTGTTTTTCTCTGTCAAATAAATAAATAAAATCTTTAAAAAAAAAAAAAAGTAATTCTATCACATTTTTGTACCAGTTTTTTTTAAGATTTTATTTATTTATTTTACAGAGGAGTGAGGGGCAGAGGGAGAGGGAGAGTCTTAAGCAGACTCCATGAGGAGCGCAGAGCCTGACTTGGGACTTGATCTCACAACCATGAGATCACGACTTGAACTGAAACCAAGAGTCAGATGTTCAACCGACTGTGCCACCCAGGCACGACTGTACCAGTTTTTGTGTGAACATGCATTTCACTTTCTTTGGTATGTACCAAGGAGTCCCAATTGCTGAATCATATGGTAACTCTGTTTTTTAACCTTTGAGGAACTTTTGAGAATGTTTTCCAAAGAGGCTGCACTATTTATAGCGCATAAGCACTTCCCATAAGCAAGGTATAAGGGTTCCAGAAAATTCAAACTAAAGTTTTTCAAAATTAAAAGGTAAGATGCTTTTATCCCAGTTAACATTGTGAATGTAATACCCAGTGAGAGTCTCTCTGAAGATCAGAAGTTTAGATCATGAAGGGTTCTTTAGGTTTGCATTTTGTTGCCCCCAGAAATATGTTAATATTCAGTCTTTAAAAAAGTTTCCTCTTGGGGCGCCTGGGTGGCTCAGTGGGTTAAAGCCTCTGCTTTCGGCTCAGGTCATGATCTCAGGGTCCTGGGATCGAGGCCCGCATCGGGCTCCCTGCTCAGCGGGGAGCCTGCTTCCCCTTCTCTCTCTCTGCCTGCTTCTCTGCCTACTTGTAATCTCTCTCCCTCTGTGAAATAAATAAATAAAATCTTAAAAAAAAAAAAAAGAAAAAGAAAAAAAGTTTCCTCTTTTAGGGCGCCCGCAGGGCTCAGTGGGTGAAGTATCTGCCTTCAGGTCAAGTCGTGATCCCAGGATCCTGGGATCCAGTCCCACATCAGGCTCCCTTCTCAGCGGGACGTCTGCTTCTCCCTCTGTCCCTCCCTCCTTCCACTTGCAGGTGCTCATGCGGGATCTCTTTTACCTCATTCTCACATGCAGTTTTTAGTGAAAGGAACAATGTTTGAGGAGGCAAACCATAGAGGGACCCGGTGATGGGCTTTCTTTGTTGTATTTTGGCTAAAGCAATTCTTCAGACCTTGGGTGACAAGAATTTCTCAGGACAAAGGGGCAGAATTTTATTGCCTTAGAAACTTGGCAAGAATAATTTTTATTGTTGCATTTCTGGAAATAAAAAACCACCATGGCTTTGGTGGAAACAAAAGAGAAAAGCTGAGGGTTGGTGACCATATTCTGCCCACATGACCAGTGGGAAGAGGATCGTCCATTGACTGTCTTAGAATTTACTGCCAACAGCTGGTCGCAGCAGCAGGTACTGTCATTGTGTGACACGGCCTTGCATTTGCTGTCGTGGGAAACTCTTGCAGGGGCCGAAAGCTCCTCTGTGTCACCTGTTTCACAGCGTCCCCCTGGAGCCTTTGAAGCACAGATTCCCGGTTATCTGCTGATTCAAGGATCCTGTCCAGGGACCATCCCCTCACCATTCAGCTCTTCTTTGCGCCTTATGGATGCCTTTCAGTTCCATCTGCTGTTTTATAAACTAACTTTTTTAAACTAACTTTTAAAAAATTTTATTGCATCAGGGTGCCTGGGTGGCTTAGTCAGTTGAGATTCTGACTCTTGACCTCAGCTCGGGTCTTGATTTCAGGGTTGTGAGTTCAAGCCCCGTGTTGGGCTCCACACTGGGCATGGAGCCTCCTTTAAAAAAAAAAAAGGTAAAATTTTTATTGTGCCAAAACATACATAGCATAAAGCTGAAAGCTGACCATTTTAATCACTGGTTTGCATGCCGTTCTGAGGCGTGAAGCAGCCATGGCATGGTGCGGCCGTCAGTGCTGTCCCACGCCAGATTTTCATCTTCCCCAAAGGAAAGCCTGTTCCCCACCAAGCAGTAACTCCCCACTCTCTCCATCTCATGAACTGACTTTGGACTCAGAACAGCCTATTTTGGTAGCAGAGCTTTCTTCAAAGCTTCTCGGCCTCTGAAATCACCTGCAACCCCCCTGAGATAAGATGATTCCTTTTATCTCCGTCAGCATCCGTTCTTTACTCTCTTCTCCCAGCCCCTCCAGTTCTGCGTTATTGCTGACTCTCTGTGTTATACACTGCTCTGATCTGTAGCTCTGGGGTAATGAGGACCGAAGTGTCTCAAAGGACTGAGGTTAGAGAGACCGGGCATGGGTGTGTCCGTCCGATAGCACCTCCTGCAGGACACTGTAAGTTCTGTACCCTCTGCCAGGTGATCTCCGCTCACTAGCACCTCCTGCAGGACACTGTAAATTCTGTACCCTCTGCCAGGTGATCTCCGCTCTGAGCCTCCTGAGTGCTGCTCCGCGTCACGCCAGGATGCAAGGGAAGCAGGGTAGGGCTGCCTGTGGGACCTGCAGCTCCAGCCACCGTCTTGTAGGGTCTTGGCTTGTCACGGTCCCTTTTGTCGTTGTCACACACAACTATGTAAGTGCAGATCTGTGTTTCTGTTTTAGCCCCTGTCTCTTATTTTTCAACTTACAAAAAAAATTCAGTGTGACAACCTTTTTGACTCCACTAAGAAAATTCACATAAATATTGATCCCTGTTGCTGAACCAAATAACATTTCAGACCCGTTTATTCTGGTCTCTTATGTCTGCTTGTGGATTTCACAATCATCAATCTGGTCTTACTGTACAATCCCACTGTACATGCTTTTCAGAAGAAAATGGACAAGAAACTTTTAAAGTGGGCGCCTGGGTGGCTCAGTGGGTTAAAGCCGCTGCCTTCGGCTCAGGTCATGATCCCAGGGTCCTGGGATCGAGGCCCGCATCGGGCTCTCTGCTCCGCAGGGAGCCTGCCTCCTCCTCTCTCTCTGCCTGCCTCTNCTGCCTACTTGTAATCTCTCCCCCTGTGTCAAAAGAAAAAAAAAAATCTTTAAAAAAAAAAAAAAAAAAAAAAAAGAAACTTTTAAAGTACAGTATAAGCAGCTGGTTAGTTATCAAAAGAAAATACCGATTAACTATTAAGGCAGATTCTTCTTTTATTTTTTTTTAAGATTTTATTTATTTGAGAGAGAGCAAGTAAATGAGAGAGCACAAACGGGGAGCAGCAGAGGGAGAGGGAGAAGCAGACTCCCTGCTGAGCAGGGAGCCCGATGCGGGGCTCAATCCCAGGACCCCAGGATCACAACCCAAGCTGAAGGCAGATGCTTAACCAACTGAGCCATCCAGGCGTCCCCTCAGTATTACAGCAGATTTTTCTGATATTTATTGGGAGTAAGAATTCTTTTTTTTTTTAAGATTTTATTTATTTATTTGACAGAGAGAGATTACAAGTAGGCAGAGAGGCAGGCAAAGAGAGGAGGAAGCAGGCTCCCCGCCGAGCAGGGAGCCCGATGCAGGCCTCGATCCCAGGACCCTGAGATCATGACCTGAGCCGAAGGCAGAGGCTTTAACCCACTGAGCCACCCAGGCGCCCAGGGAGTAAGAATTCTTAAGCATTGCTTCAACCATCCAGTGTCAGTTCATTGTATATTAACAGATGGCTCTCTGTTGATTTCAGCAGTTATAAAACTACTATTTTTGCACCACACCTTAACTCTAGTCCTGACGTTTTGGAGTTTATCTAAAACATGGCATATGGGGCGCCTGGGTGGCTCAGTGGGTTAAGCCTCTGCCTTCGGCTCAGGTCATGATCTCAGGGTCCCGGGATGGAGCCCCGCATCAGGCTCTCTGCTCAGCAGGGAGCCTGCTTCCCTCACCTCCTCTGCCTGCCTCTCCGCCTACTTGTGATCTCTCTCTCTCTCTCTCTGTCACATGAATAAAAATCTTTAAAAAAAAAATAAAAAAGTAAAACATAGCATGTGAATAAATTCAGGGCAGTAGATTGGATTTATCAAACACCAGTAAGTGTTTGCTGAACTGAATTGAATTCATCTTGGTTAAGGAGTCTGCCTTCTGGACAAGATCCCCTCGCTCCCTCCTTGCCTTTCTTCCTTCTGCTTTCCTATCTTATTTTTCATTCATTCAGCACATGTTCATCATGTGACTATTGTGTCAGACCTTGTCCAGGCTTGGGGTATACGGCAGCACATAAAACATGCGTCTCTCGTGGGTCTTTCGAAACCAGCAGGGGAGACTGTTGATAAAAAAAAAAAGTACACCAGCAAATACAAGGTATTTTCAGAAAGTGGTCAGAGCTGTGAGGAAAGACAAAATGATATGATGGACGTGTCCAAAGGGTCAGCAGCTGTTTGATAGGGTGGTTCAGGAAAGGGAGCCTCTCTAAGGAGAGTCCTGAGTGATAGTGAGCCCTTGTGGTCAAGGGCTGGGTCTTCCAGGCCAGATGAACAGTGGAGGGAGACCTCCTCTAGAAGAGGGAGGAGGCCAGTGTGCTGAGAGCAGAGGCTGACGTCACTGGGGACTGCACCTCGGGGGGAGAGAGTTGGGGTTTTATTGTGAGTACTATGGGAAGTCAATGGAGTGTTGAAGCATTGAATGGTGTGATCCGATTTACTTTCTTGAAAGGTCTCTCTGCTGCGGCCTGGGGTGTAGATTGAAGGGGAGGAGTGGGTGAGAGATGGAAGGGAAGGCTGTGCAGGTGCCTAGGCAGAGGGAGAGCTGCTTGCCCTGGGGTGTTGGGAGTACAGGTGGAAAGAAATGGTGGGACAGGAGGTCTCTCCTGGAGGTAAATTTATGTGTAACTTTGGGGGATCACGTCGACAGCACTCTCTGCAGACGGGCTGCCCCAGCATTGCCAGAAGGAGGCAGTCATTGGCGCTTCCTGGCTTGGAAGGTGAAGCATTGTATGTTGGGTGGTCATTAGAATAATGGCCCCCCAGAGATGTCCACACCCCAGTCCTTGGCACCTGCAAAGATATCCCCATCCATGGCACATGTGATGAAGTGTCAAAGACCTTAAGATGGGAAGGTGGCCCTTGGTTTTCCAGGTGGGTCTGTTCTCACGGGCATGAATCTATAGAACTGGAAAACCCTTCCTGGCTACCCCCAGAGATGCCAAGTGGAAGGAGCTCCAGGAGGGTTTTATTTTTTTATTTTTTTAAAGATTTTATTTATTATTTGACAGAGGGAGAGAGATCACAAGGAGGCAGAGAGGCAGGCAGAGAGAGAGGAGGAAGCAGGCTCCCCGCTGAGCAGGGAGCCCGATGCGGGGCTCGATCCCAGGACCCTGAGATCATGACCTGAGCAGAAGGCAGAGGCTTTAACCCACTGAGCCACCCAGGCGCCCTCCAGGAGGGTTTTAAAGCAGGAACCTCGACCCACTGCTGCTGGCTTTGAAGGTAAAGGAAGGGGCCCCAAGCCAAAAAGTGCAGGAGGCCTCTAGGAGCTTGGGACAGCCCTTACCTGACAGCCAGCAGGGACACGGGACCTCGGTCCTGTAACTGCAAGAAACTGAACTCTGCCAGCACCTTGACTGTGCAAGAACCGGGACCCTTCCCCAGAGCCTCCAGAAGGGAATGCTGCCCTGTTGACGCCTTGTGTTTTAGAGACTTGTATTAGACTTTAGGCCCACAAGAGCTATAAGATAATAAATTTGTGTTGTTTTAAGGTGCTAACTTTGTAGTAATTGTTATATAATGATAGAAATAAAATATGGTTTGTAATCACTTTGTTTTTGTTAGTGAAATTGAACATCTTTTCATATGTTCAAGGGCCATTTGTAATTTTTTCTGTGTATGTCCCTTGCCTGTTTCTCTTTTGAATCCCCCACACCTAGGAGTTCCTCATTTATTATGGACATGGGCCTGCTGTGCTAGGAGGTGCAACTCCCACCTCCCCAACTGCGTGGAGTTTTAACCCTGAGGTTAACTGGGGACAGACAACAGACAGCAGAGAGGAGGGGCCCGAGGACTGAGCCCTGGTCATTGCACTTTCTGGAGCTCAGGCTGAGGAGCGGAAGCCTGTGGCTCTTCCAGTTCCCCATTAGCAGACCGTTGGCCAAATGAAAACAGCCATGGCAGAGAGCTAAATCTGCTGTGTTTTTCCTATTCTCTCAGCTTCTACTCTTCATTTCAGTTTAACTTTGAACAGATCTCAATCTAAGCTAACGGCCCCAATGGATTAAACCATTCATGGTTCTGTCTAGCGTTGTGGGCCAGCAGGTTCACTGTGACTTGACTGTTTGGTGTGTGATAAACTAGTATGGCTGTGACTGGGGAATGGGAGTATACTGTCTAGTCAGATATTCTGCTTACTGGAGACTAATCTTACTCTTATCAGGGTTACTTACATGAAACTACAATGCCCATTATCCACTGTATGCTTACTGCTTTCTTGGATTGGTGCGGAACATGCCCAGGGTCCCACTTCCCCCAGCGGCGAGTTGTTACCGCCACATGGCAATGCTGGGTTCCTCCCTGGGAGAAGGGTACATGGCAGCAGAAGCTTGATCAGAGGTCTTGGAGATCAAAGACATCTGGAAAAAGAGTTTCGTTGGTGTCTCCTAACTTCATACCTGGGGAAGAAGCTCCATGTCATTGAAAGAACCTAAAACCCAGAGTCCAAGGCCTGGCTCAGGTACCTGCCACCTCTCTGATGTTGAGCTGTTCACTTCACTTTGTTTGCTCATTTGTAAAATGGAGAAAATAGTAATGCTTGCCCTTGACTAGAAACGTATGTGAAAGGTCTTTGTCAACCCTGAGGAAGGCAGAAACATGGTTAGCACTCAAGTCTCAGGTACTGATGTGGGGACAGAGGGATGAGCCTGGGTACTGTCTGCCTAGAGCCATGAGCTCTTTTCTTCTGCAGATGAAGCCACGTGGACTGACAGGACAAGGATTATGCCTCTGGGTGAAGATCATATAGCCCCTCACCTTTCCCTCCACCCCCCTGCACCTCAGGTGCCAGGAATCTCAGGAGTGCTTCTTTAAAAAAGTTTTTTTTTTTAATTTTTATTCAAGTGTAATTAACATGGCCTTTATATTAGCCTCAGGTGTAGAGTACAGTGATTCAGCAATTCTGTATATTACTCAGTGTTCCTCACCGTAAGTGTACTCTTAATCCCTTTCATCTGTATCTCCCCCTCCCCTCCGGCCACCACCAGTGTGTTCTCTGTAGTTAAGAGTCTCTTTCTTGGTTTGCCTCTCTCTCTTTTTCCCCTTTGCTCTTTCGTTTTGTTTCTTAAATTCCACATGAGTGAGGTTATATGGTATTTGTCTTTTTCTTTCTGACCTATTTCACTCAGCATTATATTCTTTAGATGCATCCATGTTGTTGCAGAGGGCAAGATTTCGTTCTTTTTTATGGCTGAGTAATACTCTATTGTGTATTTATACACCACTTCTTCTTTACCCATTTATCTATCAGTAGACACTTGGGTTGTTTCCATATCTTGGCTATTGTAAATGATGCTGCTATAAGCAAAGGGGTGCATATATCTTTTTGAATTAGTATATTTGCTTTTTGGGGAGTAAATATCCAGGAGTGGAATTACTGGATCATATGGTAATTCTCTTTGTAATTTTTTGAGGAACCTCCGTGCTGCTCTCCAGAGTGGCTGCACCAGTTTGCATTCCCAGCAACAGTGCACAGTTGTTCCTATTTCTGCATATTCTCTCCAATACTTGTTTATTGTGTTGTTGATTTTTGACAGGTGCGATGTGATATCTCATGTGGATTTGATGAGTGATGTCGAATATCTTTTCATGTGTGTGTTGTATCATCTGGATGTCTTCTTTGGAAAAATGTCTGTTGAGGTCTTCCACCCATTTTAACATAAGATTATTTGGGATTTTTTTGGTGTTAAGCTGTATACACTCTTTATACAATTTGAATATCAACCCCTTATTGGATATATCATTTGAAAATATCTTCTCAGGTTGGGTTTTTGTTTTGTTGATCGTTTCCTTTGCTCTGCAGATTTTTTTAAATTTTGGTGTCATGCCAGTAGTTTATTTTTGCTTTTGTTTCCCTGTCTTTTCCCATTGCATATTCTTATCCTGCTTTGTTGAAGATTGACAGTATAATCGTGGGTGTATTTCTGGGCTCTCTGTTGTGTTCCGTTGAGCTCTGTGTCCATTTTTGTGCCAGTACCATACTGTTTCAATTACTGCAGCTTTGTAGTATATCTTGAAGTTTGGAATTGTGATGCCTCCAGTTATGTTCTTTTTTTTTTTTTTTAAAGACTGTTTTGGCTATTTGGGGTCTTCTGTGGTTCCACAAATTGTAGGATTATTCTAGTTGTGTGAAAAATGCTGTTGGTATTCTGAGAGGGATTACACTGAATCTGTAGATTTCTTTGGGTAGTATGGACATCTTCACAATATTGGTTCTTCCAACAGAGGGGTGTACCTTGACGCTCACAGACAGTGAATATATTGTGTCTTCACATTAAAATACAAGTAAGCTTCCCCCTTCTTTTCTTGGCCTTATTCTTTTTTGTTTTATGACTTTTACTGATCTAGGGCTTTAGTGTTAGCCTCTCTTATCCTTCCTAAGGGTGTCGGAATGTTGTGTAGCGATGCAAATACTCAGGAGTCAGAGACCAGGAACTTACTGCCAGCAAAATAGGGAAAGCACCGTATCTTGTTGCCCTTCACAGTTTGGACAGAAGGCACAACATTTTAGAAACCCTGGGCCATGCATGGTGTGTGTTGGCGTAAGAAGCAGAGGGCGTCAGTACAGATTGGGGCGGGGGGTGGGGGGAGGAGACACCAACATCGCCACCTTCCAGGCGGAGTGCGAGAAGGCTGAACTGGGTCCAGTCTCACTGTTTCCCACCGCAGTGGAGTCTACCTGGTGATGAGGAGAGTATTTGTGTTTAGTTTTAGGAGTTTTTTGTTTATTTTATTATTTTAGAGCGCACACGCACGCATGCATGAGTGAGCAGGTGGGGCGGGGACAGAGGGAGAGGCAGAGAATCCCAAGCAGCCTTGGAGCTCAGCACAAAGCCCAGTACAGGGCTGGATCCTACGACCCTGAGATCATGACCAGAGCAGAAACCCGAGTCGGACGCTCAACCGACTGAGCCACCCAGGCCTAGATATTTTTATTTTTAAAAACACTCCCAAACCTGTGTTGAACATAAACAGTTTTTGAAAACAAAATAAACTGCTTGAAAAGAGACAGTGTCAGATGTTTTTGTTAGGGGTGAAAACACAGGAGCGAGGCAGTCTCAAGGACTCTGTCGTGATGCATGCATGTGAAAGGCAGTGGGTGAGGGAGCACGAGCGAATCAAAGCGGAAGCACAGAGCTCCTCATGGGTGAGTCTGAGCTGTCTGAGACGGCGCTCAGCATCCCAGCCCGGGAGCTGCCACCGCTTAGAGCCGCAGCCGTCCTCTTGGTGTAAGGGTGGTGGTGTTCATTTGCCTTATCACGCAGTGCCTCAGTGTTTATCTGAGAGATGGAGTTATGAGTTATAGGAGAAAAGGAGTAAGAAGCACATCAAAGAATTTTTTTGCGGCTTTGGGAGAAGGGGCCTTACTGGTGTAGTGTTGTTCGCTCTGGGTGTGCTGTTTTCATCATGGAGCACCTGGGGTTTGTTTTTGTCTAAAAGATGTAGATAAACTTAAGAGAATCCAGGGGAAGGACAACAAAAATGATGTATGGCTTGGAGAGGAGGAGAATAACAGTCTATAAATATTTGAAAGGTAATATAAAAGAGGGAGAGAGATTATTTACAGCAGTGGGGAGGAGTTTGACAGGGAACACAAGCTTGCATCTAGGAGCAGGGGAAAATTGGGTAGACCCGAGAAGAGCACACATTATAAGGGTGATTAAGCAGAGAAATGTAATTCTCCCATTAGTCCGTGTTGCCAGGAGCCCGAATGACATGAATGAGTGAGGTTTCTGAAACCGAGGATCCGAGCACGATTGTGAATAACGTTTTCCTGATTCTTCCATGAGAAGGGAGGACATTGCTTTTGTTCTTTGCCTTCTGAGTACAGTGGTTTAATTCCCAGCTCTTTGGCTTTGTGTGTTCAGAGGTGGTGATAATCCTTATAATACCGCTAGCTCTCAGTTACTGAGGTCTGGGTCATGCTGGGGGTGGTTTGTTATTTGTTATTTGGCTGCTTTGTTATTTATATTCTCATTTAATCTCTACAGCAACTCTGTAAAATAGGAACTATTTTTTCCACTTAGAAGAAAACTGAGGTCCAGTAACGTGCTCTAGATTACACGTGTATTAAGTGTAGGGGTCGGGATTCTGACCCAGGTCTGGGACTCACAGCCCAGTCTCATGTGCTTGGTTGTGACAGGAGTTGTTTGGGACCCACTGGGGAGGCAGGGTGCTCTGCTCTGTAAACGGTTTGTATCCAGGTGTGGGGTGAATAAAGTAATTGATGTCTAGAACTCCTTTTTCTTTTCTTTCCGTGTTTTCTTGAGATATATTTTCTCAGTGTCGGTAACTGCTGTGTTATTATTTTACATTTTCTCATGCTATAAACTCAGTTATACATGAGCTTTTAATCACCCTTATAGTTCTACAGTGACCTGTGCAATTTCTCATAAGAAAAGGAAATTTTTTTTTAAAGATTTTATTTATTTATTTGACACAGAGAGAGAGATTACAAGTAGGCAGAGAGGCAGGCAGAGAGACAGGGAGAGGAGGAAGCAGGCTCCCTGCTGAGCAGAGAGCCCGATGCGGGCCTCGATCCCAGGACGCTGAGATCATGACCTGAGCTGAAAGCAGAGGCTTTAACCCATTGAGCCACCCAGGCGCCCAAGAAAGGGAAATTTTATAAGGCAGGTGTTACCCTCGATCTTGTGTGCTTGTTGTCCTGGGGATTCCTAGGCTGTATTCTGTGCCTCCTTTGGCTTTCTGGCTCTGATATTTTGTAGTATCCGGGGTATTGATGATTGCTAAAAGCAAAAACAAACACACAAAAAAACCCATGAAACACACAATTAACTACTCAGAACAAGGGTGAAGAACTGGGTGTCAGGATTTTTCCTGTGATTTGGGGGCACTGAAGGGGTCCAGGCCCAGAATCAGAAGGCCTGTGTTGAATACGGGCTCCAGCTGCTGTATATTCCCTGGCGTATATACCGGCTAAGCCACAACCAGCTCCTGTCCCCAGGGGGCACCCTGGCTCCTGCTCTCTCAGCCCCTCAGGTCGGTGGCAGAGCTCTTGAGGATAGCAACTGCAAGATTGTATGTAAACTGGTAAATTGAGGGGTATTCCAGAAATGAAAGCTGATACTAAAGTTAAAAGTTAGCATCATTTGTATTAGTGGCTCTTTTCTTAGTTCTGCTTCTCTAGCTAAGGGAGAATTAGTAAGGATTGAGACTTTTCGAGGCAATTGACATTAGTCAGAGGGCAGTGTCAGGTTTTCATTGGGGGCGACATAGTAAGTGTTAGGTGACTTTCAAGGACGCTCCCCTGCAGATCCTTCAACATTGCCTCTTCCCTTTGTTCACGCAGGCATTGGGTGACATTCACGCCCAATTTCCTTGGCAGATGTTGATGCCATAGAAACCCAAAATGTGGCTCATGGCCCTGACCCTTTTTTTTTTTTTTTAAGATTTTATTTATTTATTTCACAGAGGGAGAGAGATCACAAGGAGGCAGAGAGGCAGGCGGGGGGCGGGGATGCAGGCTCCCCGCTGAGCAGGGAGCCCGATGTGGGCCTCGATCCCAGGACCCTGAGATCATGACCTGAGCCGAAAGCAGAGGCTTTAACCCACTGAGCCACCCAGGCGCCCGGCCCTGACACTTGTTACTCACACTTTCCATGTTGCCAGTCCTATCTGTTCTACAGAGCAGGTACCTTCCCTCTGGAGTCTTTTTTTTTAAAAAAGAGCTTTTTGATTTCTGTCCCCATGCTGTTCACCCAGTAGTGGTCTCCAGTGAATTTCTCTCTCTGAAGTCATTCCTAGATTACTTTTACTGTAAACTGTAATGATTTTACCTTGGTCATATTTCTCCCAAGGTCTCCTATCTCGGTTACTTGTAAGGCTACTCCTCCCCTCTCATGTTCTCTTTGATCTTTTATAATTGGCTTAAAACTCGCCATATTTAATCTGCAGTGACTTTGTTTCTCCTCCCTACTTTTGCTTTTCCAGTCCTTCAGAATTTAATAATCTGTTGCTTATTACTTCCTTAGTTTTACTTTTACCTAAGGTGTCATATTTTCTTTTGCACTGTTTAATAGTCCTTTCTCCTCATCTACAGTGTGTGTTTCAGCTGTTGAGGCAGGTCTGCACGGTCTGTGTTTGGGCTTGCAGTGAATGAAGCCCTGCACCTTCTGTGGCGTGCGTGGGCTTCCTAGTTTCAGGCTGAACCTGAGGGCACCTGCAGGTGCACATAGTAATGTCATGGTAAAGTGACCCTTCTTCCTACCTTTGAGATAAGCAGGTGAGCAGCCAGCCGGTAGTGAATGAATTAATGAATTAATGAATTTGAGTTTGGGTGGGTTTTTTGTTTTTCTTTTAAGAGAGAATGTGGGGATGGGCAGAGGGCGGGGGAGAGGGAGAGAGAGAATTCCAAGCAGGTTCCACACCCAGTGCAGAGCCTGACACGGGGCTTGATCTCATGATCCTAAGATCATGACCTGAGCCACAATCAAGAGTCGGACGCTTACGCAACAGAGCCACTCAGGCACCCCGAATGAATTTGAGGTTTTTTTTTTTTAAGATTTTATTTACTTATTTGTCAGAGAGAGAGAGAGAGAGAGAGAGAGAACACAGGGAGAGTGGCAGGCAGAGGCAGAGGGAGAAGCAGGCTCCCCGCCGAGCAAGGAGCCCAGTGCGGGATTTGATCCCAGAACCCTGGGATCATCACCTGAGCCAAAGGCAGCTGCTTAACCAACTGAGCCACCCATGAATTTGAGTTTTGAGAGCTTTTTCTCACAAGTTGACTTTTGTGGGGCAGGTGGCTGGGACCACTCAGCTTGTATGAAAGAATAGCTCTCTTTTCCTCCTCTGTGGCTGACTTCTTGGCAAATCCTTCCTGTGACAGCATCCGGCCCCAGCACTGCAGTCTTTTCTCAGGAGAGCAGCCTTCCGCTGCCTTTCTGGTCTGTGTCTAGTCCAGGATGAAGGAGCACCCCCGTGGGGCTCGAGGCTCTGCCTGTTCCATCGTTTCTTTCCTGGGGCTGGGGCTAGAAACAACTTATGTGTTTCTAAGATTTTTTATTTATTTCACAGAGGGAGAGAGATCACAAGGAGGCAGAGAGGCAGGCAGAGAGAGAGGGGGAAGCAGGCTCCCTGCTGAGCAGAGAGCCCGATGCGGGCCTCGATCCCAGGACCCTGAGATCATGACCTGAGCCGAAAGCAGAGGCTTTAACCCACTGAGCCACCCAGGCACCCACAACTTATGTGTTTCTTTTTCTTTTTTTTTTTTTTTTTCAAAGATTTTTTATTTTATTCATTTGACACAGAGAGAGAGATTACAAGTAGGCAGAGAGGCAGGCTTCCTGTGACAGCATCCGGCCCCAGCACTGCAGTCTTTTCTCAGGAGAGCAGCCTTCCGCCGATCCCAGGACGCTGAGATCATGACCTGAGCTGAAAGCAGAGGCTTTAACCCACTGAGCCACCCAGGCGCCCAACTTATGTGTTTCTAGGAGCGTGTGCTGCTTTTGTCGGTGTTCAGATACTTAACCATGTCTTGTTGAAATGAACGCCAGCAACATCTTCTCTTACTTGTCGGTCCAGTGGTCTCAGAATAAACCTTAAGAGGCCTCGCTGAGGTGGGTGGGTGACGCAGCCACAGGTGACAGCAGGGGCTGCCCACAGAGTTGGCCAACTCCTTCGCCGCATGCAGAGCTCCTTCTGTGCAGGCCCCTAGGTTGGAGTTCATGCGCCCCTCCTGCCGTGCCCCAGGCTGAACCCCACTGCAGACATGTTCCTAGGGGCTCAGTGTGCTTTGTGTGCCATCAAGCAGCTCTTGATAGTGGAGAGCTTTCTGCGAAGCGGAGTTCCTGAAAGCATGCTGGATTTCCAATGCTCTAGACATGCAGCAGCCTGAACAACACGGGTCAGTCAGCAAGGACGGTGACGGTGGGAGGGAGCGGCTGTAAGTGTGTGGAGCTGGCAGGTTCCGTAGCTCCGGCCCTGCTGTGTCTTAGCTGCCGGAGGGCATTCTGGCTGACTCTGAGGAAGGAGTTCTTGCAGTTACGATTTGCCTTTCTTTGCTGTTAGGATGTTGATTGATACATAGGTACAGATCCAGGTGTGGGTATGGATCTGTGTGTGCTTGCATATGTGTTTATATGTGTGTGTGTGTGCATGTGTGTCTGAATACACAGGTCCACATCCCATGTGGTCAGAGTCTTCAGGGCTTTGCCCATGCCGTCTCTGCCGTTATTACTAAAAGCCAGAAGCTGCTGGCTCCAGTCAGTAAGAAAGAAGGAAAGAAAGGGCACTGTCACAGTGGAAGTCTCACTTGGGTGAGGTGACTGGCAGAGGTTGCTTCCTGTGCGTGACGAGGCCCGGACTGCTCTGAGATTGGGGGGTGGGGTCCTGGCCTCCACACTGGGGAGCCCGGTGTTGTCCCGAGCACACTGTCTTTCACCGTGCCCTCCTGTCCCTATGGTTAGGGACACGTTTGGTGGAGCTCCCTGCGGGTGTGGGTGACTCGCATGCACACTTGGAGAACAGCGTGGCAGCTGGGTTGGCAGCAGCTGGGCAGTGAGGCTGGTGAGCCATCTCAGGGAGGAGTCGGAAGAGACACAAGTTAGGGGCTTCGGGCCGGCTCTCAGCCGCTGCGCTGTCCGACCTTCCCCAGTGTGGTGACATGAGGTTCTGGCCGGGTTTCAATCTTTGGAATCTGAGAACTCTCTAGACTCTGTGTCTGATGCACTGCCGAGCCAGCATTTAAACCGTGAGCGTCATTTATGTGCTCCCCCGGAGAATCATCAGGCTTGACTCTTTGTCAGCAGCAACAGATATTTTTTAAACCCAGCACTTTCTCTGGCCATGTCTTCGCAGCCTCCTTTTCCCATAACGACGCAGCCTGTGGCCAAGTGCGGGAGCCTCAGCCTTGTCCATTGCCATTGCACACACGTGCTCAGACTCACCCCTCTTCTCCAGACGTCAAACAAGGGGCAGAATTATGTCGTAGGACTTCCCTGCTGTCAGACTCCATGAAAGCTGTTAGGCCTCCTCCTCTCGGTTCACCCGACCTGGCTTTGGTAACGATGACCATTGAATGGATGGACCAGGGTTTATACTTCAAACTGACCTCTGTTCATTTTAGAGGAACTTCATTGAAAGGGAAGGAGAAATCGAAGGAAAATAAAGATGGCAAATGCCGACAGGCCGTACATCCAGGAGGTACTGGTGGACAGCATGGAGGCAGTGGCAGCGAGTGGCCATGCAGCAGTTGAGTGGTCTCATTTCTAACAGCTCTGCTCTTTTGGATCTTGGCATGAACCGCTTCCATACTTAGAAGCGTGTCTCCCACCATCAGGCCAGTGCTGTGCAGCGGGGCTCTGAAGGTGGCCGTCATGGGGAAGCCGAGAAAGTGCCAGAGATGGCCGTGCCCCCAGCACCCCCGCCATGTGCAGCCGACGTCCTGTCCGTTCCGCCCATTTCCCGTTAATGCTGAAAAGTGGGATGGCTGTAGAGTGACTCGCTGAGGGGGACCTAATGTCCATTCTAGAAGTAATATCTTAAGTGCACATTGAATCTCCAAAGTCCATTTTCATCACTGATTGGAACATAGCACCTCTTCCCACTCTAAACAAAACAAAAAAACACTAAATGTGGGAGCATATATATTGAATTTAAGATTTAAAGTTTTGCCCAACCTCACCTCCAGCTTCTCCCAATAGCAGTCTTTAAAAAGCATGATACAATTAAATAGCCAAATTCAAAGAAAAGGGAGTATGAAGGGCTGCAGATAATTCCCAGTTTGGGTTACCAGCTCCCACACAGTGGAGAGTGGGTTATGCTTTGTTTTCTTATTGGTTGGGGGAAGGTAAGAACTCCATGGAGGTGGGGAAGGTACATTGGGAAGAAATCTGAAATGTCACTGATTCAAGGTAAGTGCACCTGCAGAAGCTTCTGGTGTTGGCTCCGAACAGACCCTTCCAAGTGCTAAAGGTCAGAAGAGCTGCCTTTACAAATTTGGTAAGATGGAGCAGTTAGCTGTAACAGTGTGCAACCCTGGAGGTCACAGACCAGGCTAGGAGAAATAATTATGCATGGTAATGGGTAATTACAGATAATGGGCTTCTGGGGGTGGCAGAAAAGACACAGCCCCACAGTCTTCCCTGGAATGAACATTGAATAGCACATTAACTTTATAGCAAGCTAAAAGTTCACTCTTGGAACAGCAGTGGTCCCCCCAAATAAATAAAATCCCTGACTGACTTAAGGGAAGCAGCACCGTCGTAGCTATGCTTCTCAGAAGCAGAACTGAGGACTCGAGGGGGTGGGGATCGGGGGGAAGAGAGTTTGCGGACAGGAAGCAGGGCTCGGCTCTGCTCCCCCCCGGCTGTATTCACCTCACTAGGTCGAGGTGGGTTCAGGCCCGAGGCAGGTACACAGGGAAGAGGTCATTTGCTTTCCTGGCTCTAGGTTCATGTCTGACGTTTAAAATAGCCCTGTCATGATTGCCTTGTGGGAGAAACAGATTGTTCCTGCATTTCCTGATTATGACTTTAGGGAGTGATACCACACCGACTGTACTCAAGGCTACCGTCTGACCTCAGAGAAGGCCAGGCGCGGAGGATTCTGTTCCTTTCCAAATTCATTTGCACTCAGGAAGCCTCTGCCAGGTGCAGCGCAGCCCTCCTGCAGTACCCCAAAGACGAGTATGCGTGGCAGGGATTTTTTTTTTTGCAGAATTATTTGATGGCTCTCTTGCTTGATGGCAGAGAAGGCCACTGCTATGTTGTAACAGTGATGAGAACAATAGCTAACATCTCTGGAGCACTTACCATGGGTCGGAGCCTTCTGCACCCTCTGTGGTGTCTGTAGCAGCCTTATCCCCACCTTACACAGAGACACTGGGGTGCAGAGCATGAAGTGCCTGGATCCAAGGTCCTGGGACAGTAGATCGCAGATCTGATGGAGCAGTTGGACGTGGGAGCCGGTGCTCTCACCCAGAAGTGTTGCTGCCTGGCCCTACGGGGCAGTGGTTAGCGTCTGTTCCACTGAAAGTAGTGTTTCCGACTTAAGGTCAGAGCCAGAGGTGCCTTCTGGGACTCGATGCTAACTCGGCAACAAGCTCAGGTTCGGACTTCAGACTCCAGTCACTCTGGAGTCAGTCCTCCTGGAAAGAAGAAGAGCTCACAAGGCACAGGTCTGCAGACTTTTCAGAGGCAAGGATCCCTTCACACTCTTAAAAATCATCAAGGACGTCAAGCAACTTGTGTGTATGTGGATTCTATCTATCAGCACTTAATTGAATTATAGCCCAAAACCGAGAAATTAAAAACATACTTGTTAATTCCTTTACTAGATCTATCACTTCTTAGAAGAAGTAACCTATTTTATAAGTATATTTTTCCAAAACAAAACTTAGTGAGGAGAGTGCCATTGTTCTGACGTTTTTGCAAACTATTTTACGTCTGAGTTAGTGAGACATGGCTGAGTTTCCAACATCTACTTCTTCAGTTTGTTGTTTTGGTTGAAATACATGAAAATTCAGTTTCACATAGATAAATATTTGGAAAATGGAGACAAGCGTTTGAATAGCCTCTTGTGACCCTTGTGCCTATTTTCTGATACTGGTCCAAAACTTGAAAGGTGATTTATTTGTTTATTTTTAAAGATCTTTATTTGAGGGGGGGGAGAGGGCAAGATGGCAAGAGCAAGAGGGCGAGGGGGAGTGAACCTGAAGTGGACTCTGTGCTGAGCTCAGAGCCCGATGTGGGGCTGGATCTCACAACTGCAAGATGGTGACCTGAGCGGAAACCAAGAGTCTGAGCCAACTGAGCTAGCCAGGTGCCCTGGTGATGATTTCTTAAAGATTAGCTACAGGATAGAGTCTGAAAACATGCTAATGAGCTTTTTGTTCTCTGCCAAAGTAAAATCCATTGGTCCATCTTGCACTTTATTTATTTACTTAAAGATTTACTCATTTTGAGAGAGAGCCCATGCACACGTGTGCGGGTGAAGGGAGGGGTAGAGGAAGAGGGACAGGAGAGAGAGAAAATCACAAGCAGACCCCCTGCTGAGTGTAGAACCCAACACCCGACTCCTTGTCATGACGCTGAGATCATGACCTGAGCCAAAATCAAGTGTCAGATGCCGAATAGACTGAGCCACCCAGGCACACGCCATCCTACACTTTAAATGGACCTTTCACCCAGGCATTATTTTATAAGATGTCCTTGATGAAGCATTCATTCATTGGTCATTTGGAAAATATTAGTTCACTGAATTGTGCAGATCTTCCAAAGGCTTTATTTCATTGCAAAATATCAGAAAAATACCATTCATTAATATCACTACTGAGCTTGTCAAAACGGTCTTCAAATTTGGGAAGCTGTCAAGTGCCTGGTGGCAGACGCAAGTTTCCAAAAATTCTGATTTTTACTTGAAAGCTCGAATTTTGGGCAATAAATACGGTCAGTTGTTTTCCTTGAAGTGACAGGCTCACTTTGTTCCTTTTCAAGACCGTGCCAAGTGCCCAAGCCCCAGTAGCCAGTTTGTCATCAGTCTTTCAAGTATATATGGTGTTCCATAAAAAAGCCGAGCATCTACCTCTTCATTCAGATGTTTGCATGGAGCACGTCGTTCAAGGAAACCATTGCCCTCGGGTTGCAGCAGAGAAGTGCTTTACGCATCCCTCCCACTTTGTCATGGGATATTAAAAAGGCGCAGGCAAAGGTAGAGATTTAATCAAGGGTGTTTTTTTTTTCCTGCTTCATCAAGGACATCTTAAGCAAGATTGACATAAAAATTTTTTAATTCTTTAATATTTTACAAAGTGAAATACTAAGAATGAGGAGTGCTGTGAGGGATCCAGTGAGCACTGAAGCAGTTTGGTGGGACTACCTTGATGTCCCCACCACTGCTTCCATGTCACCAGCGCAACTGTCAACACAGTGGAGAAGGCAAGTAACATCCTTACGTTACTGTGGAAGCTGGTTTGACCTTGTGGACCCTAGACAGGGAGCTGTGGGTGGGCGCCTCTGCATCCATGGAACTGCTGCAGTCAGACCTAAGGTGTGACTTCTCGGCATGAACACGCCAGCCTGTGGTGGGTTTAAAGCTGGGCTCAGACCGCTGGTCCTGGCGTCACCCTGGGTCCCTGCAATTGGTCCTCTTGTGGGAGGCTGCTGTGTGCAGTGGTTGGAGTGTGGCCTGGCCCCAAGGCAGTCTCCCCCTAGACCCCCCCCCCCGCCAAGGGTGACAGCTGGCTGAGAGGCAGGTTGTGGGGTGGGGGCCAGGCCTACTCAGCGATCGTTCCTGAAGACCAGAAGCACACTGCATGACAGATACCTCACTGAAGCGACATGGGAACCAGGCAGGAGCTCAACCTGAGCAAAGCCATGTGAGACAATATGAGGAGATGTAACTGGTTTTTTATTTCTTCACGTTTACTGAAGTGTCCACACCCAAACTTCCCATCACCACCTGCGACCTGCAGGAGCAAAGACAAACACCTGTGATCTCATTTTATGTTTACTTTTCAGTAATTTTTTTCAAGTTTAAATTCTAGTTAGTTAACAGCACAGTATGGGTTTCTGGAGATTTTGGCGATTCGTCACTTCCAGGCGACACCCAGTGCTCATCACAAGGGCCCTCTTTGGGACCAATCATCCATCCTGCCCATTCGTCACCTACCACCCTCTGCGATCTTATTTTTAAAGAGAAAGTTATGAAGGAATCTAGATCCCAAATCCAAAGGATACTGGCCAGGAGCAGACTTGGAGATGGACACCCTGGGGCCCAGCTCCCTTTGTGGCCAAGCAGGAGAGCCTGATGAAGCCTCTGCGTTTGAAGTTATCTGAACACAATCCAGAGCAGACACAAATCTGTGTTCACAGTCTGTCAGAAATGCTCCTAACTTCAAGTTTTCCCAGGGCAAGGGATACAAAGAAGAGTAGGGAAGGGATTCCCTGTAAGGCCTCTTTTGGAACAGAGCAGCGGACGTCCCTCTCTTCCCCGTCCCCTCCCAAACCCGGGCCCAGCTGGGGGCCTGTTGATGGAACTGCTGCTCATCTGGTCTGCTGGCGATGTTGACAGTCGCACGCTGTCTCTGGCATCTTGCCAACGATAGGGAATTCTGAGCTAGCCTAAAAGAAAACTTTTCCTGGCATAAGACATTTTCTAGCAAAGTCAGAGAAATCGCATCTTCTCTGTATCTGTCTCCCTCTGTTGGCCAGCAGTTTTCCTCAGTGACCCCGGGGAGTTCTGAGGCACACAGGGAGGGGATGTGGAAGGGGGAGCATGCAGGGAGAGCAGGGAAGGTAGGGCAGAAACCCGGGAATGGGAACTCAGGTAGGTGTGCGCGTGTGGGAGGGAACGTTGTGCGATGCCATCATCTGCTCTCTGGGACCACATGGGGAAGCCTGCGCCGTGGGGTGCCAGTCTTCAGATCCACTTAGGATTTTCTCCTTGGAGGAGAGTCTGAACTCCATTCTTCTATGCCAGCAGCACCTTCATTCTCCTCCTGCTGGGGGGATATATATGTGCATGTGTATTTGTGTGTGTGTGTGTGTGTGTGTTTGTGTGTGTATTTTTAAAGACTCTTTTATGGAAACCTTTTGTGATCCCTTAATTTCTCCTTGGTGTTCTTTGTCACCACAGAGAGAAGCTCCTTGAAGGCAGGGATGGATGGACTGACCAGCCCTTGAGCTTGTAGCGAGGTGTGGGGGTGCAGGAGCAGCCACTTCTGGGGGTCCCAGACAGACCAGGTTTGACCACTTGTTGCTGTCAAAACTTGTAACGCAGAGAGACAAGTGGAAGAGAAACAAGAAAGGCATTTATTTTAGTGAGGCCAGCACCTGGAAGACAGCAGATGAACACCTCAAAGATTGTCTCTGAAGTGCTGCAGGTGCTTCCAGGGTTACCACAGGAAATGCGGGGCAACGGTGAATGGGTCCCCACAGGTAGGCAGTGAAGGTCAAGTCAAGCATTGTCTTGCGGTCAGTCCCTCGGGGGTCTTGCTGGCTCAGGGCAGTCCTGGTTGCTTGAGGGGGCAGTGTCAGTTCCTATCCTGGGGACGCTTTGCCCACAGGGTCTCTGCCCTGAGTTAAGAGGTCAGCTAGGAAGAAGAACTTACTCAAGGAGAAAGTTTGAGGTCAAGAGGTCCTTGGAGCCCACAATGGATGTGTTACTCCTGGGGCTTTTCAGTGGCCCCAGGACAGCCTGTTCCAAATCGTGACCAGCTCCCTTGGAAGGCCTTTCCTCTTCATATTTTCTCCATTTCCCCTGTAGTTCCTGCTTGGTTTCTTTGATGTGGTCATGTTCGTCAGTCAGTGTCTTCCTCCCTCTGTCTCTCCCTCTCTCTGTCTCTTCAGATCCCTTTGCTTCCCACATTGATACTTTACACACCTTTGAAGCAGACTGGCTCCTGGCTTGAAAGACCAACTCCAGATTCGTTTTGTTTTGAAAAGCCTTCACCCTAAGAACACTGAACTTGGCAGTTCCTCCAGGACTAGATTACATTTTTTAAAAACCCCTTGGGAAAAAAGGAGAAATTGGCTCAAACACATTCCCTGCTTTGTGCACAAGAGTGACGTGAGCGAGCCAGCAGCAACAGAACATGTACTTGGAAGGCTGGACTTCATCTCTCCCTCCCTTCGCAAGGTTTGTGTTTTCCCACAGCCTTGGCCAGCCAGTCTCTCCTTCTCTCTGTTTGTCTCAGACTGCCCCTGTGAGTCCTGCAGCATCAGGGACTGCAGCCTTTGTGCCCAAAGGTCCACACAGGTTGCCTTGTGCACAGTAAGTTTCTTGTTGGACATGAATTGTGCCTCCGCCAGGGGAAGATGCCAGTGGAGGTGATGGTCCCTTGTTAGTCATCAAAGACACCTGTTAGGGGACAGTAGGCACATGGCCCCCTCCAAGATCAGGTCTCCCACTGTGCCAGCTCTGCTCTCCCTTTGCAAACCCACCCATTCCCTTGTCAGGATGGCAAGCTTGTCCAGGAATTGTGTGCATGCTTAGAGGCTCTGGTGGTCAGCTCACAGGACGTCTGTTCTCCCTGTGTCTCTCTCCAGATTCTTCCCTTGGTGGGGAGAGACTGGAAGCATCCCTCTGAGTTTCTCCATTATTCCTAAGTCTAGGAAATGCCAGGAGCTGTTAATCTGGACATAGGGATGGCCCTGCAGACAAGAAAGCTAAGAAAAAAAAGCCAGTTGCTGAGCAAGCCTTCTTGTCCCAGGGAGGTACCCCTGTTGTCCTCCCGATTCCCTGACAGGTCAGCATTGAACGCAGTCTTAAGACCTTTATTTTCCTTAAAAAAAAAGGAAATAGAGAAAATGACACTTTTTCTGTATCCTTCTAATACTCAGCACAACATGTTAGATGGGTAATTTTGAGATCTCAGACTTAGCAGTGAACGATTTTGCCTGGGGGGTAACTCTTAAAACCAGAAGCTAAGTAGGACAGGGACCATGCAAGGTATGGGATCACAAAGAAAAATAAAACCTGCTATATGTAAATGAACCATTCTCAGTAAATTAACTGAGATCACTGTGAACATAAATAGTCTCATTGTGACCTGTTAATTCTGGCTTTCTGTGCGATCTTTCATATAGGAAACTGGGGTTTGGTTTTGTCATTGAAAAGGGAGTCTGACTCTTGGTTTGACTGTAAAGGACTCAAAGTGCAACAACTCTGGGAATCTTGACACTAGAGAAGAGTAGGGAAAAAAGCCTTCACATACCTTAAAATGAATTACTGGTTAACTACTATTAATATGCCATGGGCCCGGAGACCAGCATATAACACTGCAAGATCAATACAGGTATTTATCAAGTGTGGGTATTGATCTCTCATGAAGGAGTGAATCATATTTCACGCTGCATACATTAGTGCAAAAAAAAAGTAGCAGAGGGATTGGGAAGCCTTATCAAAGAACTGGCTGGGTGGAAGGTAAATGTACTGAACCACGCATATGAGCATTGGAATAAAAAGGGATCATGTCTGTAGGCAATATCTCCATACGCGTCTCTGCCAGACGAATGCTGTTGGCCATTTTTCCAGATACTTGCTCCTCTAGCTCCTCCTTGCTTTCTAGTTGTTGAATCCTGTCCTGCTGACCTGTTTTCCTTCTAGCACAAACTAATACTGTACCAGCAATAAATACCAGCACTGAAAACGTCTGACTTCATTCTTCCATTGGCATCTTGGCAGAGGACCTAAAGGTTGATAACTTTTACAAGGGACCGCTGGTGAAGAAAGCTACCACATTGTCACAAGCTGCTGTGGAAAGCACAAGCTGCTGTGTTTTCTGTTATTACTAATGCCATTTTTAAGTAATGTTGGCCCATGTTTACTTTAGAAAAATAAATAGTGAGATCCAACTTAAGAATTTTCAGCAAACTCATTAAGATGTTTCCCCTGTCTTTGTGCTTCATCATCCTGGCCGTGTAGTAAAAATGCCCCCATCACAGTGTGTATCAGGCATGGGGGTGGGCGGGAGGAATTCACGGCACTTAGCTCAGGTCCGTAGAGCCAGCTGTCAGTGTTTACTTTTTTTTTTTTCCTATGACTCAGGAAAGGATTAAGAATAGCCTATTAAGATTTTGGATATGGGGAACCACTTTTTTAATATATACATACATATACATTCCAAATTGTGTATGGTTGGTTTATATATTTTGTGGTTTACGAGTTGTAAATCTGCCTTTGGGTTTATTGCCAATTAGTAGTGACACTTGGCCCGACCGACCAGCTTTGGCGATATACCAGCGTTCAAGACAAGGTCTCTAGTTACCCTTTTGGGAATTAGGCTGGAGTGGAGGTTGGAGAGGTGGCATGTTCTGCTTCTGTTCTTACTCTCCCCCAGTCTGGATGAGAGCTCTGCTCTTTGCAGGCTGGAGTGTCACATAATCACTTGGCAGTGGAACAAGGGTCTGATCGGGAGCTGGGTGGCTTCCCTGGGTGCCAGGTGTCAGCAGTGTAACTTGGTTGTTTGACAGGAGTGTCCACAGCACAGATGAGCCAGGGATTTCCGTACATTACTGCAGCCTCCTTGTACAAGCTCCTAATTACCTCTCCAGGCCCGGACTATTTAAAGAGCCTAGCCTAGCCTCTAAGCCATCTATACAGAATAAATGGTTCCAGTGCAGTCCATTCTCCTGCCTCCTTACTCTCCGAGATCTGTCTTTTGTGCTTGGTTCACTTTTTTTTTTTTCCTTTTTTTTTTTTAAGGAATCACTTTTCCTGAAACATTTTTATGTTACTCCCTAGCTCTGAAAACCTTCACTGACTCCCTATAGCTTGAGAAGAAACCGAAGTCCTTGGCTGGCCTCCATATCCAAGGCCTTCCACGGTTTGATCCAATGCAACTTCCCATTCTCCTCACCTGTGGGCCCTTGGCATGAACTCTGGACTCCTGCCAGGTTCATCCGGTCACTGTCCCTGCTGTACTACTGTGCTTCTCCTCCTTGATGACCCTGTTGCTGTCATCCTCTTTTGAGTGTGTCCCCATGCCATCTTGTCTAAATCCCCAGTCCTGGCTCCCGTCTCCCTCACTTTGGCTGATGGTGACATCTGCCTGTACTGTCATTGTGACGAGTTGAATGCTTTGCAGATTTCTCAGTCTGTGCCTATTTTCCCAAATAGATGGCACACTTTTTTAAAAAAGATTTTGTTTATTTGGTAGAGGGTGAGAATGAGCGAGAGAGAGAGCATGAGTGGGGGAAAGGGAGGGGCAGAGGGAGAAGCAGAGGCAGAGGGAGAAGCAGGCTCCCTTCTGAGCAAGGAGCCCAGTGCTGGGCTTGATCCCAGGACCCTGAGATCATGACCTGAGCTGAAGGCAGACACTTAACTGACTGAGCCACCTAGGTGCCAGATGGCACACTCTTAAGAAGAAATAAAACATTTTGAATATTTCTTTATGCCTTTCATGACTAAACCAAAACTTTGGACATAGTTCTAGGATAACCAATGAATGAATCAAATATAAACACAAAAACATAATTTAAGGTCAAGAAAAAATGATTTTTATATTACCTGCTCCTCTTGATTTTCCAGAAACCCTGTGTAGAATATTAAAGTTTTTCAAAAGGGATAGGTGCTCAAATAGTTGAATTAAGCTTTTGTGGTTAGAATACATGAGGGAAAGCCTGGGTGTAGGCCATGAGGATTGGAACCATTTGGCAGCAGTAAATACACTGCTTGTGTTCTGAGCTCTGCAGAGATTTTGGTAGGAGTGGTATTGATTTGCATGCTCTTATTTGATAGCCAGTGAGGAGTGTCACAGTAATGTAGTCAGGGGTCACATTTTTAGGGATAACCTATGGAGCAGTTGCTTTGAATCTTTGAAATAGACCAGTGATTCTCGATCTTTGAGCCCTTCTGAGGGCTTTGTTAAAGCTCAAGACTGCTGGACCCAACCCTCAGCGTTTCTGATTCAGTGGGTCTGTGGTGGGGTCCGAGAGTGTGCATTTCTACAAGTTCCCAGGTGGCGCTGATGCTGCCAATGCAAGGACCACACTCTGAGCACCACTAGATTAGACACCTGCTGCTTGATGGATGTTTATTTCAACCTTGGGAAATTTCCCTGTACTAGTAGCATGCGCATAAAGGCTGGGAGTCATAAAGCTGTTTTTAACATTGACCAAGAGTTTTGATGTGAACTTGAAATTTGTGATTTATAAGATATAGTGTTTGGTAGTTCCACATGTCCCTAGACCTTTTTAAAATGTCACTTTTTCTTTTTTTCCTCTAAGAGATGGGGAGACAGAGTGGTGGGTGAGGGGCCGAGGGAGAGGAAGAGAGAGAATCCTAAGCAGTCTCCGTGCCCAGTGCTCTCACGACCCTGAGATCATGACCTGAGCCTCAATCAAGAGTTGGACGCTTAACCTACTGAGCCACCCAGGCACCCCTAAAATGTCACTTAAGAGTGCTTAAACAATTTAGGATTGGAAAATATTTAAGCATCTATTCTTAAAGAGCTTAAATGATTTTTATTATTTAAATATTGGTATGAAATGAAGCTTTTCCAACATGTATCTTAATTTATTCTGTAATTTGAAAGAAGAAATAAAATATGGGTAAATGGGAAAGTGATGGCATCATTAGCTAATGACAGTCTGCTACAGCAAAACAAATCCTTGCTCTGACCTGACAGAGCATTTCATTTGAGGTTCACGGTGTGGTTTGTTCAGGCCATCCTCTTGTTACCTTGAGAATTATTACCAATATCATTTTGTTGCTGGATAGAGGGGAGACCCGCTGAAAGGTCCTGACTAAGGTCGTGATGCAGAAATTCATGAACCTGTGTCCTTAGAATGCTGGAGTTCTTGGGGTTCTTTTTAACTCTTTACCCACCAATGTACTTTGTTTTCTTTATTGAGAACCTTGCTTTGACAGAACATTGGCAGGACCTTAAGGTGGGTGGATTTGGTGTTCTCTCAGAGAAAAGAGACTTTAGCACTGACTTTAAAATGAGGCTGTAAAAATACCTTCCAGAGCTTGTACCTTTTTTATGTTTTCTTTTTCCCCTTCCACTTTTAGCCGGTAGACATCTGAGCATCTTCTCTGGGCTGTGTGTTGACTCTTGGGGGAATTTCTGTCCACTGGCTTCTCCCTACTTACCTATGCTCAACCCTTTTCTTTGGTTTAAAAATGAGATAACATCTTATTACTCCTTGGAGCTTCTCTGTCTTCCTCACATTTATTATGATGTCTGGCTACTCAGAAAACCATTACGCATTGATCCCTTCTGCAAATACCACTGTGTGTCCTGCACTGCTAGGTACGGGGATGCACAGGTGAGCCCGGAGGCATGCTGCCTGTTTGCTGGACCAGCATTCTGGCGAAGAGAAGGCTCTGGCTGTGCTCATCTGGTCTGTCTCCTCATTGCTTATTTGCTCCTTGATCTTGTGCAAGCTCCTGCTCCTTCCACTGTGCAAAAACCACAAGGGCCTGAAGACCTAGTCCTTGGTTGGTCTTTTCCAGAACTGATTTGCTTGATCTCTTAGCCACAGTTGACAAGGCATCCTGGCCCCTCCAGGATCCCCATCAACTTTGGCCGGTGTGACATTGTGTTCTTTCCTCCGTTCTCCAGGGTCTACCCCTGGATCCCTTCTCTTCTCCCCGATCACACTGTTTCTAACAACTCCCTCCTCCTCTCCCCAGAGGCAGCCAGCACCTCCTGGGTGCCTGGATCTCTGCTGTCAGCCTCTCCTCTGCCAGGAGCGCACTTTCTCGCCCTCTCTGGTGGCCTGCATGTGCCTCTAGCATCTCCTCTATTCAGCAGAACACATCACCTCCCTCTCCGCGGCCACACCAGGCATCTCCCTCCCCAGACCGCCCCTCCAGTTCTGCTGAGTTGTCTCCCCACGTATGGCACAGGCCCCTCACTTCTGTTTGCAGACGTCAGGTCTCTCTTTCTTTGCTTGTCCTAAGACTGACATCAGGTAAATCACTCCGCAACACAGATCTGACCATGTGCTGCTGGCTCAGAAATCCTCTGAGTCCTGCCACACCCTGCAGGGTCTGGAGGGCTGGGTGGGTCTGGAGAGCTGGCCCACCCCCCCCCCCCCCCCCCCCCCCGCACTCAGTTCTTCAACCCCACTGCCCTGTCCAGCACTCCCAAACCCTCCCACTTTCCTGCTCCCGTTGCTTTGTCCTTGTTTCCACCTCTTTCTGTTCTTCCATTAAAGTGCAGCTGGGATGCAGTTTTTTCCCAAGATCTCTGGAATCCTTTCTAGGCCGCAGATCATCTTTCCAGTCTTTGAATTTCCATAAAAGTTGATGGGTCTTCCTGTGTGATCATCCTTGCTATTATTTGTAATCCCATCCCATGTTTCTCCCATGTTTCACCCTAGACTGTAGACAGTCTGGGGAGGGGCATCCTGACATCTTGCAGCCATTTCAGGCATGGGGACCCACTCTTTGAACATTGTTTAGTGGGTGTCCTTTGGAGAGATGACTTAGAAGTATGCTTGTTTATTGGCATCAACACAGTTTAAAATCTAGACCCAGGGTTGAGAACCTGTAGCGTTTAGGCTGCATAGGCCCACTGCCTGCGCTTGTGAATAAAATTTTATTGCAACACAACCACTCAGCAACCTCACAAATCCTGATATAGTGACTAACTGACCTTTTACAGAAGTTTGTCTATCCCTGGTAAATACCACTGTCCAGACTCCTGAAGGATACAGTATTAGCTGTTGAAGGAAGTGAAGGAAAAATGTTCGCTTTGACTCTTAGCCTTTCACTTTGGCTCTTTGACATATCTGTGTGACTACCGTAGTTAGGGCAGTGGGATTTTTCTATTTATTTAAAGTGAAGTACAATTAATTTTGTTGTAAAAATGATGTGGACAGCCAAGTTAACTAGATTTCACCTCTAATTTCTTGATGTTAGGATAGGATTCTCTGGGGAGAAGTTAAATCTAGTCAAGCTTCACGTTATTAAAATGTTTTTGGTATTCTCAGTAAAAAAAACTGACCAGCAAGTGTCAGCCAGCTGTGTCACTAGTTCGGCCAGCCTTAGACACTTATCCTTTATTTCAGCCCTGGGAGGAAGCAGCGTGTTCCAGAGCCTCCCTCTACCTCTTTGGAGATGAGGAAGGCCTTAGGTTGCCAAGGTTTCGAGCGAAAGTTGAGTGGACCTCCGCATTACTGCCATGTGGTCTTTTCTTCTTTCTTTCTAGAGGGACGCATGGTCATCCAGGATATTCCCGCTGTCACCAGCAGAGGGCACGTGGAGAGCACACCTGACCTGGTGTCTGACTCCACCTACTACAGCAGCTTTTACCAGCCGTCCCTGTTCCCTTACTACAACAATCTGTACAACTACCCGCAGTACTCCATGACCTTGGCTGCTGACTCCTCTTCTGGGGATGTGGGAAGCCCCCTCGCGGGGTCCCCCGTGAAGAACAGCCTTCGGAGCCTCCCAGCACCTTATGTGCCTGGGCAGACAGGAAACCAGTGGCAGGTAAGACGTTACCCAGAGCAACTGGATGTGTCGAGAGGACATGTAGAGGCACACATGACCAGCTCAGCACACGTGTGTGCACGTTATGCCAACGGCGTGAAAAGGTGTTCACGCTCCCACGATGTCATGTGACCCCAGAGGTTGGCTGCAGGGGTTGTAAAGGAGTACGCTTGTATTTGTTTGCATTTTGAAATTTTACTTTTCTTATTTTCCACTAACATTTTGCATAAAGACTTAGCTGGCCGGAGTCAGATTCACAAGGGCCTCCCTGTGTGAGGTATCACCTCCTCTGGGCCCATCTCCACTTTCTTTGAGCAGCTTACAACATGCTGGGTGCAGCCTTCTGGCTGGCAATAATGTTAGTGATGAATTTGCACCCTGGCAGGGAGAAGGGTTATCATCTGTATGTTTGCTTGGAAGCAAGGTAAGAAAAGGAAGTCATTGTCATTCTGGGGCAAATTGTTTATTTGTTTGTTTGTCTTAAGCTGGAAATGAAGGTCATCAGTCATACTCTCAGTGTACAACCAAGAAGTTTAATTTTTTAAAAGATTTTATTTATTTATTTGACAGAGAAACAGCAAGAGAGGAAACACAAACGGGGAGTGGGAGAGGGAAAAGCAGGCCTCCCGCTGATGTGGGACCCCCAGGACCCTGGGATCATGACCTGAGCTGAAGGCAGACGCTTGAAGACTGAGTCAGGGGCGCCTGGGTGGCTCTGTGGGTTAAAGCCTCTGTCTTCAGCTCAGGTCATGATCTCAGGGTCCTGGGATTGAGGCCTGCATCAGGATCCCTGCTCGGCAGGGAGCCTGCTTCCTCCTCTTTCTGCCTGCCTCTCAGCCTACTTGTGATCTCTCTCTCTCTCTGTCAAATAAAAAAATAAAATCTTAAAAACAAAACAAAACAAAAAAACAAAAAACGAGTCAGTCAGAGGCCCCTAACCAAGAACTTTAAAATGAAAATCTGGGGTAAAAGAAAGCATTTCACATTGTCAGGGAAGGAGAGTTGTTGTGCTCCTTCAGCTTTAACCATTTCCATCCTGGAGTAGGTGAGAGGCAGGTGGAGGCAGGAAGAGCATTCCCAAGCTGGGTCCCAATGCTATGGGAGTGTGAACCCACCAGTGCTGACACTCATCCCCGCCAAGCCCCCTCCGACTGTCGGTGTCATGACTGTGGAAGAACTGTTTGGATTGGGGGTATATTTACCATGCTCAGGCTTGTCAGCGGGGCTTCTGACACAATGGGACAGACATATTTGGGAGGTCAGGGCAAATGTTTGACCTTCTTATGCCCACTTTTAAAGAATTTTCCTCTGAGCAATTCTATCCTATTTTGCATTTTTTAGATGTGGGGAAGTTTTTAGTATTTGTGCTTCCCCACTTTGTGTATTCTCTCATTACACTCCAGGATCAGACTTCTTCAGCCCATCAGTATGTCCACTGTAATCCACTGGGCTACACATTTTCATGTTTTCCACACATTTTATTTTTAGAATCATACTTTTTAAAAAGAGGTCTTAAAGCCTGTGGGTTTGAGAACTCAGGATAATGTGAGTGTAGAGGAAATGCAATGATTTATGGATCAGTCAGCCTGGATCCCTACAATCCTCTCCAAGTGCCAATTGGTCTTTATTATAGGGAGCAGGTTTTAGGTTGATTTCTATCAGAGACACTGTTCCCTGGAAGGAGAAAGAAGTATCTTGTAATTCTGAAAAAAAAAAAAAAAAGTGTAGCCTGTAGATTCCCGGGAAGCAGGGACTACTACTGAAGTGTCCTGGTTTCCTGGGTACTTCAGGCTTTGAGGATAAAGTAGGAAGGTGAACCTGTTGGCTTATGAGAAAACGGTTGAGAAAAGACATGTTAAGTGTGTCCTGAGAGAGAGCCAGTGAGGTCATGATCAGCTTTACAGCGAAGTCCAACATCTACTTGGTCAGACTCTTTCAGCGGGCGTAAGATGGCAGCAGGCATAGGACTCGACCTCCTGATGTTTCTCCTCACTCCATCTGGAAAACCTGGGAAGGGCGTGGCAGAGGTCTTGGATTTGCTTGGAGGACTCTTGCCAAGTCCTCCCTCCCAGGGACAGCCAGGAGGAGACCAGCTCTCTCAGCCGTCTTCCTTGCCTGGTTTTGGAGAGTCTCAGGTGCTGTGTGCAGGGAGAGTCCCCTGAGGGCAAGTTCCTGCACCCTGCACCCTGGCTAGCAAAGCGGGAAGGAAGAACTGTGCCCAAACTTTCTTCATCCTGTGGGGCCAGGCAGCTTTGAGGCTGTTCATGCTTTGTCTAGCACCACCGCCTATGGGGAGAGGTGTCCCTGGTCAGCTGTCCAGGAGATGTGCGAAGACATCATTTAACATACGAGTTTGTTTTCCCAGGAGGCTGGGCTTAAGACCTTTTCTTTCTTAGCCAGTCGCCATTGGTAATCTGTTCTCATATAACAAATTATTTTGCTGAACTGGGTCCTTTTCCGCTGCTGTAGTTGATGCCCATTCCTCTTAGTAAGTAATAGCACCAGTAATGACAGCTAGCCTGTGCTGGCCAGCAAGTCCTCCTCCTGGCCTCAGGAACCAGATGGTGTTGTCTCTTCTTTACGGGGGAGGACGTTGAGATTCAGCGGGCTGACTTAGCCAAGGTCACACAGCTACCAGTTTCTCACCATTGGTTATCACTGGGTCTGCCAAAAACTCAGGGCCACGGGAACCACCATCAATTAATATGAACATCAAGGCCGCCCTCTTTAGTTCTTTTGGGCTTAGAATTTCAACCTAAGTACTTTGCTTTTCATTGGGAATCTTCTTGGAACACTCTTCTGATTTTCTTTCTTCACTCGTGGAGGTTGGAATTAGGCAGAAACTTATAGAGTACTGCTGATGTGTGGTTACTACAGAAGGCTAAGAATGGGGCCCCTGAAGCTTTCCTGAAATACGCCATCTTGGCAGTAAGCGTTTAAAGTTTGCTGAGTTCCCTGCTGTATGAAAGTTGTGTTAGGGAGCTGCATACAGCTTTCCTGTGACTGTGATTATCAGTAAAGCTTATTTAGGCACACCTGCAATGTGTCTATAACCTGGAAAATGATCCTAATGATTGAGACAAGGGAACTTGACCATATGGCTTCTCCATTCCCTCTAAGTGTGATGCCGTAGAAGTCTGTGGATTAACTTTATAACCAGGTATAAACACAAGCTTGATTTATAACCTTGTTGTTAGGCCCACAAAAAGTAGTTCTCTTGGAAATTAGCTCCTAACATTTAAAGTGCAAGAGCCTGCATAGGTACAAGCCGTCAGTTAGCAAAATGGCAGGTGACCATCAGGCCAGTGACAATCAGAGCTGCAGTGGGTCCTATTCAATTCCAGCTCACCCCATCCTGCTGCAGAGAAAACGGAGGTCTGGAGCGGAAGGGATTTGCTCAGCACCCACAGTCAGTTACAGCAGAGGCCGGACTGAAAACTGGTTTGTTGGATTAGAGGAACATGGAGTCTGCTGCTGGAAGAGCCGTATTCATTTCTAATTTGTGATTCAACTGTTCTTGAAGCTTTGAGGAAAATACAAAACAGCCTTTGAATCTCTGTGTTTTGGTCTGCGAAGTGGGTGTAGTCCCACCTTCACAGAATTGTTGCCTGGATACGCAGGGGTGGGCACACCTGCAGTGAGGCGATTACTGAGTGGGGAAGCTTCTGGGTACACCAAGGGCTGTGCCAGAGTGAACCACAGTGACCTGTTGTCAGTAAGCATTATTTTTTAAAAAATCTATCAATTTTCAGCCTTCTGTTTATATATGTTTTACTTAGTTATCTCAGATCCCCTCTGTAACAAGATACAGGATACATAAGACACATTTTAGTTCCTATTAAAGACTGACATGTGAGTAGCAGCCAAGTATGAATGTATGTGGAATAATTTTTATCAGGGTTGGGGAAAAAAGAATGTGTTCCCCTTAGCAAATAGAAAACTTAAAGCATAGACAATGGTTATAATGATGCAACATATGTTTAAGATGTGTATGTTATAGAGAAGTATTTTTTTTGTTATAGAGAAGTATTCATTAAATAGTGAACACCTACAAATAATACTTACAACTAGTAAGCATTGTTGCTATTTATAAGGAAATGGATGACTCAATTAAACCAAGTTGTTAGGTAGGGCAGGCGTGTAGGGAACAGCCATCTGAGCTCTGGCCCCATGGTTTCGGGAAGGTGCCCAGGCTCTGTTCTTTGGGCCATGCCCTGCGCCCTCCTGGTGGAAGCTTTCCAGGGGAGGGCAGCATGGGGATGCGCCCTTGCTTGTCGTCATGTTTTTCATCCCCTTTGTGAAAGGTGTCCCACATCTGCGTCCGGAGAATCTTGTGCTAGTCTCTCCTGCCTATGTCTTCTCTTGGTCAGACTCTGGCTCCGCCTCAAGGGCCCAAACCTTTGGCGTCATTGCTTCCATCTACTTTCTTGACTCTGCTGCTAGGAGCTGACTTCCTTCCTCACTCCTCACCAGAGCAAGCCACCCTTAGGTTCATCATCCTCCTTCCCCTGCTGCTTGGTGGATCAATGTGTGTTCAGGGAGCAAGACGCATGTTTCTCAACAAAGGGCTGCGTTCTGACTCCTGGAAAAAACCTACAAAAGTGCAGATCACCGTAATTTTTTAAAGCTAGTCTTCTAAGAAATCAGTAGGGAGGGCATTGAGTTTTTTGCAGAAAGAAATCATTGACATTTTATTGTAAAGGTGAGGCTTCTGGTAACTGTCCCTGTAAAATCAAGCAAGCCACAAATAATTATTGAGCACCTAATAAGTGCAAAACTTACTAAAAGAAATAGAGCAGCATGCTAGGTCAGCATCCCAGCGTCTCAGGCCTCTTTCGTGTTCATGCCCTGCATGCTGAGAGCTGCTGTAATCGCTGCCTCCAGCCTCTGGAGATTTGTGGCCCAATCACAGATTCCTGTCCTGTTGGGAAACAGGAATAACATTTGTGACACTGGAACAGACTCACGATGAATGGCTGGTTCCGCTGACCAGCAGCTCAATTTCACTTCTGCATTTAATTGCCTGCAAAAGCTGTTTATTGCCTTGTGCACTCCTCCACGGCAACATTATCTCTTAAATAAACATGTTGTACCAGGTTGACAAGGGAGAGGTGCATATCAAGTGAGCAGAAATAAATACAGGAGGACTCAGAGCTGTATCTGGGGTCTCCTTTCTGTCCCTCTAGCAGGCAGTGTCTGGTTTGCTTTGCAGAAGCTGGGGCCACCAGATGTGTAGACTCCCAGGTAGACTCTCATTCAGACCACAGTTCGGGTGTGGTCACAGTAGCAACACAGGTGATTTCATTCCTTCCCGTGGTTATTTTGGGCCCAGTCTGAAGTGCCTTAGGTACCGCTGCCCATGTGTGGTGATGCACCTCACTGGATGTGTTTGCTTATTAAATAAGTAGGCGCAGAGAGCTGTGTGGTAGGCATCTGTCACTGAACCAAACAGACAAACGTGCGAAAAGCAGGTCTTGGCAGGGGGGTTTGGGGGGGGGAGCTGCCGTTGTCACCTGGACAAAGAGACGGGAACTTGGGGGTCATCTAATTAGCCCTGCTTTTGAAACTGAGCTACAGGCAGGAAGGAAAGCTGATTCCAGCATTTGGAGCATGGAGCACAGAAAAGGTGCCCCCTTGTGAGGGTTCCTGGGATGGCCCTCTAGTACCTTCCATGGGTGGGGGGCCACGGGGGCAGGGGGGGCATTGGGGAGGGCCAGGCAGGGCCTTGCAGAAGCCCCTGCCCTTTGATGTTCTCAGTCCAACAAGCAGCCTGATGGGACTCTTTCACACTGCCTCCTCTTTTCATTATCGTTGCTCAGCATCAGAACAACGCGTTAGCTAAAAGATTGAGAGGAAGTGACTTCTAGAGCACGTGCTGTGCTCCCCGTCTCCTGGAAGTCCCACAGGAGGGCCCAGCGGGGGTGCAGGGGCTTAGACCCAGCTCCTGTTCCCAGGGAGACAGTTCTCTTTAACAGTCAGCATTTTAAAATATTCTTCAACTTAAAACACAGTATGTCAGAGAAAAGGAAGTAGAATGCAAAATCCACGTCAGTTTATAAGGTGCAGCAGACTTGAGATCCATTCTGTGTTTGCCTCAGGCCACCAAGCTATACTGTCAGAGACCCCAGGGTGACGCACATCTGGCCACCTCAGATTCCTGATTAAGTCTGAGCTGAGAAAGCTGAAGGGATCAGTGGAACACAGCTGGTTCCAGGGGAGCCAGGCCCCAGCCCTGGGCCCTCTACCCTTGGTCACGGGCTCTCCCCAACAGTCTTGTGGTCACCGGGGCTGCTCATCCAAACTGTCCATGCCAGCGGGTAAAACTAGCCAAGGCTTCTCCTTTTAGAGCACGCTGGGTATTGGCCACTGTCTGTTGGCGGATGGACGCTGACTGCCTTTTTTCTCAAGAAAGAAAAGCTGACAAAGTTTGCCAGCACACACAAGAAGAGTTTATGAGAACAAATACCGTTTAAAATATTTCAAGCGGTTTCCTTCCTTAGGAAAAGGTAATTATAATAGATGCGGTATTTGCCTTAGGCAGTTAGCGGTAACAACCTTTATTTGGTTTCTTAAAGCAGAATTAGAGAGACGTGAGTTTATGTTGGTTGAAAGTGTTACAGGTTCTGCTGAGATGATGGGGTGTATTTATTTTGTATTTGACCTCTTCCCGGAACTCTGTAGTTTTGATCATTTTGTAGTTGCTTATTTTGGGGTGTCCAGGATAGATGCAGAAAAATGTTGGTACTGCCATTTCCCGCCCCCCAATACCCCCAGTTCTCATATATGTCCCTGGTGCATTATTCAGTTTCGATCACTGCAGTGGGTGTTAGTGTCATCTTATTTTACCCGGAATGTGTCTAGTAGTTCACTGTCCTCCATGAGGGTTGTTGTTACCTGTGCTGGTTTTTCCAGAGCAATGAGAAAATAAGAACAAGGGAGTTTTTTGTAAAGGTCAATTATTCAATTTAAAAAAATTGCTTTTAGGGGCGCCTGACTGGCTCAGCCGGTAGAACGTGCAGTTCTTGATCTCAGGGTCGTGAGCCAAGTCCCATGCTGGGTGAAGAGCTTACTTTAACAAAACATTTTTTTAATTGTTTTTATTGAGACTATGCCCTCCAAAGTTTTGTGAAAATAAAATGATCCTATGAGGTGCCAGGATTTCTTTTTGTGTAAATGCCCTCACTCTGCACCATCCCTGCCCCTCCCCATCTCGTTCCCTTCTCTGTCTTACTGGCCTGCAGTCCAGAGAGTCTAGAAACCTCTGCAGTCAGTCACTGTGTCACCATGACAACAGCAGAGTTCCCTGGGTCTTCAACTGCTGCTTCTGGGGATTGTGTCCACTTAACACTCAGCTTAACTCTTTGAGGGCAGAGTACTTTGGTCTCTTTCTTCCTTTCTATGGCAGCTCTGTGAATGCCCAGCATTTAGTGGGACTCCTTCCCATGAACTCCAGGTAGGCCCTGCTCTCTGGTTCAGTGAGGACTCAGGACGAGGGTCGGTCTTGGAGAATCTTCTGTTTAAGGAAACACGAAAGTCTCCATAGATCTTGGAAAGTTTAAAGCCAGTGAAGGGAAGGCATGTGGCTTCTCCAAGTTCGGGGCCACCTTGCCTCTACTGTGAACTTTCCCTTCAGTGTCTTGTCAAATCTTAGCCACATTTATACCTTTCTGAAGCATACTTCCTCCTGGGGTTCTTCTCTTTGAAGGAGAAATAATGCCTCCAGTCGTCTGGGGCCTTCACAGCACACTCCTGCTCCTGCAGGGAGTGGGCTTCTGTTGGCCACGTGCCCTGGGGACCATGGAGCTCTGTGACCCGCATGAGTGCAGTCCCCACTCCCTGCCTCTCAGCTGCCCCCTTGTCTCATTTTAGATGATCACCAGTGATGGTCATGACAGCCAGCCTCTGGTGTTTATTACTTCCTTTTTGAAGGACTTGCTGTTTTGTTTCACAGATGATGAAGGCTTCATGGCCTGCACACTTCTGAGCCCACAGCAAGGGCAGCGTGGGAAGGAATCAGTGCCGCAGAGGGGCTCTGGGCCTGGAGGGAGGCGGTGGGCATTTCAGAAGCTGACCCCAGACAGATGGTGAGGGATGGGCTGAGGGATCTCTCCTAAGGGCGGCAGGGCACAGGGAGGGCATTTATGTCCAGTGTTTCAGTGGAAAACGTATGGATGACAGAAGAAAGCAGAACTGGCCTCCGGAAACCCGGTCCCAGACATAGCGGTGCTGACCAGGGGCTGGGCCCAGAATGTCCTGAGAGGCTGTTGGTCAGCCTGCCTGGAGCAGTCCGGTAGCATCCAGGCAGTCCGGTGGAGTGTAACCTCAGGAGTTTAGGAACCTGGGAAGACTCTGGTACATGCAGGTTCATGTCCGTTCTAACACAAGTTCAGTGTGATCTAGACCGAGTTGGAAAACCCTGCAAAGGGCTGGTGTACCCCGGGGACTGCCCCATATTCATTCGGGGGCAGAGAGAAATACATGATCAGTCTGTGGTGAGGTTGTTACACAACCTGCTCTCTGACACAACAGCACCAGGTTAGTAAAGAATACAGTCATTTGGGGATTCTGTAATCTGCTTGAAAACCAGATAATTAGATCACAGTTCTTGAAAGCTTTCAGATTTGATTTGTTTGGGCTGGTGGCCAAAATCTTATCTGTTTATGTTTGCCCTTTTAGCTTACATTTTTTCCTAAGCAGATGTGAATATGATACAAAATTAGTTGCTTTTCAGAGTGTGTAAGTACATGGCTGGATGAGGCTCAAATTTCTTGAAAGCCCATTTTATATGGCCTGCTAAGTGTCCCTCATTAATTGAATAAAGACCAAAATCAAGGGAATTGCATAGGAGAGGCTGGTTTGCCCTATTTTTAGAAAACTATATTAGGAATATGACAGTAGAAAGGTTAAAAGAACAGGGTTGCAAAAAATCTTCGGGGCACCTGGTTGGCCAGCTCAGTCGGTAGAACATATTCCTCTTGATCTTAAGGTTGTAGGTTTGAGCTGCACGTCTTTGGGTATACAGGTTATACATGTTGAAAAATCTTCACCATATTACAGAGAGTGTATAAGAAATTCATTCACTCATACATCATTACCATTCATTTACTGCGTCCCAGCTCTGCCCCCGACACTGCGCTAGCCTCACTCACCCTGCAGGGATAGTTCATAGGGAAGTGGATGACGGGAGAATCAGAGGACACACGGAATTCTCAGATGCTGCTGCGATTGAGTCTGGAACTCTCCTGGGGAGGGCTGTGGAGACGTGGTCCCTGTGCAGTGGTGTGCGGGGTTGGGGTGAGGCCAGGGTCTCATCACCGCCGTTGTTGAGAGTGGCCACTGGATGCTGACAGTTCAAAGCAGATAGACTTAAATAAGTTTTACTACCTTTTTTTTTTTCTTAGAGGGCATACGGGGGGCGGGGGCAGAGAGAGAGGGCGAGGGGATATCAAGCAGACTCCCTGCTGAGCGCAAATCCCCTACGGGATCTCACGAGCCATGAGATCATGACCTGAGCCAAAATCAAGAGTTGGGTGCTTAACTGATCCACCCAGGCGGCCTATGAGTTTTATTACTTTTTAAGCGTTCTCTGCAGGGAGTAGACCCCCGTACCGAGCACCCCCAGGACAGGTTGCTCCCAGGGCCCTGTGGGCATCACCCTGGTCATGCACAGCCTCTGGGGAGCAGGTTCATACGAAGACGGAGAAACCGGGAAAAAGGGATTACGGCCTCATTTTGTTTTTCACATCTCTTCATCTCATTCCTTCTCATGAACATTCTTTTTGGCAGTTAGTCATTCTTATCAGCCAGTCCAGGGAGAATGAAGGAAGACAAAATAATCCCCTGTCTTGAGTAATGGTATGAGCTCCAAAAACGTGAAGGCACATTCTTCTCTCTTTGTATGTAACAGTGGCAGGGTAGGATCTTGGGTGAGGTTTCCAACTTTTTAAGATTTGAAAAGTAGAAAAAATTCAGAGAAGGGAGTTTTCTTTCAAATACTGAGCAAAAGGCTTATATACTTAAAATACTTATGTATGTAATGGGAAGGTTTGTCTGTCTCCCTTTTTGTTAGTGTACCCCTGGCACACCCAGGAGAGGGCACCCCAAAAGAGGGGTCCTGGAGTGTGACCACCACTGTCCCACTAGTGCATCCACAGAGAGAGGCCCCTTTGGGGGGAGGGACGGAGAAGGTGCAGCAGGACAAGTGTTGAACAGCCTTACGGTCTAAGCACTTCATATCTGCCACTCGCCCCCTACAGGCAGCCCTCAGGGATTGTTACCACCTCTGTGGGTAAGAAAATGGACACTCAAGGAGAGGCAGTAACTTGCCAGGATCACACAGCTGCTGAGTTGGGCGGGG
>LNAC01000149.1:361774-414605 GCA_002007465.1 Ailurus styani | reverse complement strand
GGGGGGGGGGGGGGGGGGGGTGGCTTTGAGCTGAGGTTTACCTGATTGCAGAGGGCACATCTGTTCCCATTATATCTCCGCCTTCCTAGTAGGTCAGCTCACATTCTTGGTTTTCCTTGCAAGAAGCCTTGACAGGTATTACATGGTGTTTTCTTATATCTTATGATATATATGTCTTATCAGGTCTTAAAGGGTAACATATCTTAGGTGATGGTTTCCGACACTTGATCTCCAAAACTTAACATATCTTAGGTGATGTTTTCTGAGACTTTTCCGAGAAAGCAGAGACTCGTATGTCTTCATAGGATTAACCACATTTAAATCACGGAGTTTATGGTCCTTAAGCATGGTTCTGTGGCTCCCCATCCTGTCCCCTCTCCTGCCACTGCCTCTTCTGTACACTTCAGGGAAACAGATTTCTGGTCATTCTTGTGTCATTTTGGTAACTTAGAGGTGGGCTGTCCATCATAGTCTTGGAGTGGCCTTTCCATGCCGCTAACCCAGCGTGAGTTGGGCGTGCCCATCACCCCTCGGCAGCCTGCATTCGAATTTCTCATACTAGCTCGGGTGAAGTGTGTGAGTCTGTGCGGGTGCTCACATGTAGAAGCAGGCCCCAGACGGTCTCACCTTGCCCTCCGAGCAGTCTGTCACGTTCAGTACTCATAAGATACCCTTCACACTGCTGATTTATGCTAAAAGTATCCTAATGTTTCTGACAGCTCATGTGTGACATGAATATAATCCATATTTCTTAGAGCAGCTAATCCAAGTGGCTTATTTCCCGATAGTGCTGATAAGGCTATATCTCTTGATGTCACAGCCGTTGAGATTCTGATGGTAACATATTGTTTGTGGGTCACTAGTTTTGTCTAAAACAGTAGGTTGGAACAGAGTAGCAAAGGTTAATTAAGTTTGTCCATCAAGATGGGAACAGATATGAATGCCTCTAATGCTTCCAGGCCTAAAATCAAAGTTCCCAAATGTGTGATTATAGGCCAGGACTGTTTTCGTCTCATTTTCAGACACACACACACACACACACACACACACACACACACACACGCACACGCACAACCCCCACCAAAAAGCTTCTTATTTGATCTTGAAGCAGAGAGAACATGAGGAACTGGTAAAAGCCAAAGGTAGTGAGGAGGTTTTATAATCAGCAGACATCTTAATTTATAATGGGAAAGGCGGCTAGGTTTAGTAGAGAAGCTTCCGAGGCCAGGCCGACTTGCTTTGTTTGGATCCTGCTTCTCTGCTTAATCCCTTTATGAGTGGAAGCTGGTTACTTGATCCCCCTGAGCAGTTGGTTTCTTATGTTAATGATTATTCCACTCTGAGGACGTCAGGAGAGCCCAGGACAGGTCTCTCTAGGATCTCTCAATGAATTTACTCAATTTTACTTTCCCTCTCGGAAAGTCCATTTGTCCTGTGGTCAAAAACCAACATTTTCTCAAGAAAGTTACTTTAAGAAAGTCCTGGTCACAAGCCCCCACCGCCTTGCTGAAGCAGGGTCATCATGATTTTGGAGACTCGCCATGTTCACAGAAACGGGAAGGCCAGTGTCTGGAGAGTTGTCAAACGCTTCTAAAAATGCAGGCTTTCCGTGCCCTTTTCCACCAACTACTTCGCTGAAGCTGTGTTTTCTGTTGGCTTTCAGGTAAATGATGCTTGCTTTTCTGTCTGGCTCTGTAAGACTTCAGGTGGTTTAGATTCGTGAATCAAAACAGATGCAAGTATTGACCCAGGACCTGGGTAATCCTGCAGAGATGTGTGGTTTGGGAAGACGAGGGAGGCACTGGCTAGCAGCAGCCAACACTGTCTCTCTGAGCCTCCTGAAGTGCGTCTGAATCTTTCCAGGGTCCAGGAAAAGGAACCATTTTATAAAATGGGTTTTTTCTTGTGTGTACCAGTTTTTGAAAGTCCTTGCTTCCTTTTACCAGGTTGATGTACCAGTGTCTTTCAAACATTTTAGGCAGAGACCCAGAGTAAGAAATGTTTTATATTGTGATTGAGTTCGTGTTTACACACACATACAAACACAAAATGAAACATTTCATACAGTAGTTCTCCCTCATACCATAGACAATGAATGTTCAGATTTCTCTTCTATTTTATTCCATTCAGTTTCATTCTGTCCATTTCTATACTGTTACTTTTTTTTTTTTAAATGCTGGTCACAGCCTGCCGAATTAGGTTACTCCCAGTCACAGCGCTGCATTTTGGAAAATACTGTCTAAGGAGTAAACCCTGTTCTCTCAACACCGCAGATGCAAAGGGTGAAAACAACCAATTGAGCAGCACAAGTTAAAAATTAATTTGAGTTTTTTAAAATGTGGAGATACTCCTATTTAATTGTTCTGTATAAGGACAAGCGTAATAGACCACTGACAGGTGCGCTTGTCATCCTGATGCCTGTGGAGTGTCCACTCCTTAAAGTGTGCGCTGGAGTGCTGTGACTCTTCATGCCATCTCTGGGATTTCTGGGACTTGAGGTAGATTTGTCTTATGTTCTCACAGTGTGTGGTGGTCCTGTATTTCCAGACGACTTGCTTATTTTTCCATGGTGCATCTTCCAGTGCATCTTATGGCTGTTTTTCACGTGTTTTGTATCTACTCTGGTGTGAATCTAGACCTGACATTGAGCTCCTTGCCTTCCATTCTTTTTGAGAAGGCCCACTCACACAAGTTTTATGTTGCATTTGCCTGTGTTGTCACAGACTTTCTGAAGCTTTGGGAATTGTGGGGTGCACAGCTTCAGGCATCATCGATATATCATTGCTCAATTGATTGTCCTCCCTGGTCTACTGCATGGCCATCATCTTCCTCCTGTTTTGTCTCCCACCTCCTCTCTGAGGAGCCTCCCTTCCATTTTTGGGCATATAGCCCTTAGCTTCTTGAGCTGACCCTCAACGCCAGCCCCTTCCCCCGTGGTTCACTGGAGGGGTCTACCCAGGCTTGCAAGGGCCCGAGTTGGCATAAGGCCAGTCTCCAGGAGCTGTTGCCTTGTCTTCCTTGCACTGAGAAGGGGCGTGGAGGACATTCCAGTACGTTCCGGTAACGTGAGCCCCGAAGAGAAAGCAAGGTGAGCACAGCAGAGGAAGTTAAGGACGCTCGCTGAGAGAAAGCTGACTGCCAGAGGACCCGAGGGACTAGGAGGGAAGAGGGGAGGGACGGGCTGTGTCCCAAGAGTCAGCATTTGCCATGCTAATGTTTCAGTCATCTCTGAAATGTGCACGTAATAGCCATCATTTTTAGCTCGTATATTAAGAAGAATTCTTTCCAGCTGTGTGTGACGTGTGGCATCCCAGAGGATGAGTGAGGTGTGTATTTCAGGAGGTGAATGGGCACTTGCCCTTTGGGCAAAGCACCTGCCCAGGTAAGATCTGTGGACAAGGAGGGCTCACGGCGTGTGATGAGGTGAGCATGGGAACAGGCATCCCATCCAGAGGGTTTGAAAAGAAGCTTCTATTAAACTAAAGAAATCCTTTAATGAGGACGAAAGTCAGCCCCCAGCCTTTACTCATCACATCACCAGGAGACCTGGAATTCCACAGCATGTGAAGAGCCCTGCCTTTTTTTCAAAAAAACTTTTCAGTTCATAAAATCAAAGGTTCATCCCAAACGTGGCTTTTGCACCTTAAAGGGCTGTAAAGGACACAGTATTGCCAAGGGCATCTTCTCACTATTCGTTTAAATATCAGGGTTTGTGCCTGGGAATTTTATCCTGTACGGTTCTCTAGAAGTCTCTTTTCTTTCCTGGCCAGCCCTGCTTCTTTGCAGCTGAGCGAGGCTCCATGAACAGCTAGACGGTGGTCTGGTCTTCACGAACCCCTCTTAGCCTGCATGGAGCCTGCAGTTCAGTGTGAGAGTTCAGTGTGAGACCACACTCTTCCCAGCCCAAGTGCTCCAGACAACCAGGGAACAGTATTTAGGAATTTTTTTTTTTTTAAAAAAACCGCACGTAGAGCCATCCTTAGGTCTAGGTGAACACGTGGACGGTTATTTGTAGATTATTCTTCAAGTTGAATGTGGTTGATGTGATAAGTGGCTTCAGCAAATTTGTATTTTAATAACCTCAAATGGAGTCTGACCCTTTGTATCTTTTTCTTTTCCTTGAAGTCTTTTATAACTCAGTGATCTTGGGATTCATTAGGGAAATTCAGTGTTTGAGATCAAATCCCTCAATTCTTCTAAATATCCTTATGCTTTCTAGAAATATAAGGAAAGGAAAAAATTAACATGCATGGGTTTGAAATTGGGTTTTCTTGGTAAGCTTTCGTTAAAATAAGGAAAAAAGAAGAATTCTACAGTTTATTTGAATCTCTTTGCAAATACTATACAACTTGAGATTGGCAGCAGTTGACCAGTCTGACAGACTTATAACCTTTTGCATTTTTTAGTTAATACTGGGGTACTAATACTTTAGTTAATACTTGGAGTTTCATACTTCTTGCGGGGTATGGGAAATATGTCGATACATCTAGGACACTGGCTCTCAATCTTGACGTCACGTTCACTTGGGGAATGGATAAAGAAGCTGTGGTCCGTATATACAATGGAATATTACTCAGCCATCCGAAAAGATGAATATCCACCATTGCATCGACATGGATGGGTTATGCTAAGTGAAATAAGTCAGGCAGTGAAAGACAATTAAATGACTTCATTCATACAGGGAACATTAGGAATAGTGTGGAGGATCATAGAGGAAAGGAGGGGAAATTGAATGGGAAGAAATCAAAGAGGGAGACAAACTGAGAGACTCTGGAAAACAAACTGAGGGTTACAGAGGGGAGGGGTAGAGGGTGGGATGACCAAATGGTGGGTATTAAGGAGAGCATGTGTTGGGATGAGCGCGGGGTGTTATACGCAACTAATAAATCGTTGAACACTACAACAAAAACTAATGACATGCTATATGCAGTTACTTGGGGAGCTTTGAAATAGCCCAGGGCCAGGCCACCTCCCAGACCACTGAAATCAGACACTCTAGTGCTGGAGCCCAGGCCCGAGTGCTGGGTGATCTCCTCCCTTTCCCCCAGTGGCAGTGAAGGTTGTGAACCAGTGTCCCTTTTTTTAACATAAAGTTTTATTGGAACGTAGCCATGCCTATTCATTTGCCGATTGTCGAGAGACCCTGTGGGTTACAAAGCTAAAATATTTCCTATTTGGCCATTTACCAAAAAGGTTTGCTGATCCTGCTCTAGACTCACAGTGAACATTTTTCACCATTTTGAAAAGAGGCTTTGTACAAATTCAGAGTAAAAGAAAAAAAAAAAATCCAGCATTTTGCAGAGCCTGCAGGTCTCGGATCCTGTCAGTTTACTTGTACACGGAGAAAATTGAAAAGCATTTTTCTTGAAGAACTGACTTGCAGATGTTGTCAAACCAGAAGGAGATGTGACCAGCTCAACACCTGCCGTGGGTGGCGGGGAGGCTTCACCATTTGTGTTGCAGTGCTGTGTGCGTTAAAACTGACGCCTGGCTTCTCGCTCAGAGGTCATTATGTAGACTGTGCAGTAGACTTGAGGGAGGTCTGGAGAGACAGAAATGGCTCTTCGATTTGAAGAGAGTTTGAGTTTGGTCTTACCACTGCAGCAATTCTAGATGGCGGCAGACCCCCGAAAAAATTCCTTTAGCTCTGAGGAATCTCATGTATAAAATGAAAGATCACAGAAAATTACAGTGTTAGTTACATGATCTCCATCCTCCCTCCATTCAGGTGGAAAGTTGATGGTCATAAACAACGGGTCAGAAGAGTTGTAGAAGGTCTTCTTTTGGTCGTGGGCCCCTGAAGGTGTGAAGTATGAGAGAAAGGATCATTTACTCTAGTCCCTTGTCACCAACATCAGGGTTTTGAGCCAGCAGGATCAGCATCTCCTGGGACTGTGCCAGACTGAGGCCCCGCTGCACACTTACCGAATCAGAATGTGCTTAGCCCCAGGCCATTTGCATACACATTAAGAGAGCCCTGGGATGCACTGGTCTCACCGATATGGCTTCTTTGCAGTTAAGTGACCACTGAGTGTCACTACCTTCCTCAGTGATTTCATGGCCCCTTAATGGCTCACCTGACCTGGGCTCTTTCGTTATGGGCAGCCAGGTTTTCCCCTTTGGCTACTTCCAAGTATAGCATGCTCAGCCTCTTATTTAGTAAGGATTTATGTGAGAGTAGGAGATGAAAATGGTGTGATTGAGCTGAAAGAGATACCAACTTGTATGCTTCAGAGAAACAAAGTAGGAAGGATAAAGGGAACTTGCCAGATAAACTTCAATTGAGAGAAAATAGTCAATTGGAATAGAGTCGTCTTTGTTTCACCAAGAAGAAGTAACCCACGCACGAGAGCATCCATTTGTGCCGGGGAGCACTCAGGAGGGTTGAAAACGGGTCTTGAGCTTCTCATATTACCCCACAGAGGTTGGGGCTCAGGCCTTTCCACCTAGCCGTGTCAGATATTCAGAGTACACGCAGGCCTATAGTCCTTGGAGGATTGTCCAGAATTTAATGTTCATAGATGACCTTGAGGAAGCCCAGTACGTAAATATACCCTGCCAGCCTCAGTACGAGTTTCTTCATCAAGTAGCATTATTTGACTGAAAAACATGATTTTAAATTTACTCTTGAATTCTTGGACAGAATTGATTTTTTCCTGAACACTTCCTTAAATTGGCTTTTTAAACAAAGTTAATACCACCTAAGTTTAATTTTTTAAATGTAGTGTAAAGAACTGAAGTCTGGCTGTTCTTGCTGGGAAGATAGGATCACATGTAATGCTCAGTGTCTGTACCAGGGGCCGTGCAAGAGATAGAGCAGTTCTGCATCTTTGCAAAAGTGGGTGGGGGGCTTCTAAGTCTTCAGGTCATGTCCCCTTGCTTTGAATGAGAGGCCAGGAAGCAGTGGGGAGGAGGTCCGTACATAAAAGCCGCCCCAGCGTCCTAAAGGCAGAATCTGATTACCAGAAAGACACATGACTGCAGAGTCAGCCTTCGACGTCTCCCTGCGTGTCCTGTTTGCAGAATCGTATCACCTCCCGGACCCTGGTGACAGGAGGGTCTTGGAAGTGGAGATCCCAGACTTGGACTTTTTGCTACAGTGAGAGGGTGGAAGGGGGTGGGAAGAAACGTTGAGGACAGTATTGGGCGTGTCATTCCACAGCTTACCGTTACACACGCTTTTGGTGTGGTCTTTTTTTAAATGTTCTTTTTATATGAACACAGGTAACCGAAGTGAGATGCCTGTTTTACACGAGGGAAAGTGAGGAAGCAAGTAACTTGCTTCTGGCTAAATAACTAGACAGAGCTGTAGCGACGTGTTGGCTTCTAGACAGTGTTGTCCCTCTGTTGCTCTGTTTTCCTTAGTGCTTGTTAACTGAGTATCACGTGACAAAATGGGGCTTCAGGGGGGCTCTAGTAAGGACCCAAGATAGAAAAGTCACCTTAAGGATGACAGAGTTTCTAGGATCATTGTGCTGGGGCGGGGGGGCGCATTTTCATGGTCAAAAGATGCTTCCAACAGCAGTCGGCTGTTCTCTTAAAGAATCAGGCAGTTCTTGTAATCATTGTAAAATGCAACTTTGGGCTCAGTGTATTCCTTCTTTTTTTTTTTCTCAAGCAGATGAAAAACTCGGAGAACCGCCATGCAGTGGGTTCCCAGTACCGGATGCATTCATACTACCCGCCTCCCTCCTACCTGGGCCAGAGCGTGTCCCAGATCTTCACTTTCGAGGATGGCCCCTCTTACTCAGAAGCCAAAACCAGTGGTAGGTGTCTCCATGCACAGCCTGGTTTGGGGTGGAGGGAGGATGAGTGACCAACGCTGGGTCTCCAGATCTCCCCAAGGTCTTGCAAGTCAGGAGCTCTTGGGCGATTGTCCTGTGACTCCTCTGTGAGTATCCTTTACAGTGTCTCGTTAGGGAATGTTTTTGCTTTAATATCATATCTTTTCTGAATACCTGGAGTGATAAGAATAAAATGAGAGGCTCCCATCAAAAGCTAAAAAAATTGCATTTGCAGGAGGAGTACTATGAAGTGCAGGTTCAAAGGAAAATGTAGCTCAAAGCCTGATATTCTTGGTGAGGTGAATTTCTCTGTATTGAATACTTGTACTGTATTGAAAACTTTTCCATTTTAAAATTGAAGGCATATTCATCTTTTGAGGGAGGAAATGAAATAATAAAACATTTTTTAATACAATAGATCTCAGAGTTTATGCAGTAGCAATGCAAATAACTCTGATATAATAGCTTTAAAAATAAAAAATGACTGTTTAATGAACCAAAGCACTTTGAAATACACAATTCCTCAACTTCAGTTTTAACCTTCTCCCCAGCATTTACACTGTGGTGATGGGCAGGTCTTTTATGACTGCTGTGTTATTAGGCCCCATTTTTAAGTTCTTTTTATTTAAGCTTTATCTTTCGATCTAGGAAAGTGAGAAGCATACAGTCAAGGCTGTAAGTAGAAATCAGGACAATAGTATGTGAGTACGACTGTTGGCACTTAACCTCCACTAAATAAAAAGAGGTTTGTTCTCTGAATAAGTTGACACTCTACAGAGACTTGTTTCTTTGTAAAGCAAGTGTTTAGAGAACGAGAATCAGAACCATGCTTTGATTTCCAAATTCAGAACAAGGAAGTCTAAAAAAGCTGGGCAAGTTATGCTTTGTCATACTGAAATGAAATAGAGGATTTCATTAATGCAGAACGTAGAGGACAAGGGAACGGATCTGTTTGAACGGTAGAGGGGCTGAGGTACACGTTACTGATTGCACTTTGACTTTTGTTAATGACCATTTATTGTCAGGAGTGGACAAGCACAACTCTGTATGATAAATATTCGTACGATAGAATGTATGCCGACATGGTCCTTCTTTGACACTGTCTTTGATTCTATGTATTTATCTGGCTTTTACGCTCTTTAGGGACAGAGAACACATCTTACTTATCTATTTACCTGCTATGATGTCTTTTATTATTTATTGGTTGAGCGAATCAATGAATGAGGTATTATTTTTTTAAATGAGCTTGCTACTCTGTAAAGAAACACCATCCTAGAGGGTCAGGACCCTAACTCATTTTCTGTGGAGTTAGTGCCGACTGTAGTGATGAAGCATTTAAGGAAACGTTTGTTCATACAGAAAAGTAGGAGTGAAACCTACTTTCAGAAAGAAATTGCCTGAGCTTCTTGATCCAGGAGTGATGGAATATTTCCAGAAGCACTCGTATTCTTGAGAGAAAGGTGTAAATTCAGAGCAGGGCAGTAAGATAAAAAGATAAGAGGAAATTTATTAGAGCAGAGAAGGACGGATATAAGAGGAGCAGGAGGCATTTGAATTTATGGCAGGAAAGGCGCAGAAGGAAAGAGGTTACAGTCCCGGACAGAAAGGACCGGCTGCACCAGTGCTCACCAGGAAAGAGAGCAAATACCAGTGAGGATTTCTTTTCTTTCTTTTTTTTTTTTTTTTTGAAGATTTTATTTATTTGACAGAGAGAGATCACAAGTAGGCAGAAAAGGCAGGCAGAGGGAGAGAGAGAGGGGAAAGCAGGCTCCCTGCTGAGCGGAGAATCTGATGCGGGCGGATCCCAGGACCCCTGAGATCATGACCTGAGCTGAAGGCAGAGGCTTAACCCACTGAACCACCCAGGCGCCCCCCAGTGAGGATTTCTTACATTTCCACTGGTGATAAGTGTTTGAAAGCTTGAGGAGGCCTCAGGCTTATCCTTCTGGTGCCCGTGTCCCTCACTACTAGCTTCACACCTGAGGGAGTTAGCTAGGAAGAGCTACAGTGAAACTCCATAGCGTCTACTTTCGAATTGCCACGGAGAAGGAGAATATGAATAAATAGAAAATCCAAATAGCAGCTAATTGTTTAAAGAAATGTGGCTTTATGACTTCTAAATGCAGGGTATTTGGGGCTTCTGTGTTGCATGGAATGTTTACAGAGCAAGTGGGAAGGGAAGAGGAAGTTGTGTTTGGCGGTTAAAAGGACACCCCTGGGGTCATCTCTTGGAGCGCTGAATCCTCAGTTTTATCATTAGCATTGACACAAGTAGGCACTTGGGGACAACGTAGGCCCTTGTGTTGAGTGGGGCTGAGGCTGGTGGCAGGGTGCGGTGGGTGCGGAGAGGGACAGCAGTGTATTCATTTGTGACAAGGTGACAGAGACTGGCCAATATATTACCACTTCCATTTATCACTTCCATCAGGTTTGGGTTGAGATCCTTTGGTTAGTTGTGTTAATAAATAAGTTATGATTGGAAGATCTAAGTGGGGACTTGTAAATAATTTGAAAAACAGTGTTTTTCCATAGGCTTAATGTTTTCTTGAAAGTATAAATTTGTTCATTAAATCAGTTTTTCTTCACTTTCTTTAAAGAGAAGTTTAACCTGTCTTCACCAGGTAAAGAAAGGAGTCCCGGTTCAAAATCTTCCTCTGCTTTTGCTGAAGATCGGATTGTGCAAATAGAATGTGGTGGGGATTCCAGGGAAAGTTCCTTTTGCTGTGTCACTTCTGTTTAATGTTCTGCTTGGTGAAGAGGCTAGGAGGCATTTCCTTCCCCTTCCATATTCTGAAAAGTGTGAGGAGAAAGATCAGAGAGACAGGAAGCCCAGTCATGTAGGACTCTGTAGAGCACTGCAAGCACTTTGGCTTTATTTCAAGTGAGATGAGAAGCCATTGCAAGCTTTCCAGCAAAGGGGCAGCCTGGGAGACATGTCTGTGCTGTGGATTTGGAAGCTCACTCTGGCTGCTGTGTAAGATCAGACTGCAGGAATGCAGGGTGAAGGCAAGGAGTCCAGCAGAAGGCATTGAGTAATTGTTGCAAGAGGCGGCGGTGACCTTAGTGAGGGCCAGAGTGTGGTGATGCTGACAGGTGGTTTAATTCTAGATTTGCCTTGAACATAGAACCAACACGATTTACTGATGGATTTGGGATGCACCGGGAAGGGAGAAGTGAGGGGATGACTCTATAATTTTTGACCTGACCAAGTAGAAAATTGGAGTTTCTGTTTATTGAGGTAAAGAAGACCATGGTGGGGCGGGGACTGGTTTGTGGGAATTAGGAGTTTAATTTTACACATGAAGTTTGAGATGTTCATGAGTCATCCAAGTGGGTCGTCAAACAGGAACGGATGTATAAAGTCTCAGTCTCAAGTCGAGAGGAGACATCCTTGCTGGAAATAAAAGCTCGAGAGTCCAGTGCATAGACATTACTTGAAATCAGTCTGATGAGAGCCCTTAGAGAAGTGAGTGTAGATGGAGCAGAATGAACCCCAGGGCTCTCCAGGGTCTGGATGTGTGTCGCAGATGAGGAGGACCAGCAAGGGATAAAGTTACAAGCAGCCCATGGGGTAGGAGGAGAGCTAACGGAGCATGCTGTCCAAGCAAAGGAAACACTTCAGTGAATACAGCCAAAGAAGCGGATAGGTCAGATGAGAAGAGGGCTAGAATCAGCTATCGGCTGTTGTACGGTGGGAATGATGGAGGAACCTGGACACGCAGCCAGTTGCAGGGGGAGGGGGAGCGAAAGCCTGACCACGGTTGGGAGTCCGTGGGAGAGAAGACGGGGGCCGGGGCACAGACACTTCTTCAAGGAGTTGGGCTGTAAGGGGAGTCAGGAAATGGGGCAGCAGCTGGAGGGGAGCTGAGTTCAGGAAAGATCTTTTCCTCTTTTCCAAAGAAAGGAGATAGCACAGTAGGTTTGTGTGCTGACGGGAGTGGTCCGGTAGAGGCCAAGTCTGCCCTGCAGGCTGTGTGGGGTGAGGGACACTAGCGGGGTGCTGAGTAAGCAAGAGTGGATGGGTGCAGGGCATCGGGTCCCGGTGTGGGGGCCTGTGGGTGCTTCATCAGTGGTCTAAGAGGAGGTGAGTAAAGGAACTAAAAGTAAAGAAAAACTTTATTGTAACAGTTTGACACCATGATTTTATGTCTGTTGAGTCTAATTTGGAAATTGGGGCTTGAATATTTTTTCTTTTTCATTTTTTTAGGAATTCATTTTTTTATTATGGTAAAATCCACCTGTCATGAGATGAACCATTAACCATGTAACATAAGTATACAGTTAAGCTTCCCTTAAGACCTTTGCAGTGTTAGACAACCACGACTAGTTCAAAGGCATTTTCATCACCCCAGAAGGAAACCAGGTGCCTGCTAAGCGGTCATTCCCTACTCTCCCTTCCCCTAGCCCCTGACAACCACTAATTTGCTTTCTGTCTTAATGGACTTGCCTATCCTGGATGTTTTATGTAAATGGAATTCTGTAATATGTGGCCTTTTGTGACTGGCTTCTTTCACTGATCATAATGTTTTTGAGCTTCCTCCACATTGAAGCAGGTATTAGTACTGAGCTCCCATTTATAGCCTTCTAAGATTCCACTGTTGTAGGTACACCAAACATGTTGCTTTTCTCTTCTTCCGTCGATGAACATGTACGTTGTTTGAACCTTTACTGGCTATTGTGAATAGCTATGCTGTGCATTTCCATGTTCTCCGTTTGGGGACCTGTGTTCATTTCTTCTGTGAACATACCCAGCAGCAGAATTGCAAGGTTGTATGGTAATTCCGTGTTTAACTTTTTGAGGAACTACCAGACTATTCTCTGTAGTGGCCCCACCATTGTACACTCCTGCCTGTGTGTGAGGCTTCTATTTCCCTAGCCAGCTCATGTTACTTACCATTTTGTTGTTGTTGTTGTTGTTCTGATTCTAGTAATTCATTTTTGTTGTATCTTATGAAAGCGTCAGACCATGGCAGGTTGGAAACTCAAAAAATCCTTAGGAGCGCCTGGCTGGCTCAGTTGGTAGAGCGTTGCGACTCTTGATCTTGGGGTTGTGGGTTCGAGCTTCACGTTGGATATAGAGATTATTTAAACATAAAGTCTTAAAAATATTTTTAAACAGAACAAAACAGGTCCCTCCCCACAGGTAGCTTAAGAATCGGTGATCCTAGGGCGCACACAGAAGGTTAACTTATGCGTGAATCTGGCCTCTTCATAGTTACGGATGCCAGTGGTTCACAAAGTGGTGGTCGGGCCACCCTGGAAATAAGGCTTCCTCACCTCGGGATGAAGAGGGGCCTCTCCACAGCCATGCCTGTGTTGATAGACTCGTGCTGATGGGCGGGCGGCATTTCACGTCTGTGAACAGGCGTCTTCTCTACCTGTTGAATTCTTGCATGTAAGTTAGAGCCCACTTGGAGGGCCAGCACCTGGGAAAGGTTTCAATTTAAAATGAGAAAGACGAACATACTTGGATCTTTTTGTCTCTTTATTCTGTAGTCTCAGATTGAACATTAGAGCTGAGCTGGTGCAGCTGGTTTTTTCAGCGTCTTTGGCCCCTTCCAGGGTGGATAGAGTGGCAGGCCCCTGTGCAAACTCACCCTCCCTTTATCAACCTCTGCTCTTTCCAGGAGAGAGAAGCACCCATTTGAGTTGCTCGTTCTGTATTATGAGCTGTTCTTGTATTACTTGTTTAACACACACAGGATGTCAGAAGCTCCAAGTAGCAGTGTACAGAGCATTTATATTTTTCCCAAAAGTCAGATGGCCCAAGTCAGCGGAGGGGCCTCTCTGAGTTAAAGGCCTCATGCTCCTTCTGTGATGTCTGGGCAGCTTGCAGAAGCGTCTGTGTTCCCAAACATAGCTTTTTGAATCCACTCAGCATTAGCATTTTTGTAGCCCAGTGAATCTAGAAGTCCCTGATTTCACTGATGGCATATAACCGCCCCACCAACAGTTGTCACGACTAAATGGCTAAGCCTTCCCTCCATGGAATGGATTTGCTTCATGCCCGCATACTGGATTTTAGTGAAAGATCATCCATCTAACTTTGCAGGTGAGGACAGCGAGGCATGTGCTCCTGTTGGAAGCACCCTCAGGTCTCCTGGGCCCACCATCCCGGGAGGTCAGAACTGCCGTTTGGTGAGATCCTGCCAGGGCCCCTGGGTGGGCTGGTTGAAGCATTCTGTGCTTAGCATCTGAATGGAGCCACCACTCAATGGCTGTGTAGCCCTGGGGTATCAGACTCTTCTCCGAAACCCTTACTTTCCTCACCCCTTAACGGAGGGTGAGCAGGTAGGGGTTGTGAGGATGAAATCATATCCCATATGGAAACAAGCTCTATAAATCACCAAATGCAGCAAGAGATGGCAAAATACTGTACATACTTCCACCATTCCTTTCTGTAAGGGCCGTGTTGACATTTCAGGCAGTTCTTCTTGTCAGGGAGAAAGATGTTCTAGAAATGTTTTAGAGTCCTGCTCAGACAGGAAGGAGAGCAGGCCAAAGGATCTGAGGGCTGGCTTTTTTGTGTATATTCTCTGAAGCATATGGCAAGCCTGCAGGGGAGAAAAACATTGACCCTTTTCCTCCTCTGCTTTAAGGAAAGTTGAATATGTTTTATGCAACATTTATAGAATGTTGAGTTTAAACTTGACTCTTTAGGAAAGGATTTGAGGGAGGTCAGACTCTGCAGGAAATGTGCTAAATTTCAAAGAAAAGCACTTGACTGGTAAACCTGTCTTCCTTATGTGACCTCTGTTATTTTCAGGTGTAGCTTTTATTTATTGTTTTTTTAATTTTTGAGAGAGATAAAGAGCAGGCACGCACACATGTGCACAAGCGGGGGGCAGGGGCAGAGGGAGAAGCAGGCTCCCCGTTGAGCAGGGAGCCTGATATGGAACTCGATTCCAGGACCCTGGGATCATGACCTGAGCCGAAGGCAGCCGCTTAACCGACTGAGCCACCCAGGCGTCCTCAGCCCCAACTTTGAACAGAGAGGTAAGTGGGGCATTCATTGGCCATGACCGTGGAGGCTAGTGCTTGCAAGGCGATGGGTCCCACCTCAGGAGAGGAGCTCTGGCTCAGATCCTCAACTCTGGGCCTCAGTGTAACATGCTCGATTCATCTCTTCCAGCCTCACTTCCCTTGTCTGGAAAGTTGAAAAAAAATAACAGCTTTACCTATTACGTATGGGTCAAAAAATTTTTTACATAAAAGTTACAAAAAAAGGCATGGCAGAAGTTATCAGCTCCCTTATTTCCATATGAAGACTTGCCACCATGTCTTACACACCGTTCTAATTCCTGCCAGTGCCTGGCAGGGGGCTGTGCAAATGACGCCACAGTCATTAAGGACAGCCTGTTTTTAGCTGTACAGAGGCCCTGTTTGAAACTAATCGTATGTGTATTGGGATCTTGAAATTAGTTAGACATTGTGGTCTTCTGAGTGAGGAAGATGAATCATGATCATTTTAAGCATATAATAAACAAAAGGCAGCTGTGAAGGCATAGTTTTAATGTATTACATGCGGTATGTTTGGTAAATAAAACAGAGGGAATGAGGGAAGAGGAGTGTGGAAGGGCACCAGCAGGTCCCCTCGTGGCTGAAGAATAGCACTGAAGGCGAGCTGAAATGCCATTTGGTGAGGACACACAGATTTCCCTTGTTTCTTCAAACCTCTTTCTCTTCCTCCATGAGAAGAGCACACTACAAGGCAAACTGTGGGAAGATCGAGAATGGATGGGCCCCTAGCATGCCATGTGTGTAAAACACTGCCCTTCGACAAGGCCAGCACCAGTCTGGAAAGAGTGGGCACTTCCCAGGGACCCAAATGAGGGGGGTCAGGCTCATAAGGAAGAGGTTCATGTACACAGCCCTTCATCAAGCTGTGGTCTCACGTGCAGGCCGGGAATCCTGTTCACTCAGCTTTGCACCTTGCCAGATGCCAGGGGCACTCATCCTGCCGTGTTCTCAGAGGGCTCCTGGGGTGGTCCATGGTTCTCAAATGAATAAGAAACCTTGGATCCTTCCTGCTCTGCCTCACTGGCCTGGAGTCCAGAGTTCCAGTAAAACAGGCATAGAAATAAAGCAGACATGGGCAAACGTAGGCTACAACCTCCCAGCTACAACATATCCTGGATTCATATCATGTAGAATATTCCATATATTCCTTTTGGAAAACTCGAATTTTAAGGATTTCCTTCTTTGTATATACTGGTTTTCGATAAATAACACAGCCCTGTGAGCAAGGTCAGGAGGGGCTTCCTCACTAAGCACTCTAACCAGAGATGCTGGAGCAGGGTGGGGAGGTTGTAGACAGAACACCGTGACTTCTCTGAGCCTGGTGAGGGCTGAGGAACAGGAGCCAGCATAGGGACTCGGGTCTCCAGACCGCTCCCCTGGGCATTCTTTGTGCTGGTGTGTCCTGTGGTTTCTCTCCCCTCCCTTCCTTTTCCTCTCCCCACAAACAGGTGGCTCTTACAGTGTCTGTAAGACAAGGTTCTGTGCACTCTGGGGATAACTTAACAGTTATCTTATAAGATCTTAATAGTTCTTAATAGTAGTATAATTACCCCCATTTTACGGATGAGGACCCTAAGGCACAGAGACAATGAGAGGAGAAGGGCCCTCATTTCCGAGTGGCAGATAGAGAAACTGAGGCACAGTGATGCCTTACTTAGCTTGTCTAAGGCCTCACTGGGCAACAGTCTGGTGGTGTCGTGTGTGAAGTAATTTCTAGGAAATAGTGACTGTGATTGGGGTTTGGAAACCTTCTATATGCTGAGTCTAAAGATATGCATGCAATATTAACTCTTCTGTAATGATAGAATTCTAGAACCTACTCCTTCAGCATATGCATCATGCAGAAATATCCCTTTTAGGGGTGCTTTTCTATAGTGTGTTGGTGTCACAGAAAAAGCAAAAACAAAAAAACTCCTGAAAAGCAGCCTTGAAAAATCCCACCAACTTATCAGGTGTGGTATTTACATTGCTCTTCCCAAAGCGAAATATAAACTTTAGAATACCTTCATGACTTGACACAGTAAAGTCAAGTTTTAATTTTGTGGCTATATGCACATTTCTTTGTATTTAACAGGAAAGTGTTAATATTTGATGAAGACAGGCATTAAAAAATTAAATAACTATTTACCAGCTTTGAAATTACAAGTGTAAATAGAAACACAATCAACCATTTTCCTAGAATTATTTTTATTTTCTGTGGCTCTTCTATGTTATTTTAAAATTAGGGTGAGGGGGTCCTGGGTGGCTTAGTCCGTTAAGTGTCTGACCTGTGGCTGCAGCTCGGGTCATGAGGTTGAGCTCTGTACGGGCTCTGTGTTCAGCAGAGTCTGCTCCAGGGTTCTCTCTCCCTCTGCCCCTCACTCTGCCTCTTTCTCTCTCTCTCGAATAAATAAATCCTTAAAATATGAAATAAATATTAGGATAAATAAAAGGCCTGTTTTCCCTAGATAATTTTTGAGGCAGTGTTTGTTGCTTTATCTAGCCTTTCATTGGCTTATTACAAGGTTGCTTTTACGTCTTTAATTTATACTTGAAAAACTCAGGGCCTTTGGCAAGTGTTTTCCTTTGGGCTAAAGAAGACCAACCATCTGGAGCAGGACAGAGTGTGATCTCTGGAAACCACACCATTGGGAATTCCTACATGTCCTGATGTAACTAGGTTACACACAATTACTAGGGGTCTGTGCTTGCCCAGGGGGTGCCTGTGCTGATCTTATCCCGGTGGAGTTCATGGGTGACGTCTGGTCCCCCACCTGCCCGATCAGTGCAGGGAACCCAAACTTTTGTGGGCATATCACACACCGAGAGTGCCAGTTCCATTACTCATTCAGGGGCCACTTCCATTTACAATTTATGAAGAGGCAGCATCCACGCGGGCATTAACTTGGATGCGACGGTGGCCACCCTGGTTGGAGCAACCCACATCCTCATGCAGGAGATTTCTTCATCTCGGTCTGCATCCGCTGGGCCTCGGTGATGCTTTTCGGGTGCGGTGTGGAGTAACTCAGAAGTTTATTTTCCCTCCTCGGCTCCTCAGAGGCATGGCCCAGGCCAAGTACAACTTGAATAACCTTCAGGAGAGCTGTGCTGTCCTTCTGTCGGCCGCTGTCTTTGAAAATTGCCTCCAGAGTTAGTGAGCAGGAACAGTTAAGATTTACAAACAATGATGAAGCTTGTCATGCATCTTTCACCATCCATCATCCAGGTGCCGTGCCTGGGCGGTGAAGTGTTCTTCATAAAAACCAGCTCAGTGTGAAATACACCTCGCTGCAATGTTTACTGCTCTGAAGCTCGTCCGCGGCCCTTTATAGTAAATCCAGATTGCGCTGTGACATTACAGTATATCATTGCCCAGCGCGGTGGGGTTTACACCGGGAATGAGTGCGGTGCACACCAGATGAGGTGTCCAAATTGAGTTATGTCAGAATTTGGCTGTTATATGGGGATAGCTTTTGTTTTCCGAACACTGAAAGTTAGCTTTATATGTATTTATATATAGGCATATACTTCCCATCTTGCACATATACACGGGTACACCGTATATGCTGAGGTCAGCTTCCAGCCAGGCTTCTGCTGTAAAGAATGGTGACCGGCGTTTATGGACCTTCCAATGGTGGTTCATTGAAATTGGCATAACCGGCATCTTCTGGGGGAACTAGAGTGGATGGTTATTTCATTGCAGGAGTGGGTTTGCTTCTGCTCCGCGTGCAGTGGTCATTTTTACCATCCTTTCTTACAAAGCCAAGGGACCCTCTTTCCCGGGATTGTTTTGGTGCGTGGAAACGATCCCTGTGATATAGGGCAAAGCGAAGAAACCCCATGGGACCGTTCCACCTGCTGCCGAGCGCCTCGCCTGTCAGCCGAGCACATGCACTTGGGGAGGTCTCCGAAGTCAGTTGTTTATTTATTGTTTTTTTAGTGGGTATCAAAATCCTGGTGCTGCCTCTGTTATCTTGAAAGATGCTGCTTCCAAGAAAAGATTTATGGTGTTTTAGCTTAAATCTGCAAAATAAAAGAGCACACTGAATTTATTGCATGATCAGGTTTATTTACATTCGCCCTAAAAGTGCTGATATTAAAAATGAGCTCCATAAAAAATAATATTCAGGCCCTGCAGCCCCACGATCATCTTCTTAAGACATATTTTTAAATTCACTCTTCAGTGTAGCAGGAAAGTTAGAACCATATTGTGGCCTTTTCGTATCTGGTGCTACAATGAATCCAGGGTTTCTCCCCCACTTACACCAAGTCTTAGGGCAGGGCATCCCCTCCGCCTGAAACGCGGTGGCAGACAGCCCTCCCGTCATTGCCCTCTGCTCTTTTTCTGGCTCTTCCCTCTTAGTTGCAATGTCTTCTTACTGGAGATTGATTAACGTTGCCACTTCCCAGCTTCCTGGAGCAACACAGGACACCATTGCGGGCGTACGATGCTGGCCTCTAGAGGTGCGACAGGGGCCAGAAGCCTTCCATTGGGTTCGTCAACAGGGCAGGGAGAGAAGAGCCCTGAGGCAGTGCGACACGCCCGTTCCCGGAGAGCTGAGCCATCAGACACAAACACAGGATGGCCAGTGAGTTCGAATTCAGATAAATCCAAACAACTATTTTCATATAATTATGTCCACAGTATTTTATCATGCTAAAAATTATTTATTTGGTTTGAAATTTAAATTGTAGCATCTTGTGTTTTTATTTGCTAAACCGGGTGATCTTATGCTCCATTCAGATCTTCTCTGAACGACTGTTTTAAGGCTCTGGGGTAAAAGGCAAAAACAAAATGTGGACAAAAGACAGCAATACTTTCTGGAAGCATACTCAGCAGTTTTAAGAGTTTCTTCATTTGTGTTTATCAAAATCGTTCAAGAGGCAGGGCTGATCATGCTTGGAGTGGTTTCTTATTTTGGTTAAAGCCATTCATGGCTTTCTCAGTGAAGAGTGTCTGGATTATAATTTATCCTTGCCCACATTAATTGTAGTGTTTCTTCCTCTGTTTGGGTAATTCATGGGTCCACACATTTCTTTTTGCATGTTTTATGGCTTAGATCCATTAATACAGCAGCAGATAAAATTTAACCCACTGCCGCTCAGAATCAAAATGGGAATTTATACCCTCTGTGCGTTTGGTTCAGTTGTGTACAGGCAGAACAGTGGCTCTGGAAACTCAGCAGGACCAGGTCCTCTCTGTCCCCTTTCCGAACCCCCACCGGGATGGAAGCTGATGTCTCGGTCAGTACACAGGTACCAAACTGGAGAGCCAGCTCTCTGTGGACCTGACGTCGTGCCTAGGGTATGAACATGGCAGGGAGTATGGGACAGTCACCCTTAAACGTCCACAGATCCTGGGCATTCCTGCCTTTCCCTTCGTGTCCACAGAGAACAGCCTTACCTCTGCACGCTGTGGAAGGGCGTAGCCACGTGCCTGGCTGTCTTGCTTTTACTCGGGACTTGATGGAGGTCTCTCTAACACCAAGGGAGAGGTAGTCTTCTTCAGTTAGAGAAACCGGGGTTACAGCCAACTTTGTGGGTAGATACGCAGCCCTGTCTGGGCATGTTTTGCCTTTTTACTTACATGGTAGAGAGGTGGCATGGGGCTTGATTTATTTATTTGTTTGCTTATAACAGCTTTATTGATACATAGTTCACACACCATAAAATTCATCTCCTAAAAGCATACAGTTCAGTGGTTTTTAGTATATTGACAAAACTGTGCAACCGTCACCACAGCCTAATCCCAGAAATGTTTCCATCGTCCCGAAGGTGTTCCCCGTATGCAGTCACTCCTCCTTTGCACCTCCCTCCCAGCCCCTGGAAGCTACTGTTCTGTTTCCTATCTCTGTGGATTGTCCCATTCTAGATATTTCATAGAAATGGAATCTTTTGTGACCATTCATGTCTGGCTTTTTTCCTTTAGTAGTACCTTTTTGAGGTTCATGCACATTGTCCCATGCAACAGTGCTGCTTTCCTTTCTATGGCAAAATAATATTCCGTTATGTGGAAGGGCTGGGTTTATTTTGAGTTCGAAAACCATTGCAGGGACCAACAAAAACCACGAAACCACAAGATTCTCAAGGTGAAATGTGTATGTGATCTTATTTTAGTCGATCTCCAGGCTTCCATTTCAGCACACGGATGCCTGTGATGAGCAGAGCCTACTGTGTGAAAGGAGAGGAGCTGATGTGACGGACACTGAACAAGCAGGGCTTGTTCTCCTGTTTTATGCTAATATTTACGTTACTCTGCTGGCGCTGCCGTAGCAGAAGAGCACACACTGGGTGGCTTAAACAGCACATCGATTCCCTCACAGTTCTGGAGGTTAGAGGCCCCAGGTCAAGGTGCGGTTGGGGGTAGAGCCACTGCCTCGCTGTGGCCTCACACGGCCATTCTCTGTGCAGTCAGAAAATGAAAGAGCTTTCAGCTCCCTTGCTCTTCTTCTTTTTAAAGATTTATTTATTTGAGAGAGAGTGCGCATGCATGTGAGTGTGTGAGTGCGCGTGCGTGAGTAGAGGGGAGGGGCAGAGGGAGAGAAGCTCAAGCAGGCTCCCCACTCAGCACAGAGGCCTTTGTGGGCCTCAACCCTGAGATGGCGACCTGAGCCAAAATCCAGAGTCAGATGCACAACTGACTGAGCCTCCATGCCCACTGGGTGCCCCCATCTCGCTCTTCTTAGAAGAACACTGGTCCTGTCCAACCAGGCTCCACCCAGATGACCTCACTGAATTCACTTAATCTCCCTAAAGGCCCAGTTTCCAGTGCAGTCTCCTTGGGGATTAGAGCATCAACATAGGACTTTGGGGGAACTGTAAGACTGTTGAAGAGTTCAGTGTCTCTCAATGTCTCCTCCTCTGGCTGAGGTTCTTGGGAGACAGGAGAAGGACGCTGAGACCTGGTGAGCCAGTGTGCTCCTGGTCCCGGGCGGAATGTCTGGAGTTTGCTGACTGCTCACTCCCCTTCCAAACTCTGACATGCGGAGCCCAGCCCATGGCAGGACTTTGTCTGACAGTCAGATCCCCAGAGCAGGGGTGTTGTGCAGAGATGGACAGTTCTGTGGTCATGCACACCCCACTAATCGAGAGCACTTACTTTCCAGATTATTGCTCTTCTTTCCCACATTTCCCCCTACAATTTAGTTACTGCCCTTTTTTTTTTTTTTTCTATTTCTGATTTTGGGAAAAGGATTTCTAATTCCTTGCCCTCTTTGCCCTTGTAGTGCTCTGCATGACCTTAAACAGCTCATGCCAGGGTGATGCTACAAAATCAGTCTTTGCTTGTTTTCCCAGCAAGTGAGATTTGGGGGCCTTCACACATGGGATCATTGCTGGTATAACATAAAGGGTGTGGCTCCATAATAACCAAGTGGAAGAGACGTATAGGGCAAGAATGGGGAGTGGGTGGAAAGATTACATGTTCTTTTCAGGGATACACCCCCCAGCACTTTGATGTGTTCACTAACCTGGACGCTCTCTGAACCCTGTCATTATGGAGGCTTCATCATTAGGCATGATTGATTAACTCACTGGCCATTGGTACCTCTCCCCTGCCTGGATGTTGATGGGGTATGGCTAGAATTTCCTAGCTTCTTACTAAGGCTGGGTCTTTCTGGTGCTCAGCCCCCATCCTAAAGCTGTCTAGGGGCCTACCAAACAGCACCTTATCAGAATCAAAGAGGCTTCTGTCACCCTTTATCATTCAGGAAATACCAGGGGTTTTAGGAGCCCAGTGCCAGGAACCAGGGAAAAAGACCAAGTATCTTTCTGTGAATCCACAGGCAGGTAGAGCAAAAATCAGTGACCTTATTTTAGAGCAGAGTAAACTTCTCAGACATTAAGTGACACAGCCTGGCCTGTCTCTTGACTCCATGTCTCTCTATCCAACCTTAGACTGTCAGCATTGCAACTCTTGTCTTCAGCTTTCTCTCTGAGGCCTGTACCATCCAATACAGGAGCTTCTAAGTGCATAGGGCTATTTTAACTCCAACAAATTAAAATTTAAAATCGAGTTCTGGCATATTAGCCACATTCCTAGTGCTCAGCAACCATGTGTGGCTAGTGGCCGCCATATTGGATAACGCAGAAATAAGACCCATCCGTCATCACAAGTGTTCTCTTGGACAGTAGTTCCATCTGGGACAAGTGGGGGCTATTTTGTTACGGAAGGGGCAGTGTGGTATTTAAACCTGAGACAAAGGAGTAACACAAGTTCAACAAACACCATTTTAAGGTAACTTTTGGGGTGCCTGGATGGCCAAGTCAGAAGAGAATGTGACTCTTGATCTCAGGGTCCTGAGTTTGAACCCCACATTGAGTGTACAGATTATTTAAATAAATAAATAAATATTTGGCAAATGTAGTAGAAGTCTAATTTTTTTTTTTTTTTTTTAAAGATTTTATTTATTCATTTGACACAGAGAGAGAGATTACAAGTAGGCAGAGAGGCAGGCAGAGAGAGAGGAGAGAGGAGGAAGCAGGCTCCCTGCTGAGCAGAGAGCCCGATGTGGGCCTCGATCCCAGGACCCTGGGATCATGACCTGAGCCGAAGGCAGTGGCTTTAACCCACTGAGCCACCCAGGCGCCCTAGAAGTCTAATTTTTGTGGCAACATCAGCCTTTCTTCAAATAACATGTGAGGTTGAGGAGGACTAATTATAGGGGAAGAATAATTGAATACTGATTAACTAACTGATCTTTGGACTTAACCTATGTTGCACACTTTTAACTTTAAATAGCAGATGAAAGTGAGTGAGTAGACTAGAACTTGGTTGATCTCAGTCCAAGAACGGGTGGAAAAGTTGTCTTCTGGCCATGGGGTGGGATGTGAGCATGTGAGTCCTTGGGGACTTGCAGGGATTCTTGCATTAAAAGCAGGAGGGGAGAGGTGGCTTGGATCCCTGGTCAGAGGTACTATTTACAAATATGATTTCCTCTTCTTTGAGTTTCACTCTCTGGATTGTGTTGTATCCTTTGATACAAAGACATATTTAATCATGATGAAATCCATTTTTTTTTTCTGTTGCGTGTGCTTTTGGGGTTGTGTCCAAGCAAGAAGTCATCGCCAAATCTAACATCATGAAACTTCCCACTCTCCAGGTTTTCTTCTAAGAGTACTGTACTTTTAGCTGTAATTTAGGTCTTTGATCATTCTTGAGTTCATTTTGGTATAAGGTAAGAAAGGGTCCAACTTCACTCTTTTGCATGTGGATATCCAGTTTTCCCTTATTGAAGACTCTTTCCTCTTTGAGTGGTCTTGGCACCAAGAGGGGAAGGTGTCAGAGGGTTAATGCTCGACACTTGCCTGTGGCCTTTTTCTGTGATCATCAGAGAACTTTAGGCACTGTGTGTCGATTCCATATAACAGGCCTGTCAATTTGCCGGTTCACAATTCACCGGGATATCAGTGGTGAATAGATCTCTCTTATTATTTATTTATTTTTTTTACTTTTGTTTACTCTCCCTGCTGTTTCAGCTGTACCTTTTTTCCACCCCTTAGAGTTGTGAAATCAAAGAGAATAGGATAAGAGAAGGGTATCCTTCCAAAGTCAGGATCATAGTAGAGCAGTAAGAACAGTAGTGTGGGAAAGACTGGCTGTTTTTCCATTTTCCTAACTGGAAGTGTGTAGAGCTTTCGTAAAGGACAGTGACAAATACTGAATTTTAAAATGCCCACTTTTTCAGGTCATCTGAAGCTCTTCATATGTGAGGAGATGATAGGCCCTCCTTAGCTGAGCCCCGGGGGAAGAAGCCCTGAAGCCCTTTGGCATTCCGTGGGAATCCTCCCAAGGAAACAGGTGACCCGGCTCAGAGCAGAGCAGCCAGAAGGGCCGGTGATAATGCCTGGCTGGCGGCAGCCTGAAGTTGTCAATCACCCCTTAATGTTTACAGAAGCAAAAAGTCAATGTGTAGTTGTTTTAATTTGACACACTCTCGGGTTGAGAGAGTGTAATCGCTGGAGGGGACAGTTAAGTGGCTGTCTGGGTCTGACTCCTGCGCTAAGCACTTTTCTGGTGAGCAGTAGATTGCGTTAAATACCTGCGTAATTGTTCGCTTCCTCAGCCCGGCCACCAGCGCCTTGTACTACATTTCTGTCGCCTGAGGCTGTCGGGGTTTATGCTGCAAAGAGAGTCCGTATGTTCATTTTCATGAATCAATGTCGGTTTTTGAAAAGCAGTTGTTACAGCGCTAAGTGGACTGAAATAAATGACACCCCCTCCAGACCCGTTGGAGTAAATCAGAACTGTTTATATCCATGCAAGTGGTCTTTTCAGTATAAATGACTTTTTGTTTACTTACCAAACCAAATGTTTGTCTCCAGGAAATGGAGGCAAATGATCTGCTCATTTTTTAATCCTGTGAGGAGCACTTTGTGGCTGTTAAACCGAGGAGGTTTATTGTGCATTGTTCTGTGTATTGATAGGTAGGAGAGGGTCCCGCGCAGCAAGAGAAATTATCCCCAGATCATTCTCAGGGCTGGGAACACTTGATGGTAACTGTACCCGCCGTGAGTGTCAGCCTTGCCTCAGACCAGTGCCTCCATGAGCCAGTGGTGCTCGGGGCGCTGGGAAGAGGCTTGCAGTCTCGCCCCAGAACTTCCTGGGCAGAGGATCCACGTTTTGGAAAACGCATTTCTCGTCTTGGGTTGTTGGGCACTACTTCCTGTATGAAGGGTGTGGGCCGCCTGGTTCTTACTTACCTTGGTTGTTGAGAAGGCTGTTGAGAGGGCTGCATTTGTTCCTTTTGCAGATTCAGGTGATCGGAGGTCTGGACCTTTGGGGTCGGGCCGCAGACAGGGCAGGTGTGCTGGGGCCGCTCTGGCTCCATGAGCCCTCCCCTCAGTCCATGCCGTCTGAAAGAACCCTCTTGTCTTCTCGTCTTGTCTTCCTTCTCTTCTGTTTTCTTTTTCGTTGGGCCACTGTCTTCTTCCATTTACCTGTTCCGTAGAAGTTGCTGGGCTGTGTCAGCAATGCCTATCTCAGTGAAGCACTAGTTGTCATTTATTTGTGATTATACTTTTTCTTATGATGCTAAATACATATATAACATAAAATAGGCCATTTGTGGCATTTTAAAGTGTGTAATTCAGTGGCATTCAGTACATTCATAGGATCAGGGCGCCTGAGTGGCTCAGTGGGTTGGGCAGCTGACTCTTGGTTTCGGCTCAGGTCATGATCTCAGGGTCCTGAGTTCCTGCCCCATGTCGTGCTCCACATGCCTCGGGGTGTCTGCTTTCAGGATTCTCTCTCTCCCTCTGCCCTTCCCCCATCCACGCGCACTCTTTTCTCTCTATAAAAACAGATAAATCTTTTAAAAAAATACATTTCCAGGTCTAAGTTTAGGCCAGGGTCAGAGGCAGTCCTTGATCTGGGAGAAGAGGGGTGGTAGCGTTGTCAGTTCCAGGTTGTCCTCCTAACCCCCCCACCCTGGACCCCTCCCTGGTTGAGCTGCCTCACCCCCAGCGTTCTCGGGATGCCCCCAGGGCATCAGTGACACCGCAGTCATCCCTCATGGACCCTTGCCCCTAAAAATCCTTTTTGTTTCCATGACTGCTGCATCCTGACTTCACTCCTGCGCATCTTTGTGTCCTGGATGGTTCAAGATCTTTCTCTTTGAGGTGACCCCGGTGTCACCCTCTGCTCCGGGAGCCACACACCAGGCTACTAAGGACTTCCTTTTGACTGCTCATTGCTGTGGAACTCCCTCCCGTGTTGTCCCATGTCCAGGAACAGTCAGTGCTCCCTCCCTGGTGCTCCCAGACCCGTCGTGGACTGTGTCCTCTTCTTGAAGGAGCTGTTCTAGAGCTCCTAGATCATGACGTGTTCCAAAATGAATTACAGCAGGGTTAGTTCTCCCTGGCCCTGCTGGAGAAGGAAACTTCTACACGCATGCTGATAAGATTCCTATTTTCTGTTAATAATTCTTTTTTTTTTTAATTTATTTCTTTCACAGAGGGAGAGAGATCACAAGGAGGCAGAGAGGCAGGCAGAGAGAGAGGGGGAAGCAGGCTCCCCGCCAAGCAGGGAGCCCGATGTGGGCCCTGATCCCAGGACCCTGAGATCATGACCTGAGCCGAAAGCAGAGGCTTTAACCCACTGAGCCACCCAGGCGCCCAATAATTCTTTTTTTTAAAGAATATTTATGTGTTTGCTTGTCAGAGAGTGATAGAGCATGAGCGGGGGGAGGGGCTGAGGGAGAAGCAGACTCCCCACTGAGCAGGGAGCCCAGCCCGATGAGGGGCTCAATCCCAGGACCCTGGGATCACAACCTGAGCCAAAGGCAGATGCCTAACTGACTGAGCCACCCAGGCACCCCTTTTTGTGGTATTCTTATCATGTTCCTTGCATCATGATTGTCATAAGCTCATAGGATGAAATGGGATGATATGAAATTAAAACGATCTCTTAAATTTTTAAAAACACTACTGTCTTATGTTTAATGCTTTTCTCTTTATATGTTTCTTGTGTTCATGGTCAGATTTTCCAAAGGTACATTGACTTTATCGGTCATTTCTAGCACTTATCATACAAATTTATTTGTTTACACATAGATTTTGGTTGACATAACTCAAGTTGTTCTTAAAGAGATTTTTGAAATTATTACCAAAGTTTTCTTTCAGTCCCAATCAAAAACGTGTGTGGGTATTTGTGGTAATAAAGCCAACAGGCTTCAAGAAGTCAGTTTCCCAAAGTATGGGGCCAGTGGGGGCACCTGGGTGGCTCAGTCAGTTAAACATCTGCCTTCAGCTCAGGTCATGACTGCAGGGTCCTAGGATGGAGTTCCGTGTCAGGCTCCCTGCTCGCGGGGAGTCTGCTTCTCCCTCTTCCTCTACCCATCCTCTTGGCCCCCGCTTGTTCTGTCTCTCTCTCTCTCTCTGCCTCTCTCCTACTCTCAAATAAATAAAAATCTTTAAAAAAAACACAATTGGGTCCAGTGAATGGCAAAGTTGGGATTTGAACTCAGGTGTTTTTCAAGTTCATACCCCCCACCCCATGACCACTATATTATGCTACCTGGTGGGATATAAAGGATATCTGTCTCAACCTGGGTTCTACTGAAGAGCAGAACTCAAAACAACAAGGACCAGTGTGCTGTGGTATATTGCATGGTAGTTCCAAGAAGGAAGAGTGAGGAAGGATTAAAAGCCACATGAAGTTGTGTGGGTGTAAGTCAGGCACCATGAGCATTTAGTTCTGTTTGTTTCTAGGAATCTCATTTCAGTTCACATAGGACAATGAATTAATACAGCCCTGTTTTCCACGAAAGTAACACAGAGCTGCCTATCTCTTATGTCCTGGATTTTGGGTAGTGTGAATTATTTTTATTTCCTTAAAGCCCAGAAGTCACGGGGATGGTGGGATCGATGGCCCATGGCCAAGCAGCCTTCCTTTCCATCTGGGAGCATCAGCCAGGGAAAGGGACTGGAAAGACCAGTTGAGATTAACATGGTAAAGATTTACCAGCAGCTTCCAATATACTGATGAATTACCCTATTCTAGAGATGATTTATTGTGGTAAGAAAGGCAGAAAAGGCACAGGGGAAAGAAGCTCTTTTTACCTTTCTTAATCAAAATGTATGTATTTGAAGAAAGATACTAAAAGTATGAGTGACCATTCAGAGAAGGTGGTTGGTTTGGGGGCTTCAACACTGATTCGTGGTCAAATTACTTTCTTTTTCTTTGTAATTTTTTTGGGGGGTGTGAGGCACCATTGACTAATGGAACATTGAGTTTGGTGTCAGCCAGACCTGGGTTGTCACTTAGTGCCATATGGCCCTGGACAGGTGTCTTCCTCCCTCTGAACTTTAGTTTTTACACCTGTAAATTGGAGATGAGAGTATGCATCTTGCTAAGTTTTTTTTAGTGCGAACTGAACAAAGTAATGTATGACAAAGGATTACTATGGCATATGGTCAGTGCCCAGTAAACTGTAGTTACTAATAATTGGTTTTCTAGGAATTCCATGCTCTTAATTGTATGTTCCTGATGGAGTTTGTGCCTGCCAAAATTCTTAGAAAGATTACAGTCGACAGTGTTGTAGGCAGGACCAATTCCAGGACAGAAATGGAGGGATTAGTAGGGTTGGCTTTCAGCATCCTATCCAGCTTCTTCACAGAGTCGGGGCACATGCATTTCGAGGCCTTGTTCTTATTTTCAAGAGCCTGCTCCCTTGGGGCCCTCCTCTTTTGAGAGAAAACAGTCTGATAAATAACATGGTACAAAAATACTGGTTTTATGTCTTAGTTCTCCTGATTATTTGCATTTTCAGGGGACATCAGTGTTTATTCTGAAGAAATGAATCTTTAATGGTGGCATTTCCGATATTTCAGTCTGTGGGTAGCAGGTATATTTCAAGGACAGAATCTTTGTCCCCTGAATCTCAAACACTTATTTATTTATTTATTTATTTATTTATTTATTTATTTATTTTTATTTATTTATTTGACAGAGAGAGATTACAAGTAGTCAGAGAGGCAGAGAGAGAGGAGGAAGCAGGCTCCCTGCTGAGCAGGGAGTCCGATGCGGGCCTCGATCCCAGGACCCTGAGATCATGACCTGAGCCGAAGGCAGAGGCTTTAACCCACTGAGCCACCCAGGCGCCCTCAAACACTTATTTATAAGTAACCACATCTTTTGTGTCCATGGAGCCAAGCCTGATTGAGGCATCTGGGTTTTTGACATGCTTTAAATTTGACTTTATTCCAAACATTTTATTTGTGCCTGTATTATAACATCACACTTATAATAATAGGGAATGTGTCATAAAGTGTTAGAATTCTATAATGTTTCAAACATGGACATCATGGTATATTTTTTATTCTAGTCCCTTGGTTGCTTTTAGAAGTGTATAAAGTTGTATTCTAGAAGATTATTAAGTTAACAAGATAATTTGGTAGATCTAGTTGCCTAAAGCACACATCCCCAAATGACCAGCTCAACTGAAGGAATTGTCTAGAATTGTTTGCTGAAGACCTGCTGTATTATAACAAGTTGGTGGTAAAAATGCACTGCAGGTTTTATCAGCACATATTAGACCTTCTGTAAAGTAGCATTTCCAAAGATCAAAATAGCTTCAAGTGGCTCATAAGAACAGTATCACTAGACTCTCTATCTCTAGTTGGATATTTTTTCTTTCAGAATATTTACAATCAGGCATTTCATTCTTCCATCAAGATGAAACTTGCCATACAGCTATGTTTCATGCTTTATTCATCTAAAAACTACCTTTTTAAGTCAGATTTAAAAGAGAGCAGTTAAAAATAATTTGGAAATTTGCGGTTTCTCAGAACATGTTTCTGAGTGAGTAGATAAAATAACTTTATTTTTTCCTAAATGAACAGAACACTGATATTTTATTTTTTGTCTATATTCTTGACAGTTGTCTTTTTTTTTATTACACCTACATATTTTTTAGCCAGTCATAATCTCGGTGTGTATACTGTGTTGTGGTCTTTTTCCTCATTTAACAGCTGCCTCCAAAGCTAAATTCTTACTATATGTCGTTCCAGACTTTGAGCTGTGAATTCGGTCAATGCAGATACAGGTTTCTATAGAAATACACAGTTTGCTTGGCTTTTTAAGATAAGTGGGGTTGTAGCGAACATGTTGTTGCTAACACCTTTTTTTTTTTTCAATCAACAGTTGGCCTTAGAGATCTTTCCTATTGGTTCATGTCAATGTGCTGTATTCTTTTTGTTTTAAGGTTTTATTTATTTATTTAGAGAAAGCATGTGCATGAGCAAGAGCAGGGGGAGAGGGAGAGGGAGAAATCGTAAGCGGGCTCCACACCCAGCACAGAGCCCAGCACAGGGCTCGATCTCACAGTGCTGAGATCATGACCTGAGCCAAAACCAGGAGTCGGGTGCTAAACTGACTGGGCCACCCTGGCACCCCTGCTTTATTTTCTTTAATGGGCTCATACACTTCTATGGTTTGGATGGACCACAGTTTACTGGTTCATTTCTGTGTTGATTGACAGTCACGCTGTTCGGTACCAGTGCTGCAGAATCTTAGACACACGTGCTGCCGTTTTTCTGAGCAGATGCTCAGAAGGGGTGTTTCAAAGAAAGCCTGCATCTCAGGTTGTATTAAATGCCGCCCCATTAACCGCCACCCTGAGCTGCGCTGGTTCACTAGCGGCACTGTATAAAGAGGCTGCTTCCCCCAAACTTTTGCTAGCATGATTACTGTTACCATCCATATTTTGGTCACTCAGCTGGATGGAAAATGGAGTCTAGTGGTGGTTTTCATTTCCATCAGAGAGCCGGAGGCCCTCTTGAGTGGCCTGGCAGGAAGGGGGTGCGCTTGTTCAGCCTCTGGGCAGCGCCTGAGGCGCCAGGTTGACCAGATGGTTTTGTCCCTCTTCTTCCTGCAGGGGAAGGACAAGAGCAGGTGACAGATCCCGGGGCAAGCCCCTCAATGTGGTCCATCTATGGCCAGCTTGCTCTGAATCCCAGTCAGTGTCCACATAAGAACACCAGCTCTGGGACAAGCAGAAGTGCTTGTAAAGGCCACAGCAATTCTCGTCTCTGTGGCTGCTTACTTGTCACTGGAGGTCCTAGTCTAATAGGAAGCAGCCCAAAATACGGGAAGGAGGAGGTGATCCCACCTGCCTTCTTGCTGACGTGATGTAGAGACAACTGTTTTCAGTGCAGCTGAAAATGCGCAGTCTCCTTTGTAGGAGAGGCTGAGGATACATCCTCTCTGTTATGGGGTGTGTGTCCAGGCCCAAGAGGTCACATGGACAACAGCTGAGAGTCACACAAAAGCAGTAATTGACACTCCGCGAGAACTGGATTCATAGACTGAGCCTGTCAAGGTACCGAAGAACCAGTAGTGTTAGGAGACTGGTTGTGAAAAAATTAGCTAATGTGGTTTCCACCGAGTCATCATAGCATGATCAGTGTTTGATTTGGAGGCAGAAACTCACCTGTCACCTGAAGCCACTTTCTTTGGCGGTACAAGAATGGAGAGATTGAACATCCCTTTTTATTTATTTTTAAAGATTTTATTTATGTATTTGACACAGAAAGATCACAAGTAGACAGAGAGCAGGCAGAGAGACAGGAGGAAGCAGGTTCCCTGATGCGGGGTTCGGGCTCAATCCCAGACCCTGAGATCATGACCTGAGCTGAAGGCAGAGGCTTTAACCCATTGAGCCACCCAGGCGCCCCTGAACATCCCTTTTAATGGCTGAATCCCAGTGATTGGAAAGAACTTACTTAGTCCATTATTGACAGAAAATGTTCATGTCTTTATTAGGGAAGAAAAGTTCTTATTAATTCCTTGCTTCAGAAGTAATCACTTGATGTTAAACTCCCCAGCCCTGTTAACTGACTTTGAGCCGGCACTTAATGCTTTAGAGCCTAAAGGAAAAAGACTTGAGAAACGGTAGCAGAATGGGAATCATAACACAGAATTTTCATTCGGGGAGAGAAGGCCCAAGTCATTGAGCCCAACCTCCGAGCTTTAAAGATATGGAAACCAAGGCCCCAAAGATGACCTGTTCTTAAGGACAGATGCTATGTGAATCCAGGAGTTAATTATTGTACGGTGAACCGTTTTCTGATGCTCTGGTCTCTGATCTGAGCAGGACCCGGACTCTGTGTTAGTTTCTTTGATGGATAGGTTTTGCCCGCTTGCCCCGGTCAGGTGCCATGGCACTTCTGTTAGATGTGTCGGCAGCCTTGATACTGCTGACCATGAGGTGCCAGAGCCTGCTGGGGTGAGCTGGTTCATTTTTCCTTGTCTTCATCCTGACTTCATGAAAGCTCACGAGAGTGGAACTAGAGAATTACGTATCTACCCTGAAAACTCATTTCTGTGGATCTGCCCAGAATAGGACCGTTTTGTGCCCGTGCTGGGGGAGCATGCTGGGAGCAAGGGGTCTGCGGGGTGCATCTGCCTTGGTGCCCACCTGCCCCCTGCTTGGTCAGAGGTGTGCTTGCTGAACAGTCGGCATGCTCTTAGACTGGAGGAGGGAGAAAGCAAGCTTTTACATTAGGAAGGGTCTCTTGTCCCCCCCTTCCTCTCCTCTCCTGAGGCACATGTAACTTGGGATAAATAAGATCCTTTAACACTCTTTGGACACATCAGGGTCTGGCAGCTCTCAGATTCCCAGATCCTATGGTTCTGGGTCACACTCTCTTCCCAGGTGCCTGGGGTCTTGGTAGAAGTCAGTGCTCAGTCCACTCCATGGCCCCTGGCGGCCTCCCTGCTGGCCCAGGATACGCTGTCCCCTCCTCCCGCTCCGCTGCTTTGGGGCTCACAAGGCTCTGCAGCAGGATGTGGCCTTGGAAGAGAATGCAGGGTTCTTCCATGTGATTCCTTCTTTATTTTCTGAAACACCCAGCATCTGACAGTTAGCCGAAAACAGGTAAGTTGTCCCCAACCCTTCACTCCACCAAAACTCCTGATGGATTCCTGAAATCTCTTTTGCTTGGAAAATAGATTTAAAAGATGTGGGAATTGGGGTCCCCAGGATAGCTGCCTCTTCCTGGATTCATTTTCAGCAGGCAGACCTCCAGCTCAGGTGATGCTTGGACATCAGAGCTGTCTCTTTCAGCAAAACTGTGGCTTTCTGGGGAAGAACTTGGGCAGGAATTTTGTGACTGTGAACAAGGGGAGAGCTGGCAGGCAGAGGACTCCCTGGGTACAGTCTGCAGTAGGTGGGCAGAGACAGCAAACCCACAAACGGCTCACTGGTCGCTGTGGCCTTGTGGTGGTCAGTCCTGGTTCAAGGCCTGAGGACATTCTAGCTCTGATGCTCTGTGCTTGTGTGACCTTGGATGTTAATCATGCTCTCTGGGCCTCAGTTTATAAAATGTGCCCAATGAGGTTATTACTACCCACCTCCCCAAAGGGTGTTTTGTTCAGATGATAAGCAAAGTATAGCCTGGAACATGATAGGGCCTCAGTGAATGATAGCGATTATTATTAACAATTATGCTAATAAATAATGTGGGCTGAGGCTCATTTCACAAGCCTGGTTACCTAGGTCAGCACTCGGCTCGTGCCTGAGGCTGGGGGTCCAGCCTTCCTCAGAATCCCTGCTTCATCTCCCAGTGTCCACGGCCTGTGCTCATTAGAGAGCTCCCCCTACGGTTCACGTGGGGGTGGAGCTGGGTTTCCAGCATGGCCTCTGTCTTCTTTCATTTCCTCTTATCCTTCCTTTCTGCCTTTTTCTATCACTTTTTAGTACTACAAAAATAACATGTTTATTAAACACATTTAGGAAACTTAAATAGTTTGGTATTTGATAGTTTATTTTGACACACAAGCTTTTAAGTACTGTTACATAAATGGATGACCTTGGTTTAGCTTGATAAATTTCCCCCTTTACCTACCAAGCACACAGTTAGCTAATGCTAATACTTGTGTCTTTTCCTTTTCTCTCAGTTCTTCCTGGTTTAGTGTGAAAACTAACACCACTTCCTAACAAAAATAATTAGAAGTTCATTTTACTCAGGGCTCCAACAGATATTTCATTAGGATTCTGGAGCGTCCGTGAAGCACTAGTTACTGTTTGTGGAAAGCAATCGTCTTGTAACTTCAATTCTTAAAATACCAGTGGTTTTTGGGTTCGCTGTAGGACTGCATTCTCTCTAAGCTGCAGGAAGGGAAGCTGATTATCAGCAGGAGAGTGTCTCACCGTAGACGCTCTAAAGGCTCTGACTCCATGCCAGGAGGGGGCTACAGGGTGTGTGCGGACCAGAACCTTGCTCAGCAGGAGTGTCTTTGCTGAACCATATGAAACCCTGACCTAGTCAGAGTGACACTCAGGATGTACCCGGTTGATAACAGTACTTTCTGGGTATTGAGAGGTACAGGCAGCACTTTAGAAATTTTCCCTGCCCCCAGATGACATCCCTGCAGTATCAAGAAAATGAAAACCTTGACAAGAGGTTCAAAGTGTGAAGCTTGCATTTACCTTGTGAATTAGTTTAATTGGGTGCTTTTCGTCAAGAGCTCCAAGGGGCTCCTGAATGGCTATAACTGTTCCTGGAGCTGGTTGAGGTGAAGGGGAAGGGGTGATTTGGCAGAGGGGAGACCCGGAAGAGGCCCAGGGCCCGCAGATTCCTAACAACAGAGAAGATGTGCAAACAGGTGAGAAAGACACAAAGGATCAAATAAGACGGAGAAGAAAACACCACCTTCCTCCTGATTTTGCTTCACATGCCCTGGTATCCACTTGAAGCCGGTACTGATTATCTGCTCTCTTACTACAGAAAGGAACAAGGGGAGGAAGGACACTTGTGTCGACCAAGTACTCGGTATGTTTTATTTGTAATTGCAACAGCCTTTAACATTGTTGTTTTCCATTAATGCATGATGAGGAGTCAAGGTTCAGAGCTGTGACATTATTCCCACGGTCACATCGCCAGTAAGTGATCCAGCCAGAATCCGGTCCCAGGTGTCTCTGGTTACAGGTGTGCCCGGCATTTTCCTTATGAGAACAGAGACCTGTTTTATTTACGGCCCTACTCCCTGTGGCTGCTGCCATGCAGGGCAAAAAGCAGATGCTTAATAAATACTCAAAGAATTAGATAACTGGTTTGCACCACACTGCCTTTCCTTATGCTTAAGAAGAGTTTTTAGCAAGTTCTGGAGGTGGGTGAGGAAGGAAAAAGGACCAGGAGTCGTCACATTCCTGAGAACACCCAACTCCCTAACAGGCCTCTTTTCTACTCTACCCCCTGGACGTGAGATAACGTGTGTTCTGAGATTAATGCTTTAAAAATTATGGTGTCGAGCGCCTGGGTGGCTCAGTGGGTTAAAGCCTCTGCCTTCAGCTCAGGTCATGATCTCAGGGTCCTGGGATCGAGGCCCGCATCGGGCTCTCTGCTCAGGAGGGAGCCTGCTTCCTCCTCTCTCTCTGCCTATTTGTGATCTCTATCTATCAAATAAATAAATAAAACCTTAAAAAAATTATGGTGTCATCAAAAGGTCAGGCAGCACATAAACTTGACAGTTTATGCAATTTAAATAACATTTCTGATCCCAGGAGGCTGGCCAGGTAAGTGCAGAAAGCACTTCCCCGTGTAAATTGGTCACTTTGAGATGAGCCGGTACCTTCTGAAATTAACAGATTATTTGAGCTTGAAGGAGCTGAGGTCACCATTCGTTATCTGATTACTCTTTGCTCCAAGTTCCAGGGCAGCCCATAATGCAGGGTGCTGGACTTTCACTCTTGTTTTCAAATTAAAGATTTAATTACAGTCTTCACTGAAGATGAACCAAGTGTGAAAATACCAGATCTACTTGGAATGGGGGCTTGAGGAGGAGTGTGTGGGTTGGAGTCAGTGCCAGAGCATTTAAATACTTTCAACAGTAGCATTAAGGGCGAAATCAATTATATTGTGACCAAGGGCTGCCCTGTGGGTTAGTCGGAGTCAGTGAAATTTATATGCTTCTTGTTGATCTTTTTTTTTTTTTAAGCTGAAAGGTTTTTTTTTTTTAGTTGTTATTCTGATAGACTACAGACTTGAATCTCTTAAGATTTCAAGGTTTGGAAGATAGACATCGCTAAGATTAGCCGAGACTCACTTTGCACACTGGCCCCTGGCAGCTGCGGATGCATGTGTTGGGGCACTCGTGAGGAATGTTGAGGCTAGAGTTCTCTGTTGGTCTGTTGAATGAAGCTGATTTATTGTGGTGTTCACATCTTCAGTCAATCGATAATAAAAGCAGTCTTTCCAAAACCTATCTGATGGCACCACATTACCTACTTGTTGAAGGTAGTAGTTTTATAAAATTCTTTCACTGCAGAGAAATCAAGTGCCCGTGTGCCTTTCTGTCCTCCAGTTTCGCTTGTTCTGACATCTTGGTTAGAGACCAGAGTGAAGTTGCGGCATCCAGGGACTGAGTTTAAGAGTGGATTCATGGGGTGCCTGGATCACACTGTTGGTGAAGGTCTGACTCTTGATTTCAGCTCAGGGTCATGGTCTCAGGGTTGTGCAATAGAGCCCTGCATTGGGCTGGGCCTGCTTAAGATTCTCTCTCCCTTTCCCTCTGCTCCCTCTCAACCCTCCCTCCAAAAAAAAAAAAGAAAGAAAAGTCGATTCATAGGGCGCCTGGGTGGCTCAGTGGGTTAAAGCCTCTGCTTTCGGCTCAGGTCATGATCTCAGCGTCCTGGGATCGAGGCCTGCATCGGGCTCTCTGCTCAGCAGGGAGCCTGCTTCCTCCTCTCTCTCTGCCTGCCTCTCTGCCTACTTGTGATCTCTCTCTCTGTGTCAAATAAATAAATAAAATCTAAAAAAAAAAAAAAGTCGATTCATGATGCCTCGTTAACTCTCTGTCATTGAGAAATTAGCTGTTTTGCAGAAATGAATTTCCCAAATGACTGATCATTTCTCCTACTGTTGCCAAAGTTCCCTGCCTCCCACCCTTTGACAACAGGGAGGTTTATAAGTGGATTCTCTTCTTTCTTGCCTTCAGGGTGCTGAACCTTCCTTGAGGGTTTGGGTTCATTGTCACATCTCTTATTGGACTCCCAGCTCTTCTGGCTCCCTTCCCTTTCCTGGATGTGGGGCTGGCGACCATCCCTTTGCCCTTGTCCTGACAGCTGCCTCTTGGCCATTGTTCTTTTGCTAGTCCTGACTGCTTGGGGTCCAGGAAACAGCTCACAGTGAGCTCACAACTTTAACCAGTGAGTTATTCATTCTCTGATTTCTTCATCAACCACTGTTTGTTGAGTACTTACCAGAAGTAAGGCTTTTAACTTGTGGCCACCAAAGGGCTGCAAAGACAAATACAAAGTGGATCCTACCCTGTTCTTTTTTTTTTTTTTTTTAAGTAGGCTCCATGCCCAGCACAGAACCCAACAAGAGACACAAACTCACAACCTGAGGTCAAGACTTGAGCCGAGATCAAGAGTCAGACGCTCAACCCACTGAGCCACCCACATGCCCCCTACCCTATTCTATGGGGAGAATTGTTAGGTCAGTTGTGGAAGGGAAGGGGATAGGAAGGTGGAAGTGACAGCACCACAAACAAGGCCACGAGCAAAATACCCTGGGCATTGTTCCTGCTGAGAGAGACCAGGGACATGGCTTTGAGCTGGGTTTGACCTGTGGAGATTGGGGGCCAGCGGGACCAGCACGAGCTCATATCAAAGGCTCCTGGGTCTGTACCAGGGTGGAGAGTGGGAGGGGTCTGGCACGTGATTCCAGTGCAGGGAAGATGTGGGCAATCAGCTTGCTTCTCAGGTGCCAGGCCAGCATGTTTGGACGTTTCCAGATGCCACGAGAGGTGTTGACTGAGGAAAGGAGACAGGCCTCTGGAAGCACAGTGGGCATCCCGGGTAAAGTGCAGGAGAGGACTGAGCAGGGCAACCAGAGGCTAGCAGATCAGGTGCAAGGTAATGAGGCTGGGACCCACTCTGGGGTATGGAGGGATGGGGTCACAGAAAGGAGAGATCTCTGGAAGAGCTCCATGGGGTTCACATGAGCAGGACTTTGCTGGTTCTTAGAGGTGGGAGGGAGGTGATGGGAGAAATTTCCTAAAGTAATCCTGAGGCTTGGAGGCTGAGCAGGTGAAGTGGGTGGGCTCAGGACCCAAGAGAAGAAGGTCGGGTTTACTCTGTGGGGAAAGATGGTGGGTTTAATTTTAAACAGTGAATTTACACTGCAGGGAGTTAATCCAGGTAGAGATGTCCAACAGATACTGAAAATACAGAAGTAATTCTCAGAAATAGGGGCAAGAGATATAAATTGAAGTAGTCATTTGCAAGAAGGTGATATTTAAAGCTTGTGTGGCAAGGGGGGGACAAACCATGCAGTTTGGAGGAAGTCTGTAGAGTAGAGGCTGGAGAAGAGATGGAAGGCAAAGGGGAAAGCCACAGCAGAAGGTGAAGGGAGAGGGGCAGGGTTAAGTGTCTAGTGCCCCTGAGGGGAAGAAGGAAGACTGGAGCAGCCCTGGGCTGCGGTGATCAGCACGTCATTGGTGACCTGGAGAAAACTTGCCTGGGAATAAGACGGGCACAGGTTTGCCAGGGGTAACCCAGCAAGTGGACGGTGAGGCCAATTTTTTAGTTAAAATTGGTGGTAATACAATGGGACAGGACAGTATTAAGTCAGCATTAAGAAGTGTGGGGAGAAATAAAGGGAAGAGATTAGTAGGAAAAAGACCCGGCGTGCCCAGGCGGCGCAGTCAGTTAAGTGGCGGCTCACTCTTAGTTTCAGCTCAGGTTGTGATCTCAGGGTCATGAGACTGAGCCCCATATCGGGCTCCACATTCATCTGGGAGTCGGCTTGAGATTCTCTCTCCCTCTGTCCTCCCACTTGTGTGCTCTCTCTCAAATAAATAAATCTTAAAAAAAAAAAAAGAACAAATACCCATTAGGATGCCTATTATTCAGACAGAAAATAGTGTTAGCAAGGATGCAGAGAAATTGGAACCCCTGTGCATTGTTGGTGGGAATATCAGACAGTGTAGCTGCTGTGGAAAATGTTCTAGCAATTCCTCAAAATACTAAATATAAAATTACTATATAATCCTGCAATCCCACTTCTGTGGATGTGCCCCAGAGAACTGTGAACAGGGACTTGAACAGATAATTTGAACACCACCGATCCCACCAGCATTATTCACAGTTGCCAGAGGCAGACACAACCCGCACATCCGTTGATAAATGAATGGGTAAACAGAGTGTGGGGTCTGCACACAGTGGAACGTGATTCAGCCTGCAAACGGAAGGAAATCTGCCCCACGGTGCAGCGTGGTGAACCTTGAGGACACGTCCTACCGAAAACAACCAGTCAGTCGCAAAAGGACAAATACTGCGTGACCCCGCTGTGGGAGGTTCCGGGAGTTGTCGCATTCACGCATTCACGGAGACCGACTGGAGGATGGTTCCCGGGGTTCAGGGAGGAGGGAAAGGACCGTTCCTGCTTAGCGGGTACGGAGTTTCCATGTGGGAAGGCGACAGAGCTCTGGAGATGGCAGGGGCAGAACGACATATCTAGACATAATACCCCCCAACTGTACACTCAAAGATCATTAAAATGATAATGTTTTGTGTTAAAGTGTGTTTCACCACAATAAAAAAAATTCAAAACCAAAAACTAAATCGTGGAAGGGAAACCAACCTGTTGACCCGAGGAAGGAAGAGTGGAGGAACAGTTTGCCCCATGCTTTGGTAACCCCCGGTCAGGGTTGGGCTCCTTCAGCTCCGAGCGGGCCTTAGCGGACCGGTAGCGGGCGTCCCTGCGCAGGAGCGTCTCACCCCAGGAGGCCGGAGCGGTCATTCTGTGGAGCCCCCAAGCACAGGCTGCCGTCAGCTGTGGCTTCAGATGGGATGCGGTTGAGGAGAAAAAGGAAAACTTTTTTTTTTAAGGTTTTATTTATTTATTTGAGAGAACAATTGAGAGCACGAGTTGGGGGAGCAGAGCAGAGGCAGAGGCAGACTCCCCTGAGCAGGGAGCCTGATGCAGGGCTCGATCCCAGGACCCCGGGATCTTAACCTGAGCCGAAGGCAGATGCTTAACCGACTAAGCCACCCAGGTGTCCCAGGAAACCGTTTTCTTGAAGGCAAACTAAAATCCTTGTCCAAACATGAGCTCTCCTCTCTTGAAACAGTTGCAAAGTACCACAGACACCTGGAGGGGAGAAGGCGCCATCCCGTTCCCCGAATGCCTTCTATCACCCACAGAGTAACTAGACCCACAGAAAGGGTGGAAGTCCTTTCTTGGGGGCTAAATGAAAAGATGGTACTTTACATAGAAAGAATTTCAGAAATACATATATTGAGGGGCGCCGGAGGGGCTCAGCCGGTTAAGCATCTGTCTTCAGCTCAGGTCATGATCCCAGCGTCCTGGGGTCGAGCCCCGCATTGGGCTCCCTGCTCGGCGGGAAGCCGCCTTCTCCCTCTTGCGTTTAGTCTCTCGCTTTGTCTCTCTCTGTCAAATAAATACATAAAATCTTAAAAAATATATATATATATATAATTTGCTTTTTTTTTCTTTTTCACTCTTGGGGTCTTAGGCTACGTGTAGAAATTGTCTTCTGGAAAAAGATACAGTTTGTGCTATTATTTTGTTAGTTCTCTTTACCCTTAGCATGAACCTTTCCAAAATAGTGTATTCCTGCTCTTGTAACTTGAACTTACCTTGTCCATCCACGATGGCCATGTTGTGTTTAGGTGGTAAAGTAGCTCGTGTGGCTGTGAGTAGGCATGTATTCTCCTGTCCGGAAATGCCTGGAATTTTCTATCCTGATTGATTTCATCTGGTGTATGTTTTTTCAGTTGTGTCCTGGCATCTGCTTCCTTATTCTGTACCAGAGGAAAATATTAATAATTGCTAGTCTTAGATTTCCTGTAACGCTAGCTAGGAAGGAGAATGAAAAGTTGGCATGGAATGATAGCCAATACTGAGGAGTTCTGTGTTTGTTTTTGAAGGAAGACTGAGTCCCCGGGTCGTAAGGATGAAATAATTTACCCGACACCACCCTCTGCCCTGCTTCCAACATATCATTTGGGGCACAGTATTTGCTTTTGAATTATAAGCTGCAAATTTTATAGGACTTCCATTTGAGAAATGGCTCACGAACTTTATCTTATATCCATTTCAGTGGCAAAGTGTCAGGATATCGCTAAATGAAAAACTTCTTTAAAACCGTGTGGCTAGGGCGCCTGGGTGGTTCAGTGGGTTAAAGCCTCTGCTTTCAGCTCAGGTCATGATCTCAGGGTCCTGGGATCGAGGCCCGCATCGGGCTCTCTGCTCAGCGGGGAGCCTGCTTCCTCCTCTCTCTGTCTGCCTCTCTGCCTACTTATGATCTCATCTCTCTCTGTCAAATAAATAAATAAAATCTTTAAAAATAAATAAATAAAATAAAACCGTGTGGCTAGGGGCACCTGGGTGGCTCAGCCGGTTAAGTGTCTGCCTTTGGCTCAGGTCATGATCTCCAGGTCGGGGGATCAAGCCCCGTGTCAGGCTCCCCTCTCAGGGTGGAGTCTTCCTCTCCCTCTGCCCCCTCCCCTCTGCTTGTGCTCTCTCACTTGCTCTCTCGCAAATGAATAAGTACAATAAAATTTTCAAAAATAAAAAAATAATAAAAGCATGTGGCTAAAACTACATATCTTAAATGTTTTGTAAAAGCGTGTTTTATGGAAGATGATAGGATTCCAAAGTGAAAGGCAGGCCAAAGGCTGGTGGATTAGCCAGAAACCAAGCTCCTTCAGGGCACTAGGTTCAAAGGACGCATTCTGAGTCCTTGTGATCTGCCCTCCTAGCAGGGGTGTTGCCTCCAAAACTTGCATCCTCCTTCTCAGCCTTCACAAGATGCCCGTTGTATTACCCATTAAGGCGGAAACATCTGTGACTCTTCCTTCTCCTCAGTGCACAGAAAACTGTAAGACTCCTTGTGAAATGTTTCTCTTGCTGCAGAGTATCTGGACAGAGCCAGGCCAGTTTTTTAGCACGACAAATGCCACACACAGCCTGTGTCCTGGGTTTGAGTCTTGCCATTTTCTCAGATCCCAGAATCAAATGGGAAACCAACTCCAGAGATGACTTTTGAGCATCTTGCCTGCCTAGTCCGCTTTAGTTTCTGAAATTGCATCACGGGTGTACTTGAACTGTGTGTGTAGCTACAGCCACACATTTCACCCCTCCTGCCCCCCGCCATCAGGCACTGCTTGTGGACTCGAGCTCTTGTTGGCATTGCAGAGTCCCCGAGGAGGAGCAGGGTCCCATGTGCTCCCCAGGAGCCAGGCTCTTTGGGTCTGGCCCAGGCTGAGATCCCAGGTCCGCTGCCTGTCCCGGGGTGTGTTTGCTGCGGCTTCTCTCTGCCGTGTGGCCCGGCTTTGCTTGGAGTCTGTGCAGGACAGACAGACAGAAGCAAATAAAACCCGTGCACACTCTAGTCCCCCAGATGGGCAGTATGCCTGCCACTCTCTTGCCGGTGTGTGGGTGAGCCCTGACCTCTGGTTTCGGCACGCCTGGGAAGACTGACTACTGTGGTCTTTCCCACATGTTCATCCATTATTAAACACCCACTGTGTGCACTGCACGGTGCTAGACCACGGATAGTAGATGTCCTCAGCCTATTTCAGCTTCCCAGATGTTTGTCTTCCACCTTGTAGGCTGACTTCCTGTTTCTGCCACGAGGAGGCTCTCAGGGCCCTGCTGGCTGAGCCAGGCTCTGGCCCGTGCGCCCAGCCTCGGGAAACGTTACATGTCACTCTGATGCTGAGCCTGATGCTGTAGAAGGCACAGACTAACAGGCTCAGGTTTTAACAGTCAGTCTTCAGATGTGGCCTGGGTGGCTCGGTCAGTGAAGTATCTGCCTTCAGCTCAGGTCACAATCCCAGTGTCCGGACTGAGCCCCATGTTAGGGAGCCATCTTCTCCCTCTGCTGCTAGCTCTCTCTCTCTCTCTCTCTCGCTCTTTCTCTCAAATAAATAAAATCTTAAAAAAAAAAAAAAGATGAACAAAGTACAAGTCCCTTTTTCTTGAACATCAGAATTAAACCCCATCTGAAAACATTCAGGAATGTTTGAACTGTGGTGTCATTAATTCTTTTTTTTTTTCCTTTCTCAACCAGTGTTACTACAAATCTTATTAATTTCTTGGTTCTGTGTAGATGGTGGGGTACATAGACTCACTCACTTTTTCTGAAGTTTTTGGACTCTGGGGAGGGGATGGTAATGACTGACAAGTGTATGGAGTCATCACGTTTGCAAGCTATTTTGTCCTATACCATCTTAGTCCTCAGAGCAGCTCTGTGAGACACATAATTATTCTCCTCCTTGACAATTAAAGAAACCAAGACTCCGGTGTTTATTGAGGTGTTAGTGTCTGATGTCAGAGCCCACAGTCTTTCAGAACGTTCTCTCAGAGACCGCCGAGGGCAGTGGGGAGGAGGTTGGAGGCTGGGAGGTGGTGCTAGGGGCAGGGCCCAGACAGTGCCAAGGGGCCGCCATGGCCACCCCACGTGCGGATCACCAAATGGTGAAGCATTACGTGATGTTAAGGTGGGCTTTTCAGCTGCATCGGGCTTTACAGGCAGGGCCCCACCGGTGTGTGTAGAGCCATCCATCCTAAGTGCTCTCCCCATTTTATAGACAGGGACACTGAGGCATGGAGAGAGTGCGGAACTGACCAAAGCCTGCACAGCTTCCCCTGGCTCTGCCCTGTTGCCTTTGACAGAGGATCAGCTTCTGTTTCCCCAACAAGCCTCCATTCTCAGGGCTCCAGGCACCCAGTCGCTGTAGACAGGGAACTGGGGAGACCCTACTTCTTCTGGAACTACTTCCCAGTACTACTGCCCACTACTTCCCAGAATTCCCACCTTTTAGGGCAAACGTAGGCTCAAACATAAGAGATTCTTCCTGCTTCCGGATATTGCTGTCTGAAGGGATGGTTTGCTTGATTGTTGGATGATAACACTGTTTTTTGTATAGTTTAGAAAGCATGCCGAGCAGACGTTCTGCTTTTTGATTTTGATTTGACACCAGCCATCCTGTTACACATCCCCCCCCCCCACAAAGAGCTTATGTCACAAGGGGCCTATTGTCCAAGTGAGGGTTAGGTTGGTTGGGACACCCCAGCTAGGATCTAGGCCCAGTGAAGTATAGGTGTGTTCCTCGCTCCCCTCTCTCAAGAAGGCACGTGTGTATGTGAACTGACCTTGTTCCAAATCCTCCTTGACTTCCTGCACATTCAAAAGCCAGAATCTTCTAACTTTAACACACTGAGACGTAGACTCCCGACCAATGGAATAAGGAAACTAATTACTGTTACTCACTAATTATCACAGTGGCCTGTGGTTAGCCTCATGTCTCAGTGAGGAAACTGAGGCCCGGGCTGCTTATGTCAACCATCCAGGTAATATAGGGGATTTCTTCAAAGTCCTTGTGTCTGGTTCACTAAAGGGCAAAGTAGAACAGAGTCAGCCAGTGTGAGGCTTCATCTTGAGATGTTGTTACCTAAGAGAAGTGAAAGCTGCAGTACATGCAGGTGTTAAGACTGAGTATATTTTGGTGAAAACCCAGTGAGAGGCAGTGTGAATGTTTGGGTGGTGTGTCTCCCCATATGCTGCCTCCCTGGGTGAGAGAAGTCGTGGGGCCCGTGATGATGAGTGAACCCCTCACGTGCACACTTGTTTCCTTCAGAGAGAGTTCAGGAATGAAGGAATCAGGGAGAGACGTCTCTGCAGTTTGGGGTCAGGGAGCCACCGGCAGCATCACCACTGCTGATGGGCAGGGAGTTTGGGGGAGGTGAGCAGGGAGGTCCTCGGGGGTGCTGAGTGCCTGTCAGGATGTTGCCGGGGTGCTTTGCTTACTTATGGGCTTGCTTTGACACTCCAGTCGGTTTTCTGACCCCCCACTAAGAAATAAGCAAGAAATGGGGGGCCCCACAGGATGCCATGCCTTATTAGTTCAGGACTATCTGTCGTGCAGGGGGCGGTGGTAGGGGCCGAGGAAGGGATGTGGCCTGAGATGGTTCTGCCCAGGTCCTGGGGTGGGTGGGGGGAGGGTAAAATGCTGAATGGTGTTCCTTCTCGCTTTTCCTTTTTTTATTTTTTTTAAGATTTTATTTATTTATTTGAGAGAGTGTGTGAGAGAGAGCATGAGAGGGGTGAGGGTCAGAGAGAGAAGCAGACTCCTTGCTGAACAGGTAGCTGGTGTGAGACTCGATTCCAAGACTCTGGGACTCCAGGATCAAGACCTGGGCCAAAGGCAGACGCCTGACCAGCTGAGCCACCCAGGCGCCCCTGGCTTTTTGTATTTTGTGCGCTACCTTAAAACAATCCAGAAAGGATTCTTCCCTTTCTGTTGGACTCTGTAGGTAGCTTTGGTCTGTTGTCCCTTACTTCCTGGAGCAGTAAGAGAGCGAGCTGCAGGCACAGCAGGCCAGAGGTCTCCGCACCGCGTCCACAGGCTGCCTGATGGGCTTCGGCTGACGTTGAGAACGAAAGCGTTGTCCTGGTGCTAACTTTGTGATTTGTGTATCCATGTCATACACGACGTTTAGAGGGAGAGAGGTACTGTTACTACTGCATCGATATGTACTTTGTCTTGTGAGGTCACCTGGTTTTTGGCAGTGGCTGTCCCCGTGCTGGCACAGGTGGTGCCATTGCTAGGGAGAAGGACTGCTGTGTGCTTGCTTCGGGCCCCAGGGGCCACCCCCCAAACCCCATCCCCTGTGCCGGGGCTGGGCCACTTCTCTCCACAACACGCAGAGAGCAGAGCTGGCCCCTCTCAAATGGGTGTTGGATTTTACAGCTGCCCCTGAAGATGTCTTTGCAAGGAGAACGTAATCCTCAGCAGCCCCCTCTTTGTCACTCCGTCAGTACACATAGGTGGAAAAACAAAACAAAACACATTGGTTTCAAAGATTATATGTATATTTTTAAAACAAATATATAGTAAATGGGGGGAGATTAATAAAGGGCTGTTTTTCTCAGCTTGTGGTTTCTAATTACATCAGTTACAGCTTAGCCCTGCTCTTAACTAGAGTGCAGGCATGAACTGGAAAAGAATGAGCTAATCCGTGATAGATCGGGTTGAATAAAGATCTCCATTCATATCTTTACCTTTTATCCCTTGTTCCGAGTGCCAAGAATTAATGCTGTTTGAAAGTACAGACTGAACCTGCCAAGCTTCGGACGGCTCCGATAATCCTAATTATTTTAGATGTGAGTGAGAAGGGCAGCAGTGCCACTCTGGAAAAGAGTCCCATTGTGAAACATTACATATCGGCTAAGTGGTGTTGATGGGACGTGATTTTATTTCCAAACATGACAGTTATCACGGAGCAGAAGAATTTGTTGTTTGAGAAATTTTCATTAGCTTTTCATCAGGCTCTCGAGGCCTGCAAACTCAGGAAACCAGAGGCCAGCACTTTTGTTTTCTTCCTATCCGCATCGAGGTGTGGAGCTGGCTCACAATTGAGGAATGTCACTTATATTCTCATTTTTAAATGGTTTCTTAGTGGGCGTTTAACAGCATTTAACATAGAGAGGGAGAAAATTTTTCTCAAGCATGAATATCCTGTTTTCTCACATCACTGGAGGAGAATTATTCTTTCCAGCCCACTGACTTCCAACAGATCATTCAAGTTAAAAGTCAGGGGTCTTTGCAATGTTGAAAGATTTAGCAGTTAAAGTGGTTTTTGTTTTGTTTTTTAGTGAGGAGGGTTTTCTTGGGGGGGGTGCAGTAAGATAGATAGTATCACTGGAATCATTAAAAATTTTTTTCCCAGCACTGATAAGAGTGATTATGTGTAAGGTTTTTTGTTTGTTTTTAAATAATTGTAAAAGAAAGCCCCTTTAGCTTTGTACAAACAGGCTACTTGAGAGAAAACAGATACTGGGCTTGCTGGTTCAGTGGAGGGTCAGCCCCAAGGAGGTTTGACCACCTCTCATTGGAACACACACAAAAAAATCAGATGGGCAAGTTTTTCTGTTTCTTACTTTTTAGTCTCTTCTTCCGTTTCCGTAAATGCTGGGAAATGCTGGGAGCCTGTCCCTGATCAAAGGGTAGCAGAATCCTGAAGTGTTTATTGCCTGTGAATGCTCGCTGCCTCCCCACCCCCACCCCCAGCACCCGAGTAAGGCACTAACATCTTCAGTGATGCAAATAGTCCTGTGTTGAGCATCTCTGGGCCAATTATTCTTTCTTTCTTTGGGCTTATTCCCCAGAGTGGAATTACCAGGTCAGAGGGTATGAACAGTTTTACGGTTCTTATTACATGTCCCTAGATTGCTGTCCAGAAGGACTGAACCAATTTCTTGTGCTACCAACAGTGTACCTTTTCTTACAGTCCCACTGACACAAGGCATTAGCATTTTCACAAAATAATTAAGGGGAACCTTTTGAGTTGAAATTAGCCTTGTGTCAGACTCATTAGAATCAACTTGAAAGGCAGAAAGGATAATTCTGACTTTTGAATTTTTAATTGGCATAAAATGATTTACAGTGATCAACGATTACTCTTCCCACAACAAAATTTAATGAAGCTGCATTAAAATGGAGAGGGTCCTTTTGAGGATGGTAGTAAAATAGGTTTTGGACATTAGTCTCCAAGAGAACATTGAGAAACTCTTTACTGTAACTACTATTAGGAGGGGCCACACAAACTAAGTTCAACAAATACTGTCCTTAACTTCAGCAGCCCCCTTTTGAAAGACAATGCTAAGCCTTGGACAAAAAAGTAAAAACAACACAGATTTAAATTTTGAGTGGAGTGACAATGAAAAATACTGGCAGTTTTCAAAACAGGTTGAGTTCATTTATTTGCATTTTCTCTGGAGTGCAATCATGCGTGAAGGCTGCGTGAAGGCTGCGTGAATCCCCGCCCCCATCTGGGCAGATGACACTGTGTTGTGTCTCTGGAGCCAGAGTCTCAGGAATACTTCCCAAGAAAACACCCACAAGGCAGTTGAAGGCAAAAGGGGGCTATCCCCTGATTTCTTTCTTTTGCAGAATTCCCGCCCTCCCCTTTTCCATCACAGATCAGTTAACTGGGAGTGGGAGGTGCATGGCTGGGGTGTAACAGGGAGGGGGCATCCCCTAGGTTGGCTGCTAACTGAAGGCAGGAGGCAGACTGGGCTCAGGACATGTCGGAGAACACTCACTGACTCCTTCCAGCTGCTGCATTAGTGGGACAAGGGTTAGTCATTTTGCCTCCTTAAACTCAGAGACTGGGAAGGTTCCATGGCCAGTGACTAAACATGGCGCCCAAGGGTGGGACGGTGCAGGGAGAGTGAGATCTCAGTTTGGGCTGGTCGGTGCCACACTACCTTTCAGCTTCCAGAGGGTCCCCTGTGTCACCCCGTGAGAATAATTCTTCCAGTGAATGGTTGGAGCATTACATACTTCTTTAGGGTATGTGGCGTGCAGGAAGTAGGCAGTAAAGTCTCCCTCCTGTCCCCATCCCTCCTGACAGAGGACCTTCTGTCGCTGGTTTGAGGTGGGATGGGGGCGGTGGGCTCTTAGCTCTCCAGATCTGTGTAGAGGACCAAGATGTCAGAGCAAAGTCTGCCGTCTTTGGAAAACCTTTCTTTCTATATACAACATCCTGGGCATGCAGCTCCATTCATAAATCATCTTGGATTTGCAGGGAACTTTGCATCCATAGAACAATTCAAATTTAGCTTTTATGAACTGCAGTAAGATGAAGGCGTCAGATTTCATAGGTTCCCAGGGATTTTTTGGTTGCCATACGTATTTATATAAGCATGTGTACGCTTTTTGGTGTCTGAAAAGTACATTTAACAGCATTCTACTTTAAAAATTTAAAAAAAAAAGCTTACATAGTTTTACCCTTGCTTTTTAGTTAAGTTACTAAACAAACACTATGAATATCAAAGGTAATTGCTGGTCAGGAAATTGCCTAAAATGTTTCTCAGATTTACTAAGTTCTCAGGCCATGCCTTTCCTTACTGGAGGTGTTTGAAGTAGCCATATAAAACTCTCCATCCTTCTGTCTGTCCATCCGTATGCCACGTGAGAAGAGAGGGGGCTTTCTGAAATAAGTTGGTCTAGTGGCATGGTTCAAGGTCTGCCTCTTAAATCCCAGCTCTGTTCTTTTAGTTCTGTGTGGTTCCACTAGCTGCAGCAAACCTTTTCCAAACCCATAACAAGCGTAAATAGTGTTCTCTTGTAAAAAGGTCTCTTTTCAGCATGGTAATATACCTTATTAAATCCCAAACATAATAAGTATTGATGGCAAACACATCAGGACCCGGTACAGCTTCTACTATGATTTAGTTCTCTACAAACGACTTCAGCACTCAGCTCCCAGTGCATTTTGCTAATTACATCATAGATTTCCCTATTGATGAACACAAGCTGAATTAACACAGGAGCACTAATGTACCCTTTCACCATTATTGTTGTACAAGAAGCCGTGGCAGATGCTGGCAGTTAGTTACACAAACATTAGTATTAACGATTGGCCATTTGGAATTGGTGACAAACTACTGCCCGGCAGAATCCTGAGGCTGAAACCAATCAGGAAGTTAATGAGGAGAGAAATTACCACTGCAGCTTCCCCTTAATTACATTCACACTAGGCAGGAAGGGAGTTCTGGGGGTGGATCGGAACTCCGCTAAGGTTAAGAAGGTCAGAGACCCTTTTGCTTAAATTTTGTATCTACTGTGGCTTGTAAGGTTGCAGAAATTGTTCAGCACATTAGCATCCTTCATATTTAATGTCAGGTCTTAGTTGAGTTTTACATTCACGGATTTGCTTTTAAAATCTTTACCTAACTTCTATTTTAGTAAAGGTATTCCTTTAACTTTTTATATTTTTAAAAAACTTTATATTTTTCAAAAGTTATGTAAGCAGTGAGTGTTTGGCCCTGTAAGTCCAAGAGAAATACCAGGAATATTAATAAGCTGTATCACCTTTGCTGGCTCTATGTTAGAAAACTTAGGGTTACCTGTCCAATGGTAGAAACACATGGGTGGAGTCTTACTTGGGGTAATTTGTCAGATGGATCATTTGACAAGACAAGTTCTATTAGCATCCTTTACATAAAGGGGAGGGGTTCAGTGAAGGGTGGAAATAGTTTCCCCAGAGTGGGGAGGAGAGCAGACTGGGTTTTTTTTTTCTTTATGCACATAAATCCAGAACTCTGCTGCCTAACTTTCCCCTTCAGCTCAGATAACTGAATAGATATTGTGCAGAAATACTGTTGTCGTTGTTGTTTCAAAAGAAACGTGGGGTTAATGAGTGCCTAGAACAACACTTTCAACTCAGAATAGAAGTGCAGAGTGCCTCTATCTTTGTTGGAACCTAATTGAATACTGAATGCGGAAGGACTAGCCACTTTTAACGGGACTCTTCTCCCTCCCTGTCTCTCCCCACGTCCCAGTATTCTCGCCGCCCAGCAGTCAAGATTCTGGCTTGGTTTCCCTCTCCAGCAGCTCTCCCATTAGTAACGAGAGCACAAAGGGAGTGCTCGAATGTGAGTCTGCCTCCGAGCCCAGCAGCTTCGCCGTCACTCCCGTCATCGAAGAGGACGAGTAAATGATGCCTGGTGCCTTGGGCTGTTCCCTTCACTTGGAATAGCAGGCTTATTCCATTTAGACACGGGGTTTGTTGTTAATATTTTGCCTTGACTCATGTCGACTTAACTGTTGAGAGCGTGTTTGGTTTATACTCCTTAGAGCTTAGCCCAGAGGCAACATACATGTGGAATAGTTTAGGATCCATGAGAACCATCTGCAAGAACTAAGTGGTTTGCTCACGGAGTCAAATAGTAGTATTCTCCCCCCCTTTTTTGATGATACTGGTTTACATGTAGTTTTCAAGAAATACAATAATTCACGAAAGTCAAGCAGTACATTTGCATCTAAATGTGTCATAATTAGATATCCTGGTTTTAAAATGAAATCTTAGGTGCCTTAGATATTCCTATTTTAGTATTTTAATAAAACTGCAAAACTATAAATTTAGCCAAATACCTGACCAGTGAGAAGAAGAAAGCAGACAAACTTAGTGATTGTTTCAGAAATCCGCAGAAGGTCAGAGTAATTGGAAATACGGAAATACTGTGTGTTCGTGTTGCTATTGGAAAAGCCAAGCCCTCCTCCGTCCCCCCAGCTCAAAAACATGATTGAAATACAGTCAGAAAAAGAAGTTAAAGCCCCGAAGAACCACTGTATTTTCTGTAAAGGGTGTAATTTCAGAACAAAGCAGTTTAAAGGAACCTCAGCAATGCAGAATTCCTGGGTTTGTTTCTAGAATAATAGGAGAGTTTATTCTACACATTCTTTCTACTATAGGAGAAAAAAAATGGATGCAATCTAGACTATTTTGTAACCTTAGGTTGTAATCTGATTTGAAAATAAGTACATCTTTAAAAGTTACTACAGATTTCTGAGTTCATTATTTTGTTAAAAATTGCTTGTGGAGTACTACTTCCTTATGTAACAGAAGCCATCCTGAAATGAAACTAGTCGGAAAAAAATTCATTGTTCTGTGTAGTTGCAGCTGTACCTGAAATAAAAATGTTATTGATGACTGAATTTCCTTGTGTGTATATTTGGTGAGCGGTATTAAACAGGAAAAAAGAAATTACTTGTATTTTCTTCGCTCTGTGCTTTGAAAACATCTATTTGATTTCACCCCCATCTGTTGTAATCAATAACCTGACCATCTTGTTTTTTATTAAATGCACTTACTCTTAATTTCATCCACCAGTGGTTTTAGAGAGAATAATGTGGAGTTACCTATATAGGTTTGACATTATAAATCACTTCTTGGGGCTGAATCGTATAGTGGTATCGATTGATCCTGATATATCACAGAAATTTACTGTCACTTCTGTTTTCAATTAAAGATACAATCAGTCAGATAATGACTTAATTGGATTTTACAGAAGATTGAGTTTTATTGCCCAGTGCTTTACGAGTTTAGTTAAGGAAGATCATTTTATCACACTTGTCAGGCCGCTGCTACTGCGGCCGCGTGCCCTTCGGGGCGGCTGTAGCTATTGTGACGGCGTCGCCAGCAGGCTGTGGGGCGCGCCAGGAAGGGATCTGGCGGCGCAGTCACCACCTCCAAGGCGTTCATGGTGGCTTTTCCCAAGATGAAGATACCTCGTGCCCTTGCTGCCCACGGCCCGGGTCCCCTACAGTTTTTGAATAATCCTGGCTTCTGCGGATCCAGGACTCTTCCCAGTTCTGGCCATTCTAGAGAAGACCCCAACACACGAATTTTGCGGGATGGTTTTGTTGGAGAAGCTGGACACGCCCCCCCATGGGTGGGGGGTGCGCCTTAAGTGCCCCTGCGTTTCCGAGAAGCCAGTGGAGCCCGGGTAAACATGCCAGCGCGCTGTCAAAGACTTGGCCCAGCTTTTTCTGGGCCCGGGGGCCCGCCCCCCTCTACCCAGGGCCGGGCTCCGGTTTCGCAGCCTCATTCTGCTACCCGAGTTCGACTCCCGGCTGCCCGAGCCCCGGGATCATGTCGGGTGGGCAGCTCCTGTCCTTTAGAGAGGGCTCCCTGGCCTCCAGCGCCCCCCGAGAATCCACCCGCAGAGCCCAATGCCGAGTCTGGTTCTGAACCCTGCCGCCCCCTCCCCCCCCCCCCCC
>LNAC01000149.1:307103-354424 GCA_002007465.1 Ailurus styani | reverse complement strand
CTTGGCTTTGCCCGGGAGGCCGCGGGGAGGGTTCGCGCCTCAGCGCCCCGCTCTCGCCCGGCCGCTCCTCACTCTCCGGGCGCAGGCCGGCCCCCAGTCTCGACCCGCTGCCGGCGGGGCGCCCCGGGCGAGCCAAACGGCGGGCAGGCCGGGGCGGCGGGCTCGCCCCACGCCTTCGCCGGGGGACGCGGCCGCTGCCGCCGGGAAATACAGAGGTCGAAGCAGCACCAGGTTAAAACTCGCGGGCCCACCGCCCACGGCGCGGCCGGGCTTTTCCGGCTGCGGGCATAGGGCGCCTTGGGAGGTTGGGACCGGTAGGGACAGGTCACTCTGGCCTAGGCCAGGGCTTGGCCGCGTCCGAGCTGGGCCTGCTGCTCCGGCCCCAGGAAGCTGGAGTGAACCCGAAGCGTTTCGAGTAAGGCACGGACTGTGGCTTCCAGCTCCTTGCGGTGTGTTGAAGGAAGCCCTATCTAGAAGCTTAGGAACATGGACCAGAAAGCTTCCAGAGCTGGTATGGGGGACCCCAAATCTGGCTCACCCAGCTCTTACAGACCTGCTCACATCTTTTAACTCCGTCCCGCAGGCCGCCCCCAGGGGTCTCTTTGGTTTAAAGAGATACAAATAAAACTTGTCCTACAGCGCAGCACAGCTCTGCCCAGCCCTTGCCCCGTTCTCGGGCGATGTGGTGGGCCTCTTGCTACCAAGCGGCGGATTGGGAGCAAAGGCTCTCTTACCTCCCCTTCGGCGGTCTCCTCCTCCGCGGTGCTGTGGAGACGGTGCGTCTGCCCAGGGTCCTGGAGGTGGGCGGATTCCCACACCGCCGGTCCCTGCTTCCATCTGCTTCCTTCCTCCGGGCCTGCAGACCCCAGCCGAGTTTCTTTCCTCCGCGGGAACCTCTGGCTTGCTGTCCTGCCCAGCGCAAGTGCTCCTGTGATTTTAGGCTCTTGGGGTTCAGTGGACATGTGTTTGATGTTTCCCTTGGACTGGGCCACGTGTACACAGGTTCACAAACAACAACAACAACAAACCTGTCTTCCCAGGAAGGGGAGTAGGGGCTCTACTGAAATTTGGAGAAGGCAGGCCCTGGACGCCGGAGCCCTCTTGTAGGTAGAGCTGTGATAGAGCTCCTGCCTACACCCCCCCTTCCCCCCGCCCTCCAAAGACAATGCCCCTGGCTTCTGGAGAGATGCCTTCCGGAGCCCCGGGCGGCTGGGCGAGGCCGGGGAGATGCAGACTCACGGGTGAGTTGATAGGCAGCCTGGCTGGCACAGGTCGGTCGGCTGTCCTGTTGCTCAGTTAGGCTCTGCAGGCTTGAAGCGCTGGGAATATTTACGTGAAGAGCAGGTCTGGGCGTTTTGTGGACAGAGGACGGTTCGCTGAACGTGGATTTTGTGGATATTTAATCCAAAGTAGGGTATAAGCCTATGTGTGAGTCCTGGGCACCCTCCAGCCTCCAGGCCTCGGTGATCTTTTGTCCGTCTCCTCTCTTTGTATTTATACATTTGCCATAGAGGCGTGGGAGGCGGGGAGAAAGAAGATTCATGAAGATTCTTTTTTGCTTTTCTCCTTTAAGTTAGGACAACTAACGAGGAGGGTTGTGTCTCAGTTCTAGAAGTTGATTCCTGCCGGTAACCTTTCATAACCTTTCCGTTTCCAGTTTCCCTGCCCCCGTTGCCCCAGCAGCAGAGCAGGAGTGGAGGCATCCGGCCCCTCGGTAGCAGGTTGCACTGGTCCTCCGCCCGGCAGCACCCAAGGGCATTGGGTTCTGGGGTCTTTCTCCAAGAGGGGATTCTTTCACACCCTGTGCTCTTCAAACCGGTCTCTGCGAGAGCCGGAGTTCAAGGCTTCTAAAGAATCGCAAAACCAAAACAACCCGGGGGAGGAGGGGTCCTGGGAGCCGGAAGGAAGGCAGGCGGGGTAGCGGCTGCTGTGGTGAGCTTTTTGGGAATCAAAGAGAGACAGATTTCAACTGCAGAAACCAGCCCTGCTGCGCTCCCTCTTACTCCAAACCAATTATTTGGGGATAGCCTGAGCCTTCCGAATTGAAAACAAGTAATTGAAAAGGAGACTAGGCTTTGGGGGACCCGAGGCATCAGGAACCAAAAGCCCAGTTTCCAGTTCCTCGGGCTCCATGCTTTGCACATTCATTTATATAACTTGTTCTCTTCTTTAAATGGGTTCGACCCCATAATTCCATGCTTTTAAAAAATAGCCGATCACTAAGCCAAAGGTGGGAGGAGGCAGGAAAAGAACAGATAATTGCTTCCCATTAGGAAAGCAAGGCTGCAAGTGGACCCGTTCTATGCATGGCTTCATATGGAGGAAGCCCATTTGGGGTTTAAGTTGGGGAAAACTGTCGGGTGTGAAGACCGGTTGCTGTGTGTATTATGCCTTTTTGCAGCTGTTCTTGTAATGCATTTGTATGTAACATGCTATGCGAGTTTAGCACCCTGTCAGATGCTCCCGGACAAGTAGCTCCCTGCAGTTAGAGAAGTAAGTGACGCTCTATTAGAATAGTCGGTCCACGTGTACAATAAGTTCACAGACCATTAGCAATGTACGTGCCTGCTGGTACATTATAGGGATGTGTTTGTGATAGCTGTGTCAAAAATGCCATTGGTTCTTTTCCCAAAGGGCCTGTTTAGTTCATAGCGATGGAGACAGGCTTTTTTGCTGTTGGATACAGACACAGGTGCCCAAACTCAGGAGTCTTTCCCTCTCCAGAAATCCTTGAGAAACCCACTAGCCCTAGTGAAGGGTACATTTCTTGGGCACCGCTGGAAGAAAAACACGCCGTTGGGGGCGTGACAGGGTCACACCACAGTTCAGTTGTGTTGCTGAAAGAAATCTCTACCGCAAAATTCCACTTCAGATTCTTTAAAGGAATGGGGGTCATTTTATCTAACAGTGGAGAACGCCAAGCATCCCTTTCAACGCGGCGGTGGCTTTGAGGAGAATTTCCCTACCCTGATGTTACTACTTCCCAGTTCCGGGTTGGAGTATTCTTCTCTCCTCTGGGTGTACATTTCCCACGCCCCTTGATTCTCGTCTAGGACTGACTTCACAGTATTCGATTTCGATTGAGCCCCAAATTCTAATTTAAGCTTCTTTGGACCACTGACTCCCTTATTCTCCTAAATTCCCTCTCCATCCTCTTCACCTTCTCGCCCCGCCTCATGAAAACATCACGGGAAGTGTGAGCGTTCTTCAGCTTTCAGTGCATCTGAGTCAGCAGCTTCAACAAGCCAAGCCAGCCTTTCAGGACGTGGGCTCAAGAGCTGAGGAAAGTTAAGGGTCACGACCAAGGTGAGGAGCTAAAGTTACATTCCTGTGTTCTGATCCCTTCCCCCCAGCCCCCGCTTTTCTCTCAGGAGACTGTCCCGGGTCTCCTGGGGCTGTGCAAGGAAAGACCCGTGGCTATAGAGTCTTCCTGCATTTGTGTACAAAATAAGTAGGTACACAAGTTCTTTGAAACGCTCTTAAAGGAAAAAGAAATCAAAAACAGCGTATTTGGTTAGGAACAGAACAGGATCAGATAGGAAAGTAGCAGCTCCTTTTCTATGTGTTTCTCCTGGAAAGGAGCAAACAAGAGGCCTGCAGGGAGAGAAGTAAGGAGATTGTGGAAAACTGTCCTTAGTTTTACCTCTTGCTCCTCACCTCTTAGCACCTTAATGCCAGCTCTGTGGGGTTTTTTGCTCCAGCTTGACCGAGTCCTGTCCTGTCTGCTTTCTAATATTTAATTTTAATTAATTAATTAACTAATTAATTAAAAGAAGAGACAGACGCACCTGCAAGTGTAACGACTGTTACCGGGTCACCAGTCCAGGCCACCATGGAAACCCTGGTGATCATAGGTTAAAAGCAAACAAAAAGAAGGGGGGAAGACTTCAAAGTCATTCATCAAGGGTAGTTACGAATTTAAAAAAAGGAGGGGTCTGGTTATTTAAGACAGCTTGATCTGGGGCGAGGAACCTGACTCACAGTTGCCCTTTGAAACCCAAAAACTGACCTAATGCAGAGGACCAAGCAGCCCCGTACTGGCGGTCCCTCGCAAACCCTTCCCCGGGTCCGGTGCAGGGGGGTGGGACGCAGGGCGCACCGCTGCGGGGAGCGCGCCCTGCAGGCGGCGGGCCGGGGCNCCCCGACCACCCGGCCCGGCTCCCGGGGACACTGCGGGCGGCGGCTCGCGCTGCTCCCAGGCCCGCCCCACCTCCCGGCCGCCCAGGGGGCCGCGGGCTCCCTCCTGGCTCCCCGGGCCGCGAGGGCAGGGCCCGGGAGCTGCGCGCTGCAGGGGCGAGACGCCGGCGGCCCCTCCGCGCCCGGCCCGCTCCCTCCCTGCTGCCGCCCCAGCTCGGTGGGGTGCCAGGTGGAGCACGGAACCGCGCACACAGGCAGACTAAGACACGGGAGGTCGACTACTGCCCGGGGCGTGCTTGGACCAAAAAAACTCCATTACTCGTCTCACGTTCACACTGAACGGGGCGCCCTGCCGTTTTGTCCGGCAACCCCAGGCCCAGGCAGTGCCCCCTCCCCAGCCCCAGTCACCCCGCAGGGCGCCCCTGGGTGGGGTGGCTCCGGTGTGTCCACCAGCCTCTTGCTCTGCGTGGGGCCCCTCGCGACCCTCTTGCGGCGCCGAGGAAGGGGCTGGTGGAAAAACGAGCGCGTTTTCCGCGTCTGGGAGCCGCAGGTCCACCGGCTCCCGTTCGGAGCGGATGCCCCCGCCCCAGCTCGCCCCTCTGGGCGATCAATCTGGCGGATAGCCGGGCTCGCGACTTACCCAACCAACTTTTCTTTTCCCTGATGGATGAACTCCCGGGTTTAAAAGATTACAGTAATCACAGGAGGACAGTGTAAATCGAATCTGATAGCAATAACTTTCGGGGAAGGTCAGGCTCAAGTGAAATGTTACCAAGCAACAGGCATTTTGTTTGCAAAATACAATCAAACAGCATTGATGAGAAATTCTTTGCGCTGCCAGTCAGCACTTTCTGCTAACAGCTTTACAGAGAGAAAGTGAGTAAATCTTCATAAATCAACGTCCCCCGAGGACTCAGAGCCCCTTTCTGGAAGTGTTGCTCTTCCTGATGGGGGGAGGTCGGAGCTCCTAATCTGTTTGCCTGCCTGCCTGCCTCCCCTCTCCCTCCCGGCCTCTCCTCCTCCCCTCTTGTTTGCCTCCTTTCTTTGGCTTTTTAACCTGTTCTGGCTCCTCGGGTCTCTGGATTTCTGCCACGTCCCATGGGGCTCTCCCCGCACAGGGGGCCTCGAACTGGGCTACGGGCGGGCGCTCCTGGCAGAGATCAGGGCCTGACCAGTGAACAAGGGTCACCCCAGGTCCTACACCCTGGGATTATGTCCTGTCTCTCCGTGTCCCCCAGGCTTTGTCCAAGCGCTGCAGACTTCTCCAAAGAAACTAAGGGGGCACGAAAAACCTATATGGGTTTTTGTTTCCATTTTATTTTAACGTAACAGCTATAAAAAAATGAGCACAGTCAATTACTGACTTACCAGTACTATGGAAAACGGAACGTTCAGAATGGGTCAGCTCTTTACTCAATCTCTAATTTCTTTTTCGAATGGCAACGACGAGGCAGGAGTACATTTTACGAAGCTGGGATCGGGCTTCTGCTTCCCCACGTCACGGTTTATTGTATTTATTAGTTCACTATGAACGTTTGTTGCAACCATTGTCTGTACGTGAGAATGTTTCCAGCATATGAACTCTATGAATACACCATAGTCTGCCCAGCTGCTGGCTTCTGAGTTACTGGCTGTGTTTCAGTGTAAAATTTGTCCAACCACACAGATAAGGTGGATATTTTACAGAAGAAGAGTTAAACTGTGAGCCTCTCGGGCCAAGAGGCAATGTTTTGATCAGCTCTGTATAATCTTACTTAATACAGTGCCTGGGCACGTTGTAAGAGACTAAGGGTTTTTGCTAAATAGGTGGATGAATGAATAGCCAGCTGCATTTTTATCAGTTCCAAATAAAGTTGGAGACTAATAGGTCATTTTCCTCCTGCTTCTTGAAAAGTGTTCCTGAGTCAATGAAGGGGTCAAAACTAATTTTTTGCAGGACACACAAAGTCCACAGTTACAAGTCTTATTTCCTTAAGGTCTGATCTTTCTATACCAATGTTCCCTTCATATATTGATCGTGAGGAACCATCCCGTGTTTTTAATGATTTTTAAAAAAGCAAAGCATGACAACTTTTACTTTTCGCCGTCCAACCCAGGAAGAAAAGGAAAGATTTTCCACTGATATTCATTCCCTGCTGTACTTTAGATTTTCAGCCACTGAGGCTGTTTTTGTTTTGGTGTTTTGTGTTTTTTTTTTTATGATTCAGCACTTCCAGTGTGAGATAAAGATAACAGAAAGTGTAAAAAAGTGTGTCTCCTGTAAGCATTCTTACTGGGCATTGGTCTTTTCTAGAAGCACTGTCCTACCCGGGCTCCTTCTTGTCATTGCTGTAAAATTTATGTGCTTGGAAAATGACCCGTCAGGAAACAGCTAGAGGTGTGTCCCCCAAAGCTCAAGTCAACGGAAGAGGACATACAATCCATGTTCCAGAATGTGTGACGTGATTTCAAAAAGAAAAAAAAAAAGTCCAGTGACTTCTGTACTAGGAAACACTCCTCTCTATGCCAGCGCTTTTGTGTTTTCACTCAAGAGAATATTTTGGTTTTTGTAGATATAATTGGATAGAATGGTAAAACCTACCACATTTAAGTCTGAAAGAGTCTCCATTTTATGTGTATATTTATTTCATATATGTGGTAGGGTTCCCCAAAATATTTGAAATGAATACCTAGGTTTTTAAAAAATATGTAACTACATTTTCATATAAAAAAAAGTCCTCCAAAGGAGGAAAGATTTTGCAAACTGTTCGTCTGTAGCAAAAGGGAAAAAAGTCATGTAGCTATCTTCAGGCTTATGTATGTATTTTTTGAAGTTGGCATCATTACTGTTGATAGAAAAAGTTTCCTTCTTAATCAAACATCTACTTCTTTTACACACTTTGACCTGAGGGAAGGGTTTAGTTCATGGGTGGCTAAGAATATTTCTCTATCATGAAAAATATGAATTTGAAGAGTGAGTAGTAAGATTTTCAAATATCTGGGTGAGAAACAGCAGACTGTTTCACTTTCAGGAGGTGATTTGAATCTCAGATGAAATTGATTTCTTCCTACTTTTTGACATAGGTCTGGACCCATGTACTAGGGGTAAAAATGTTATCCGTTGGAGTGTATTCTTTCTTTGTTCGAGGAATTAGGGTGTCAGGTTCAAGAAGAAAGAGGGTAAAGTGTTTGGGGACTATTTCCTTTCTCCTGCTGAGATTGGCAGCATCCCATTTCTGTATCTAGAAAGGCCTTTGTGTTTTAAACCAACACGAACGTTTTATAAAGTTCATTTAGGAAAAAGAAAACCCTGGAGTTGTAAAGTAACACCCGTTACTAAATCACACGTTATCACTGGGCTCCAAACCCACTCTCTGTAATTACTCGTGAGAGTCTGTGTTTAGAGAATAATGCACAATGCATCTAGTGTAGGTACAACAGGTCAACCAGTAGTAGATGGTGCCACAAAACCTCACGGGCTCCGCGCTCTGCCCTTCAGAAGTGACGCTGGGGAGGAGGGATTCTTGGCACAAGGTGAGAGGCTAGTCTTCCCTTGCCCAGCTTTGCAACCCCAACAGCCTGGGCGGCGGAGAGGGATTCTGCTCACGTGACAGCCTGGGGCAGGACTTTCTGGGCCGCTTGGGTGCAGGGAAGCATGGGCTGTGCCCCACTCCTTGGTTCCTTCAAGGTCTCCTGCCCTCCCTTTGAGCGCAGTATGAAGAGTCCTGAGCTCAGGTGCTTGGAATGTCCGGAATTTGTGGATTTGATTCCTGGGACACCCTGTTAGCTTTCTGTACCACGTGGCCCTGGCCTGGACTCGAGCTGGAGCACCACCGCCACCACTCCCAGAGAAGTACCAGAAGCACCTGCTACTCCCAGAATGCCACTGTAGCCGGGGCAACGGGGAACCAAGAAAACCAGACAGGCAGGGGTTTGTGCAGACGGGGGGTTCCAGCGGGGGCCCAAGCTGGCCCCATATAGGACTTCCCTGCGGCCTCGTCCGCACAACAGGGACATAGGGGACATAGGTACCGAGGTAGAATTTTGTACTGTCAGATTTAGTGTCCTCTCATCCAGGACCCAGTAGACTGGGGTAGTGTATCCTTGTCCATTTTGGGGGGAAAAATGCCTTTTTCTAATGGTGGATGTGTCCGATGTGCCAGAACATCCTTCCCCAGCTCCCCTCTGGCCAAAACTCTGCTCTTGGAATCACTTTCTTCTGGAACCTGGCATGTTCTGTGGAACGGTGGATTTGGTGATAGACCTCAACGCGTTTTCCACAAATGTTTTCAGGCTTGGCAGCTCATCCAGGGTGGGGAAAAATGATCTTTTATTTTACTTTCAAGTAAACTCTACCCTTAACGTGGGGCTTGAACTCACTACCTGGAGATCAAGAGTCACGTGCTCCACAGACTGAGCCAGCCAGACACCCTGGGAAAATTGATCTTTTAGCATAAGAAGCCATTTTTAGGTTCACTCACTTAAAAAACAGCTAGGTTTTGAGCTTCCTGGCTGTACTCACATACCTTTTATTTCCTAGAAGAACTAGTTGTTTTTCTTGCTTCCAAAAAAAAAAGTCACCATCTCTTACGCTGCTGTGACACTGTGTGTCCTATTTCTTTCTCTCTCTCTTTTTAATTGTGGTAAAATATACATACTATGAAATTTACTATTTTAACTATTTTTAGGGGGGCAGCGTGGTGACATTAAGTATATTCACAATGTTGTGCCACCACCATTGTCCATTTCCAGAACTTTCTCATCATCGGAAAGCCCCATCCCTGTGACACAGTAAGTCCCAGTCCCTGTTCCCCACCCACCTCAGCGCCTGCTAACGATCATTCCACTTTGTGTCTCTGAATTTGTCTATTCTAGGTACCTCATCTAAGTGGAATCCCAGCCTATTTGTCCTTTTGTGACTGACTTAACGTGTTTTCAAGGTTCATCCCCATCATAACATGTCAGAATTTCATTCCATTTTGAGACTGAGTAATATTCCACTGTATTTATATACCATGTTTCTTTATCCATTTGTCTGTCCATGGACACCTGAGTTGCTCCCACATTTTGGCTAATGCAGGTGACGCTACTGTGCATCTCTGTGTACAGCATGCATCCTATTGGATAGGAAGCAAGTTCTCTCTGGCTGTGTTTGCTTTTCTCCTTGTACATGCATCTTCTCTGCCCAAGAGCTAAGTCCCACAAGTTAGAGACCAGTCCCAGACTTCCTGGTGTTTTTCACCTCCTTTTTTTCTGTTTCCCTCAGTACCTTGCATACTATAGGGGTACAAATTCTTAACACTGATAAGACTAGGTAAGGAAAGCTTAAGTTAAATTTAAAAACCCTGTTTAGAGGTACACAGCATTTAAAGCAAAATTTTATTTTATATTTGCCCTGGGCCTTGTCTCTGACTTGTTTTCCCAAGCTCCACCGAGAGGGGCCGAAGTCCATTTGTGTGTTGTGGGCAGCGCTGGGCGAACACACAGTCCCTGTCCACTCATTTTCAAGTGTTTAATAATAGAGTAACTGCGAAGAGGTGCGCGTGGGTTCACGAGTCAGGAGAATGTAGCTAGGTCTGCCGATTAGAATGGGAACCTGTAGCAGCTTTTTTGTTGTGGTTTTTCTCTCTTGGATTAAGAACAAATACCGTTCACTGAGGGGATGACATCAGGGTCCCCTGTCCTGCGGAGCTGCAGGGGGGAAGATGTCCAACTTCTCTTACAAATACGGGTCTTCTGCTGTCCCAGAGGTGTTGCAGAAAGTGAAGTTGGCTTTATACGTGCGGGCTGCAGATGACCCCTGCATAGAAACCGTACATTTTGTGTGGGAAAAAGCAGTAGTTTACTTAAAATGCACATCTGGGTTAACTGTGAATTTGTATCAGGCTTATGACTGCAGGTTGCACTGATAAAGACTTTAAGCCTATTTTGAAATGCATTTATGTTTGCCTGGCACAGATGTGTTGCTTTGTGAAGAACCTACGTTTTGTTTTTCCATTATACTGAAGATAAATCCCACATTAGAAGAATGGTCCTAAATGGGCCTTTGTTTAAGGCTTGTAAAACAAACAACAACAAATTGGAGGAGGGAGATTTTTGAAGGTGCAGTGATGAAATGTCACCGGTTGGCTTTCTAAATATAATCAGGTGTGCCCACAGAGAAGGCGACAAGGAAGCCATTCAGGCTGGGCTGTAGAAACACAAGCAGACCAATTGTTTACAACCTGACAACTGGGTCATTAATAATTTTCATCTTTAGATCAGTTACATTGGTTCTGAGTAGAGACAGCCAGTCAGTGTTTTCAGAAGGATAAAAATCTACTTACATATAGCGTGCTAGTAAAGAATACATTCTTTCATTATAAAGGTCTGTTGGCATTTCCTACTGCAAGCAAATCCAGTCTGCTCCCTTCTGCCTGCTTAGCGCTGTAATACTAGCCATTTGGGGGCAACGTCTTAGGTCAGAATGTTAAATTTGCAGCTGCTCTAGTTTCCAGCAAATCTCTGCTTTATTTGGGAAGCTTTCTGCCCCCCCCTTTGGTATAATTCAAGAAGGTGTCTTTCCTTCCTTTCTATGAACCTTACTAATAAAACAGTTCATGAAACGGTTTTACCTCTTTACCCCATGGTCCTGGAGTTGTGGGAGCCTTGTTTCATGGGTGGGTCATGGCCCTGTGCAATTTGACAAATCTCTCCAGCCATTTCCTTCCTGTCCTGTGACCTGCCCCGCCATCCAGAATTCACAGCTGGTTTTGCTTGCCCCCTAGTGCAAGGTGCAGGGAGGGGAAGGGGACTGAGTCAGGTCTGTCAGTCCCTGGAGTGGCTTTGTAAGAAAGATTTCAATGGAGAGAGCCTTCTTTCTGGAACTTCTACTGATTAGTCATTGTACACGGTAACCCGATGAAACACAGGACTAGTTCACGAGACCTGTGTAACGCAATGTCTGCCTATGGGAAATGGATTTAAAATGTGAAAATCCCATTCTGTGGCTCTATGGGTGGTGCACCCGCTGCCGATGCCCCCAGGAAAACCAGCCACCTCGTTTGCAGAAAAGGAACCAGAAGTCAAACCCGAGCTCATTTTCCCGTTCTTCCCTGGGCTGCGTTTATCCCTAGACCTGCAGAGGCTCCTATTGAGATCCTGCCTGCTGTGACAGCTCCATCTTTTACGGTTCCAGGTACCGTATCCCTGTTCTGTGTTCAAGGCAAGCTTCTCCGCGCACATCAGTCCGAGAAATCACTCCAATTTCTAGATTTTTATTCCGTCTCCCGCCTGCCCCCCCCCCATTGCCAATGAGGTGGTTTGGATGATTCTTAAGAGGTTTCCGAACAGGGGGTGCCTGACTGGCTCAGTGCTAGAGCCTGTGACTCTTGATCTCAGGGTCATGAGTTCAAGCCTCACGTTCCGTGTAAAGATGACTTAAAGAAAGAAGGAAAGATAACGTCTTGCGGTGGCATCGGCCCTTCCCCAGCACACCTGCTCCTCCTTACCCTCACCAGGAAAGGATTAACCCGCTGTGCTCTGCTTTTCAGACCTGACGGAAGAGCGCCTGGGGGACGGCGGCTCGGCCGACACCGCGGAGACCTTCAGCGACAAAGACGCCGACCAGAGGAGCTCCCCGGATGTGGCCAAAAGCAAGGGCTGCTTCGCCCCGGAGAGCCCCGAGATCGTGTCGGTGGACGAGGGGGGCTACGCGGTCCAGAAAAACGGGGGCAACCCCGAGAGCCGCCCCGACAGCCCCAAGTACCCCGGGGAGCAGAGCCACCTGCTGATCGAGGGCCCCTCGGGCACCGTGTCGCTGCCCTTCAGCTTGAAGGCCAACCGGCCGCCCCTGGAAGTGTTAAAGAAGATCTTCCCCGCGCAGAAGCCCGCGGTGCTCGAGCTGATCCTGAAGGGCTGCGGCGGCGACCTGGTGGGCGCCGTGGAGGTGCTGCTGTCCAGCCGCTCGTCCGTGGCCGTGGCCGCCGCCGCCGAGCGGGCCGCCGAGCCCGAGGGGCTGCTGCTGCCCTCCAGCGGCCACCTCTTCGAACACAGCCTGAGCTCCTACCCCATCTCCTCCTCCAAGTGGTCGGTGGGCTCGGCCTTCAGGGTCCCGGACACGCTGCGGTTCTCCGCCGACTCTGGGAACGTCGTCCCCAACCCCTTGGCCGTGCCCTTGCAGCACCCCTTCCCGCAGCCGCCCCGCTACCCGCTGATGCTGAGGAACAGCCTGGCCAGGAACCAGTCGAGCCCCTTTCTGCCCAACGACGTGACGCTGTGGAACACCATGACCCTGCAGCAGCAGTACCAGCTGAGGTCCCAGTACGTGGGCCCCTTCCCCTCCAGCTCGGCCGGCGTGTTCCGGAGCTCGCCGGCGCTGCCCGCGCGCGCCCCCGAGGACCCGCGGCTCTCCGTCCCCGACGACGGCTGTCCCATCGTGGCCAAGCCGTCCATCTACACCGAGGAGGACTACGACGAGCGGTCCGACTCGTCGGACTCCAGGATCCTCAACACTTCCTCCTAAAAGCTGCTCCCTGCCGGGTGGGGCGACCAGGTGACGTTTTCTGTGCGTTCGAACCCCCCCGCCGGCTGGCAGAGGCCGCGTCCTGGGATTACCCTTTCCTTCTGTCTGACAAAGTGACTGTGCTTGATGCTATACCTTAGCAATAAAAACGTAACTTATTTAATTTCTTGCACTTCGTTGGAAAATGCCAAATAGCTCTGCTCTGTGGCTTTAGTGCTGAGTGTCTATTGTAAAAGAGAGTCCGATGCTAAGAATAGTCTTGGGAAAGCCGGGTGCACCGCAGGATTTATTTGCGGGGTGGAAAGCTGGAGGTCAGCTTTGCTCCCAAAGTCCACCCGGAATGTCCGAGAAAATAGTATACTTGAATGCGGTTTTGTAAAAGAGGATGCCTCAGGATATGTAAAAACTAAAGCAAGTGGTTTCGGTTGCAAATGGACCTTAGATTCTTATGCTAAAAATCCTTCTTGCATTTTAGAGAGAGACTGCACTTGAGGATAGAGTGAACCACCCACATGCTTATTTAAGCTTGGACCGTTTTCAGAGACAAACTCCATTAAGAATTCTTCTTTTCACCTGGCTGAATTGAAACATGCGTGGTGTCAATGTAAAGCCCATCACAGCTGTGAACTGCATGAAATGTATTGTGAAATGAACACAAGATTAAGCTTTGTCAGGTTTATGTAGCATGCTGAGGGCTCTAGAAAAAAAAATAAACTAAGGAGACCATCTTCGTTTATGTCATTTCTGCTTGTGGAAAGAGGATCTCTAAAGAGAGAAACTTGATGTAAAAGCCGCTTCCTAGCCCATGGACCAGGAATCAAGGGATCGGTTGAATGGGACGTTCCTTGAGAAATAGGAGTGGCAAAATTTGGGGGCTGTGTTCAGAAAGACTGAGAATTTATTGTTTAAGAATAGAGCTCAGTGCAGTGGTCCCAACACTCATTCAGTCAGTTCTTCAGCAGATACGTAGTGAGTGCCTCTTATGTGTAAGAGGATGCTTTTTGTCTGTTGTTACCCAAGTCACCTGCCCATGCGTCCAAGATAGGCAGGGATGATGATGGAGAGTCCCATTAAAGAATAGAGTAAGAATGAAACCATTTACAACGTGAGGAGTAAGTACTTAGCACGGTCCCTGACACAGAGAAAGCACTTGGTAAGTGAGAGCGATGATTGCTCCTGATTAAGCTCACTAGCTTTTGCTTCTCCATCAGATATTTTAAAAAGAGAGTTTTCAAACAGTAATACTCCGCGGGCCCACGCTAACCACGACTCTTGCTGCGTCCGTTCTTCCAAGTGCCCGAAAGCAAAGATGACCGTTTAAGTCAGACAATAAACTCACAAAGGTGGAAGGAAAGGAAATAAGCAAGTAAGTAACAAGGATGCAGAAAGAGCTCCCAGTGGGAGAGTAAGTCTGAAGGCTCTTCAGTCTGGGAGGGAGAAGGCAAACCCTCTTGGCCCGAGATTCTCCCTCAACTGGGGCACAAGAGCCATCAGCTGCCAGCCGCCCCTGGAATGGGTCCCAGGGGGAGGAAAAAGATACTTAGGACAAACCAACCAACCAACCAACCATCTCATCTTTATTTCTATAGGACACTTGGGGAATGAGAATCTTTGAAGGGAAAAAATCCCTTATACTACTTGGACTAATATGTATTTCATGGACATAGGCACCTACCAGGGAGTTTAAAAGTAAATACTATTGTTGTTTGGATTGTATTTCAACAGTAGCGTATATGTCAAGGAAGAAAGTTGAGGGAGCGAAGAAGAAGATAATTGGACCCCTGTTGTCTGGACATTTTATGTGATGGCGACGGGCTAATGCCTGAGCCTACCCAGGCCGAGTGTATTTCCCAAGGTATGTTCGTCTCAAAAGCTTACCTGCATTCATTTAACAAGCAACAGTGGTAACAGATCCCCTGTGAGCCGGTGGTGCTACGGAATCTGTCTTCAGCTGTTCCTTCTTCAGGTTGAACGACCCGGATGGAGCAGCCCTGGTCCTAAGGTGCAGTGTCTTCGCAGCACCATTTCGCCCGCAGACCACCAGGCTCACTGACTCCTTTTGATAACGGCCAGCAACGTGGAATTATCCGTAGGGCAGCAAACTCCTAGGCTAGTGCAGGTATGTTTGATCCCATACAGTCTTCTGAAACAGGACCTAATTATTTGGGGGGTAGGTGTGGTTGGGGGTCAGGTGGGAGAAATCGGTTCAGATCCCATGTCCTGCGTCCAGCGGTCGCTGTCCTGTCGCCTGAGTCCCCTCGTGGATTCTAACTCGGCTCTCAAAGACCACCCTGCTCTGACCTGTAGCCCAGGGGCCCTCAGTTACTCTTCCGAATACAAGAAAAAGAAACAAGCCAGCCCCTTCTGGCAAAATCCTGTCTGTCACACAGACAAGATAGCAGGGTGCTTGGCGTATCCCTTGCGGCTGGGGCAAGCCCGCCCTGTGGAAAGTCAGTCCACAGGAAACCAGGGCTCCCGTCTCCTCTTCTAGGCAGGACCTGCCAACAGCTGGTCTTACATTCTTTGTTGGTCTAAGATGGGTGTGGGCAGGTCAGCCACGATCTACAGCGGTTTGTCTGCAAGTGTGGTCCTCGCACCCCAAGGCCTCCCCTTCTAGTTTAAGTTCCTGAGCCTGGTTGTTGAATTCGGAATCGCGGAGAGCCTCAGCACCCCCGTTTTTATCGTCCCCGAGGGCCTTCCTAAACTCACTGAGATTGGAGAACATCCCATCCTTGGGTCTTCTCAGATCCATGACCCGTAAAGGAGCTGAGGGACAGGTCACGCCCTGGTTCCAACTTTACAAGTTTACTGGTGACACCAGGAAATAGGTTTTGCTCAGGAGCTGGAGCTTTGAGTTTTAAGAAACAGCAATAATTCCCTCCCCGCCGGCCCTGAGTTGGACGAAGATATAATCGACATACAACATTGTGTTAAGTTTAAGGTGTACGAGGTGACGATTTGATACGTGTATATATTGCAGAGTGATTTCCACCGTAAGGTCAGTTAACACAACCATCACCTCACATAATTACGTGTGTGTGTGTGTGTGTGTGTGTGTGTGGTGAGAACATCTCCGAACTGTTCCCTTAGTACCTTTCGAGCATACGATGTGGTATTGTTAGCTATAGCCGTCATGCGGTACCTTGGATATCCAGAACTTTCTCATCTTATGACTGTAAGTTTGTATCCTTTGACCCATGCGTCCCCATTCCCCGACCTCCACCCCCATGACAAGCAGGGTTCTACTCTGTTCCTGTGAGTTTGGCTTTTTCAGGCTCCATGTAGAAGTGAGATCACATGGTACTTGTCTTTGTGGGACTGGCTTATTTCGGTTAGTAGGTGACATTTGCTTCATCTCTTGGTCTAGTGAGGGGCACTTAGGTTCTTTCCTTGTCTTGGCTATTGTGAAAAATGCTCCCGCGAACACTGGGTGGAGATACCTCTCGGAGATACTGATTGCATTTTCTCCAGAAATATACCCGCAAGGGCCATTGCTGGATCATAGGTTATTCTGTTCCTAGTTCTGTGAGGAGATTCTATACTGTTTCCCATAGAGCCCGCACTGGTTTGCAAATCACTAATGTTGCACAAGGACTCCTTTTTAAAAAATTTTATTTTTATTTTTTTGAAAAAATTTTGTTCATTTGCTTGAGAAAGAGAGAGAGAGCGAGCATGGGTTCAGGGAGGGACAGAAGGAGAGGGAGAAGCAGGCTCCTGATGCAGGACTCGATTCCAGGACCCCGAGATCACGACCTGAGCCGAAGGCGGACGTTTAACCAACTGAGCCACCCAGGAGCCTCACAAGGGCTCCCTGTTCTCTTCATTCTTGTGAGAACTTAGTTCCTCTTGTCTTTTTGATCACAGCCATTCTAACAGGTGTGAGGTGATGTCTTCCTGTGAAATATCAATGCCCTTGATGATGGGAAAAACAAAAGTAGTTGCACAGATGTTTCTAGAAGCAAGGCATTTCTTAGCCGGGTACATGGCTGTGGTTGAAATTGATAGCAGAGCGCCTGCAGAGGTGACAGGGACCGGGGAGGGGGGCAGGGATTCTGAATCCCCTGGTCCAGGCTGTTGGATTTAGCTTCAGGCTTCTAAGAGCCTAAGAACGGTTAAAATTTACAGAAAGAAATTGGACCGGAAGAGGAGGTATGCCTTGGAGCAGTCATGTTTTGTGGGGTCTGCTCTTTAGGGACTGATCGTCCAAGGTCCCCAGGTTGCCCTGGGGCTAAGTTGGCGGGAAGCAATGGGAAGGGGGACGTCCTGGGGACATTTGTTGGGGGCCCAGAAAACAGGCACTGACTGCCTTTGATCTGACGTGTTTGAAAAATAGACTTGATTTCAGGGAGTACTGTTTCAGCCATTCATTCTCTATATGTGCATTCACTCAGCAGAAGTGAGTTGAAAATAAGATGGATGCTAAATTTATATGTTAATTTTAATATTGAAGCTATCCTATACTTGAAGAATAAGATCAATGCTTCAATTTCATTTCTTATGTGGCACTGGATGTTGTCGTTACCGGAAAAAAACGTCATTTCCGAGAGCATCCTCCCCAAAGTCCAATCTCGGAGGGCAGAGGCTTGGAAGGGGCCACCTCGCATCTCGCCAGTCGTCGGTTCGGTGAGGTGCCTTTAGTGTCTCCACGGTATCATTTACTGTTTCAGCGTGAAGGGTCAATGAGAAGGGTCGTGGCTTTCCTCAAATTACAATGGGGTTTATTTACAGATGGGATTCTGAGAGTCGGTGGGGGTTGTTAGGCTGTGTCAAGAGTTTCATATATCCCACCGGCAAAGCCACTGCACTTAACCGAGAGTAAACTTAGCAGTCGCAGAAAAATTATACCTGCAGAAGACTTGAGTCGCTGCTTGGTGTTTTAGAGGCTGACCTCACCTCACACTTACACTGCAACTACTATTACTACTACTACTACTACTACTACTACTACTACTACTACTACTGCTACTACTACTGTTACTACTACCACTATTACTACTACTACTACTACTACTGCTACTACTACTGTTACTACTACCACTATTACTACTATTACTACTATTACTACTACTACTACTACTACTACTGTTACTACTACCACTACTACTACTACTACTACTACTACTACTACTACTGTTACTACTACCACTATTACTACTACTACTGCTGCTGCTTCTCTTCTTCTTGTTCTTCTTCCCCTCCTCCTCCTCCACACTCAGCGTGGAGCCCAATGCTGGGCTTAAACTCACAACCTTGAGATCAAGACCTGGATGTTGCCACCCAGGGGCCCCTACACTGCAATTTAAAGGAAAGATTCCAAAGGCCTATGGAAGGTTCTTTGGGGAAGAGAAGGAACCTCGGTCTCCCAGCTACACCTGGTGGAACCAGATGTGGGATGACTTCTCTGGAGGGAGGGTTGGTGAGTGGGACTTGGGACCCAGGACCACCACGGCGATCCGCGTGGGCCGTGTCTCACCAGCAGAGTCCTGGCTCCCTCAGTCGGCCCTGGCCTCCCTCACTGGCTTCTGCCTTCAGGGAGCACACAGTGACGTTGGCTGCCATGGGGGTTTGTGCATTTTCTGTGCTGCACGGGAGAGTTTGGCCAAGAGGGTAAGGGGGACTCAGATCTGGAATGCATGCTCTTCTGTGATTGGCCAGAGCAGAAAGGGAGGTTTCTGTTTCGGGAGGTGCCTTTTTGTACTTTGCAGGAAAGTAGGGTCAAGCGTAGGAGGTACCCTGGGGAAAGGTAGGGAGAAGGGAAAAGAGTGAATGAGTTGCAGGCGAACAGCCTGAGCATTCAAAGAATTAGCTGTGGGTGCTACTGATACGTCTTTGCCACCGCCTCCCCCTCAGTCTGTCCCCTTTGAGGAACTAGGAGATCGTTTGCTCACTTAAAGTGTGCAAAAATCTCACTTGCTGCATTTGAGATTAGAAAGGGAGATGTCAGGGGGGCCTGGGTGGCTCAGTTGGTTAAGCATCAGACTCTTGATTTCAGCTCAGGTCATGATCTCGGGGTTCCTGGGATCGAACCGCACATCGGACTCCACGCTCAGTGGGGAGTGTGCTTGAGATTCTCTCTCCCCCTCTGCCCCTCCTCCCCCACCGTGCTTTCTCTCCCCTCCCCTAAAATAAATAAATATCTTAGAGAAAAAAAAAAAGAAAGGGAGATGTCAGAGAGAAAGGAGAACCAGCCTTTATTGAGTTATCCCACTGCTGGCATGTAACTCAGCCTCCATTCTGACCCCAGGACGTCTCAAGGGTTGTCCCGGCTCTGACATCAGGCCACCAGCAGCCGGGCAGACAGATGTCATCTGGGGCTGCCTGAGTGGGCAACAGTGTATGGGCAACAAAGCTGAAGAATGAATGAAAATGCCTGCAGCCAGCCTGGAGAGATGCAGCTTCCTGTCTTCACGGGCGCTCTGAGAACCAGCCCAGCTGCCTCTCTCCAACTCGGTCAAGTCCAAGGTTCACCGCAGACCCTGATTCCTCAAGAAACATGTGTCTTGTGGTTTAGTCTTAAAGATATTATATTGTAGGGTTTTAAAAATTGGCAGTTGGGGGACATCTGGGTGGCTCAGTTGGCTAAGCGGCTGCTTTCAGCTCAGGTCATGATCCCAGGGTCCTGGGATCGAGTCCCGCATCGGGCTCCTTGCTCAGCCAGGAGCCTGCTTCTCCCTCTGCCTGCTCTGTCTGCTGTTCCCCCTGCTTGTGCTCTCTCTCTCTCTCTCTCTCTCTCTGATAAATAAATAAATAAAAATCTTTTTTAAAAAATTGACAATTGGGCATCATGCATTAACTCCCTATTAAATGGAATATTTGATTTGCCAGAGTTCCTTGTGTGAATGACAGAAACATGTTCCAAAAATCCGTGTTTATACCCATAGAGAAAATGTTAATCCAACATGATTTATTCAAATTAACAATTCAAAGCACCTGTTAGATGTTATTAATTAGTTTAAAATATGTCTAGAGCCAATCCAAATGCCAATTAATTTATGAAAAAGAGGGGTGTCCGGGTGGCTCAGTGGGTTAAGCACCTGACTCTTGATTTTAGCTCAGGTCATGATCTCAGGGTCATGAGATTGAGCCCCACATCGGGTTCCATGTTGGGTGTGGAGCTTGCTTGAGATTCTCTCTCCCTCTGCCTTCCCCCCCAACTCTCTATCTCTCCCTTCCTCTGCCTGGCCCCCACTCTCTCTCTCTCTCTCTCTCTCTCTCTCAAAAAACAAAACAAAGCAAAAACAAAAAATGCTACCCAGAATCCAATATTTTTCAGAAATAGTTGGGAGGTAAGAGGGACTCAGGAGCAATCATTTTTTTTTTTTAAAGATTTTATTTATTCATTTGACACAGAGAGAGAGAGATTACAAGTAGGCAGAGAGGCAGGCAGAGAGAGGAGAGAGGAGGAAGCAGGCTCCCTGCTGAGCAGAGAGCCCGATGTGGGCCTCGATCCCAGGACCCTGGGATCATGACCTGAGCTGAAGGCAGCGGCTTTAACCCACTGAGCCACCCAGGCGCCCAGGAGCAATCATTTTTAAAGTACTTACTCCGTTCTAGCCATTTTTCTACGTGATGATTAACATCTTTTAACTCCTTTCATCCCTCAACAAGCATATCCGGTCAGTATCACCACCCCCCTTTGCTAGATGGGGAAGCAAGGAAGTAAGTTGTCTAAGGACAACTCCCAGGAGGTGGTGGATGTGGGGCTCACCCCTTTGGATTCGTTCAATGGGCTTAGAGCTCACAGGGTTTTATTTATTTCATTATTTATTTATTTTTAAAGATTTTATTTTTATTTGAGAGAGAGCACGTGCATGACAGTGGGGGAGGGGCAGAGGGGGAGGGAGAAGCAGGCTCCCCGCTGAGCATAAGGGGGATGTGGGACTGGATCCCAGGACCCTGAGGTCATGACCTGAGTGGAAGGCAGAGGCTTAACTGACTGAGCCCCGCAGGCATCCCACAGGGTTTTTATTTTTTAAAAAATTGTTTTAAGTAGGCTCTACACCCAACGTGGGGCTTGAATTCACAACCCGGATGTCAAGTATTGCCTGCTCTGCAGACACAGCCAGCCAGCCCCCCCTGGAGTTTGCAGGGTTTTTTAGAGCTCTTGTTCCTTTCTTCGCCATGCTCCCTGGTTTTTCCCCAGAGACGGTAAATGCGGCTGTGGCTGTACTCTGGGACTTTGGAACAACCAGGACCTTCCGTGTCCCTCAGACAGGTACAGCTAACTGAACGGACTGTGCTCCGCTGCCTACATTAATGAATGGTCTTCCCAGCTCTGCTGCCCCCTGGAGGTCAGTGGGAGTAAAATGGTTGCAATCAGCATTTCCCCTCTGCTCCCTGAGAGGCCTGCAGGAGGAAGAGGGGGAAGGAGGCAATGAAGATGGAGACCCCCTGGGGCAGAACGGGGCTCCCACCCATTTAGGTGTGCAGTTAAGACCCAGCTCAGCTGTGGAAGGTCCACGGTCTGTACCGGAGTTTGGGGTTGGTAGTGGTAGCATCTGGGACCTCTGCTTGGCTTCTCAACCAAGCAGGTCTAGTTTTGTGCATCTCGACCAAGCACCACCCAGGAGCTAGGTGGTGAACCTTCATCACACTGTATCACCCCAGATATGCCACTTTGGCCTAAGGATTATTCTGAGCTGAAGGCAACTGAGAATCAACAGATGCAGGAAGAGATCTTTGCTCCCCCACCCCTGCCCATCTGCCTAAAAGCAGGGCATATATTTCCCTTTTAAGAAGCTGCCTGCCCTGTATCAGGGATAGCAGAGCACCTCTTATCACTGAAAACAGGGAATCAATACCAAGATGAGATTGCATAAACATAGCCCTTGTCTTCCATTAGTTTCCCATATGTATGTCCTATTCACTTCCCTGCGATTTATCACCTTTGATACTCAAATCCTCTTTCCTTTTATAAAAAGGCACATAGCCCTCAAGCCTAACCACTTCTTCGAGTTTCATTTCTTTTCTGTGAACTGACATGCATGTAAATATTTTTTGACATGCATGTAAAGAGTAATAAAAATATGTGCCTTTTCTCCTCTTACTCTGTCTTTGGTTAGTTTAATTTGCACACCCCCAGTTACTGAACATAAGAGGGTAGAGGAAGAGTTTTTCCTTCCTGACTGTGGACAGTGTCAGACAGTGAAGTTCACGGTAAGGAGGGAGGATGATGGTTTCTGAGCTCCCTCTCGGGGGCAGGGAGAGGGGGAGGGGGAGACTAGGACAACCCCAGCAGAGCTCCACAGCACCACTGACCCTCCAGGACCTAGGTGCATGACGAAGGTCCAGAGAGCCTTCATCGCCAGAGACAATGCATCCCTGAGCAGTAGGCCTGTCTCCCAGGGGATCGAAGGGAAAAAGTGACGTGCCCTCTGTGACCTGAAGGCCTGCCACTTGGACAGAAATGAGCTTGCTGAGGGATGCCTGACCCGACAGCCAGATCCAGGGTCGGAGGCCCCACTTGTTCATGGGAGTGCCTCGGTGTGGCCGGGATTAAGTCGACTTTATTTTTCAGATTTCTTGGACAACTGAGACCAAAGGAAGGAGAGCTCACTCATGAGCTTCCTTGCTCAGGCACCAGATACGATATACCAGTTAGAATGGAATTTCAGATAAACAGTGAATAATTCTTTTTAGCATAAGTATGTCCCAGGTGACATTTGTATCAGTATCTATGTTTACATATATAGATATAGAAATGCATGCACAAGTATGCATAAGTGTGTTCCAGACAATATTATATCATAAGTATTGCCTGGGACATATTTCTATCCTGCAATTTAAGTATTGCCTATACATACTTATACTAAAAAATAATTCGTTGTTTGTCTGAAGTCCAATGGAACTGAGTGTCCTCTGTGTCTATTTGCTAAATCTGGTGGCCCTACCCGGAGAACAGTGCTTCCGTGGCCTGCCCGTGGCCATGGCTGTGGTCCTGTCTCTACATCAAGGAAACAGGACCACCGGGGCCTTGACCTGATGGACTGAAGGCCTCACCAGCCCTCAAATGTATTTTGTTTGACCAGTATAGAGATTTTAATTTCATTTTCAGCCGATTGCCAACATTGAAAAACTGGCAGATCTCCCCTCTACGGCGGGGTTTGGGGCTCTCCTGGCAAAAGTGGGAGATCTGGCAATATCGCATAGAAGCAAACTGGTTGGGGCCCCCCTTGTGCCGGGTTCCTGTAGCTGAATTTGGGACCAACTCATCGAGAGCATTAGGATCCTAAATCCTGCCCTAGGCAGGGAGTTTTCTTTGGTTGTGCAGCCCTGAGTGACGGTTGGCCCTGGCCCAGTGCATCTGGGGGGTGGGGGCTCTGTCTCTCTGACCTCCCACTTTTGACCTGGTAACCTGCTCCTCAGAAGGGCTGAGCTGTGATGTGGCACGAATCCCTGACCCCTTCCTCCAGGTCTCTGTTTTCATCTCTAAAACGAGAGGAAAGGGGGACGCCCGGCTGACTCAGTCGGAAGAGCACGCGAGGCTCCATCACGGGGCCGTGAGTTCGAGCCCCACGCTGGGTGTAGAGGTTACTTAAATAAATAGGATAAAATGACAGGGAAGTCAATCCATGTTTCCCAAGGCTCTTTTTTTTTCTTGGTACCCAAAGTTGTGTTTTATCAACCCTGTGTCACTGCAGACCCAGTGTTTTGAAAGATCTCGTTTCCCTGAGCAAATGACAGACACCGCCAACAGCCTGCGAATTCTGGTCAGCCCGAGAGCTAAGCAGTGAACCAGTGTCACCACACCTCACCGATCAAACTCGCTCTAAAAGCCAACATGTTCCGCAAGCTCCTGGAACCTTCCCGAAAATGCTCCCCGGGGCCCCCGCGGCCACCTTCCGAGGCGCTCAGTCAGGTTGGTCTCGGGGACATTGCAGCAGCAGACGCCAGAGTCTCCGCGGCTGCACCCAGAGAAGTCGAAGCCCGTGCGGAGCGCGCTGGGCACCGGGCGGCTCTGCGGGTGGAGGCTCCTGCGCGCCCGTGGCTCTGCCATCTCAACACGTGGCTCCTGCGGTGGGCGGACGGCGAGCGGAAGGAAGGGCTTTTCCTGGCCCGCCTGTGCTCGCATTTCACAGGCCGGATCCCTCCCCGGGCCTCACTTCGGCAAGGGGGCTGGGAATGACAGTGTGTCGGGGAAGGAGCAGAGACGCACACCGCACATCGGAAGCACTGAAGGGGACGCGAGGTGAGCCGTGGCGTCCCTTCAGCTCCGATCCACACCCTGTCCCCCTTCGGAGTGTCCCCGGCTGCGGGTCCCGGTCCGCTGGCTTCATGATGACTAGTAGCTCCGGGCAGAATGAGTGCTAAAGATACTCTGGCGCTTTTTTTAATTATTAAAGATTGTATTTATTTATTTGACAGAGAGCACGTGGGAACGCAAGCAGGGGGAGCAGCAGAGGGAGAATGAGAAGCAGGCTCCCCACTGAGCAGGGAGCCCGATGCGGGGCTCGATCCCAGGACCCTGGGACCGTGACCTGAGCTGAAGGCAGTCGCTTAACCAACTGAGCCACCCAGGTGCCCTGATATTCTGGCTTTTAAATATTTCCAAGTCCCATCTTTTTCTTCCTGATCATGATAGGTAACCTTCACTTGAACTCTTTTATGTGCACGGATTCACGATGGCCTCACTGGATGGTTACTATATATATATATTTTACAGGTCTGTGTTTTATAGATTTAAAAAAACAGGCGTCGTCTGTATTTGAATTGACTTACTGACCGCACTGCATACGGTTTCAGCAATTCATTCCTCACAGCAGCATCTACCCAGCACCACGTGCGGAGTCCCCGCGTGGCTCCCTCCAGCGACACAGCAGGCTGGCGTGGATGAGACTTCCTTCCCTAAGAGCTGCAGCACGGAGCCTGGACCTTGGGGGGCTCCGCGGGTGCTGGCACTGACTTCAGGGGGCTTTGAGGCTTTGACCGGCCCGGCCCACCTCCAGACCCCCTCCTCAGGATTTCAGAGACCACCTCCTCTGAAGACTTCAGCCTCCGTTCAGGATGAAACCGGAATCGTTGGACCAGCCTCCAGGATTTGGCTTAATTTTTAATTTTTTTTAAAGTAATCTGTACACCCAACGTGGGGCTTGAACTCATGACCCCGAGATTAAGAGTCGCACACTCCACTGACTGAGCCAGTCGGGCGCCCCAACTGGGACTTGGCTTTAGTTTGACTTAAAAGGGATTCTATTTTGCCACTACAGGGAGCTTGAGCTGTGTTGTGTGATTTTTGCTGCCTGCTGGCCTGCATTCCAGCACCTTCTCCCCCTTGCTGCCCCAGCCTCACCCTGAATCCAAGTCCCTGCTGTTTCTCTGAAGTCTGGTTTGAAAGTCAACTGATTCCTTTTTGCTTTATGTTGTTAGGAAATTAATTGTATCTCTACTTTTTGAACAGGTCATATATTTATACATTACAGAGTTCAAGAGTCAAGAGAAAAGCCTCCCTCCTGCCAGCGACCTGAAGGCAGCCAACGCCATTCATGTGTTGGGCATTCTTCTAGAAGTTTCTTTGTCTACACAAGCAGAGGTATTCTTTTTTCCTTCTCTACACAAATGATTGCATACTATATACAGGGTTACTTTATCTGTCTTGCTTTGCCCCCTCACTTAATATGTCTTGGGGTAGTTTGATATAATTATAGACATGATTTCATTTAAAAAAGTTACATATTATTTCGCTGTGTGCAGCTGTTCCATAATTTATTTGACATTCCCTTTCTGATAGGTATTTATGTTTTCAAATCATCTCCTATTACAAGCAACGTGGCAATGAATAACAGACACATGTTGCTTGAGGTGGGAGCAAGTGTAAGTGGGATAAATTCTTACGAAGCAGAATTCCTGGGCAAAAGGGGATACGTGTTTGTAATTGTACTAGATGTTGTCACATTATCCCCTGATAGGTTCTGCTCTAGTTTCCACTCCCACTAGTGAAGTATCCATTTCCCTACATCTTTAGCGAGTGTGCTTTCGGTTGTTCTGATTTTCCACAACCTGGAAATGTCACTATGATTTAATTTGCATTCCATTATTATGAATGAGGGCGAGCATCTTTCGTGTTTTAGAAGCCTCTGCATCAGTGAGCCTATCTTTCTAGGATTTTGGGGGCAACACTTGGGTTTGAACAGGTGCTTGACCCAAGCTCGGACCTGGTGGAACCCCCTGCAGCCAACCACCAGGATTCATAGGTGACATTCCTAGGTGAACTCTAAGTTGTCCATAGTGCATCCCATTGGAAGTGCCTGGAGGCACGGAATCCAGTCCTAACCAGGCGAGTGGCGCCCTCTGTCTTTCTGAGATGGATAAAGAGAATGCAATGCGGATTGTTAGAGGGACATTTGGGTCTTGGCTTAATACTGATGGAGGTCCCGTACTGGTTGTGGGTGTGTCCCATCAAAGCCGAAGAAGATCTCATTGACCTACTAAATTTTCTTCTGTCCCACAGACTATCACAGAGGTAGGCATGCCTTTTTATTTTTTGATTATTAAAAACCTTCAAATTATGAAACAAAAAATGTACACAGAGAATAGTGAACCCCCAAACATCATGCCATGATTAAGCTGTCATGGGGATTATGCTACTATATTAATTTCTTCCTTTTGATTCAGATCTTAAGGCAAATGATATCAATTCACCCTTATGAGCATCAGTAAATACCTCCCAAGAACAGATGTATTCATACATAACTACAATGCCATTACCATAGTTGGTAAGATTCACAGTAATTCCTTGGTCTCATCGGATACCTCATCCTTGTAAAAATTCCCCAGCTGTCTCAAGTCTCTCTCTCTTAACCATTGGTCCGTTTCATTCAAGGTCCACACGTTGCATTTTGTTCTTATGTTTCTGAAGTGCTTGATTTCGGAGCAGATGTTCTCTGCCTTTGTGAGGAACTGAGCCGATCACCCTGAGTCCATTCATCCTGAATTTGCAGATTTGCTTCCTTGTGGTATCTATCACTTAATTTGTTCCTGTATCCCCTTGTATTTTCTGTAGAGTAGAATCTAGCTCTAGAAACTCATTTGGTGAGTTTCAGGTTTTTTTGGGCGAGAGTTCATAGGACATACTGCCTACCTCATATTGCATTGATTCGGAAGGTACATAGTAGGTCTGTTTTCACACTAAACAACAAGAGTGGGGGCAAGCGATGTCAGCCAGACCCCTCCGTTGCAAATGTCCCCATCAACCTTTCATGCAATGATTTCATCTGCCCACTGTGGCACTCGAATCAGTTATTTCATCTGTGGGGGCAAAACGGAGATGTTCTAGTTCTATCATTTTAAAAAAAGATTTGTTTATTTATTTGAAGAAGGAGGGGCAGAGGGAGAGAGAAAGAGAGAATATTATGCAGGCTCCATGCTGAGTGCAGAGCCCAACACGGGGCTCGATCTCATGACCCTGAGATCATGACCTGAGCAGAAATCAAAGAATCAGACTCTCAACCTACTGAGCCACTCAGGCGCCCCTAGTTCTATCACTTTTTCCCACATTTATTACCTAGATTTTTTTTTTAATATGAAGAAAACCAGGGTGATTTGATCACTCTGGAATAGTTTATACCATTTGTAAAATGACTAAGGATCTCCTCAGGTTTTTTTGCTCCTTAGTTACAGTCCAACCTTTTCCAGTTGAGAAAAATACAAAATAGTACAAGAGGACCATATAGTGTTCAAGCCATGGAATGAGCCTGGGAGAGAGCTTTCTTCTTAGCTCAAGTTATCATTTTACATTCCGTACCGATTGTGTGTGAAATTTCATAATTACTAGTTGACTCATTTTAACTGTTAGTCTTATCTCTTCTCCCTGCCTTTTGTCTCCTCTTCAGGGTCTAGCTCCTCAAATAAGGGAAGTATTGAGATATGAACAAGCTTGTAGACAGAAATATCATCACTGAATTATTCTTTAAGGTCCAAAGCCAGGCAGGTCTTATTTGGATAATATAATGCAGTAACTATCAATCATACACACTTTAGTGAGAATTAATACAACCAGCTTGCTTTCCATTCCACAGCTTATTGAGGAAGAATAAATTTGTTTGGAAGTTGGTAGAGAGAAACAGCCCTGGGAAGGAAGTACTTTAGTAAAAGAGTACTAAAGAAGTAAAGAAGTACTAGGAAGGAGGGAAAGAGACAAAGGTAATATAGGACAGTGGTTAAGTTCACAGGATTTGGGACAGATCAAATTGTGTTCAAGTCCCGGCTTCATAATTTGGGCAAGTGCTTTAATTCCTTTGGCTCTTGGTTTCTCCACCAGTAGAATGGAAATAATAATAAGGCCACAGGGATGAAATTAATATTACGTGAAAAATGCACTTAAAGTACTAAATACATTTCCGTTCACATAAGTCCCCAATACCCAATAATTTTGGAAAAAAGTCTAAAAAAAGTAGAAGGATTTTTTCACTTCATAAAAGGATTCTACTAGTGTTTGTAGAAAAAGATTACTTTTTCACTAATCCACTGGGCACCCAATTCCTCCAGGGATCCCTGCCTCATGTCAACAAGAGTGACCTGGTCAGCCCCCAACAGCTGCATGTCTCTTAGACATTGCTAGATTGTTCCGAATGTCAAAAGTTCCTGGCCTGATGAAAAGCAGCTTCTAGCAGCCCTGAGTTTTCACTCCTATCATGTTCCTTCCATCTGTCTAAAGATTGTTCCCTCAAGTAGGGCTGAAACCAAATCCACTCCGTGAGGTTACCGACACTTTATGTTCCTCGAGCCAACGGCGCCATCTTGTGGTGACGTGACGCTAACACAGTCTGGCACTGGTCCCGGGTTTTGCATCAATTCTGATTTACCATGAGGGTTCCCAAGCGCCTCTGGGTTTTAAAAATTTATTATTATTATTTTTTATGGCATCCTCTTGTCTTTCACACTTCATAGAGAAAGTACAGATCCAGGTGCCTGGGTTTCATCAGCTTCGGAGATGAAACACTGTTCACTGTTCCTCTTCCTGGCTCTACCCCTATTCCTGTGACTCTTACTGTGTAATGTGCTGGCGCTACACGGATCGAGCGGTGGGTGGACGTGAGGGACCGAGAGTACTCAGGCGAGGGTGTTAGCCAAGGTAATCCTGGAACCTTGCTCCAAGGTGTGGTTCGGGGATCCAGAGCCATTGCCCCAGCAGCATTGGGAGCTAGTTAATAATGCAGACTCTAGAGTGATCCTGGACTTGCTGAGCCAGAATCCGAAGTTTAACAAGACCCTGGGGTGGTCCGTATGCACATTAACATTTGAAAAGCACTGAGCTACAGTGGTGTTTCTCGACTTTCACTGCGTATTAGAATAACCAGGGGAGCTTTTAAAGATCCTGATTACCCATGCCTCAGCCCAGACTGGTTCCAGTGGGATCTCTGGGGGGGCAGAACACACATTTAGAAAGAGGTTTGACCATTTAGAACAGAACTATACAATTACCCAGAGCTGGACTTCACCGTACTGATGGTTTAGGGAAGTTGGACTACAGAACCTTCCTTCCTGAAGACCTCACAAAAAGAACACAAAGTGTCAAAACCAGGAAAAAAAAGGGAAAAAAGAAAAAGAAACAATGAAACAAAGAGGTACAAATTCTTGCTACAAATTTTAAAGCGTGGTGGCCAAGAAAATAAGCAGAAGAGTCTCCTGTGGGGCTAAGTGCCTACCTACTCCAACTTTCCCACCAGAAGATGTTTCAAAGAAAGAAAGCTGGTGACAATATCTTGAGAATTCTCACTATTCTTTACCACTGTAAGGAAAAAAACAAAAAACGAAAACCAAAACCTTCTAGAGAGTAAATAGGTAGGGCAAAGGAAAAGTTCTGCGTGTTGTGAGTTCTTGAGACCTGAGCAGAAGCAAAGAAAGAAAACCAGCAGATCTGGCTGGCTGTTGTCCAGTGATGCATTGGAATTGGGTGGATGTCGCCTAAAAGAATCCTGGGAATGTGAGTCATCTCTCTGTATAGAATGTGTATAAAACCTCGTGTTGACCAGGGAGCCCAGGACCTTCTCCAAGGATTGCACTGTCCCAGCGAAGCGTTTATGCCTGTAGGCTGGGAAAAGTGGGTCACCCTGCACTTACGCAGCCTTCCAATAGAAGTTCGGACTGTGGACAACCAGGTCTCAGGTGGTCAAGGAAAATTCAGATCAAATAGATCACAGGTTTTATCACCATAACTTTCTACAGGGACCAGGCAAGTGCTGTAAATAAGTGAACGTAGGTTAGGTATGAGACATCGGGGAGTGGGGTAGTACCCAGAAAGCAAAAGCATCATTTCAAGCAGTGGTTCTTGAAGTGTGGTCCTCAGATCATCATTAGCAGCATCACCTGGGAACTTATTAGAAATGCACCTTTCTTAAAGAAACTGTGGAGGTGGAACCTACGAAAAGTGATTTTAACATCCCCAATCCGAGATGGACCCGATACTCACTGAAGTTGAAGAACTGCCGATGTAAAAAGTCTCTAGCTGATTGTTGCTATCGGAGAATTTTGTCATGTTTTCTGATGGTCTTCCAGAGAATTGTAAGTGCCATTTCATGTGGAACCTCTCAGTTTTTGAATGTTGGTTCAAATGCAAAATTTGCATTTTGCAGAAAATGCTGGGTGGACCGAACAAAATACATGTTTGTTTCATGGGATGCAAGTTTGTTTGATGTGGAACGTCTGGATGAATTTCCCAAGTTAAACATGAAAAAGATGAAATGATATGGCAAATGTACAAAATACTACAGGACAGAAAAGGAGTAAGAGAGACAGGCCACGCAAAGATAGATGAACAATCCAGGCTAGAAGGAAAAAATACCCATAAGTACCCAAAGGAAAAATACTAAAAAATGTGATGACGAAATGGCAAGAAAATGGTGCCATCACACTTTCAAGAGCCTGAGACATACAGGTTTGCCCTGCTATCAGAATGTAGCTTTACTTGCCTACATTAGCACCTCTTTTCCTCAGCATAAGAAATCTGAAGGTTTTCGCTAATATGAAGAAAGCTCTGGTCATATTAATGAAGGTCTTCATGAAAGCGGAGTGGTGGAAGGTGAACTTTGGGAAAACAAGGTACACCTGTATCCGTGGTTTAACACTCTGCCAATAAATCAACAGCCCTGGAATTCAGAGAACACGCCTTTACCAGCCAACCAATCAGGGCCAGCCTCGTTTCTGAAAGTCAGCCAATCAGAAAGGGAGTCCCTGCACTAAGCCCGCCTCTGACTGCCAACCAATCAACAACCGTCTCATCCGGTGACGTCATGTGAGCGCTCCCTTGCCCTACACTGCAGATGATGTTTGTATTTCCTCTGCTGCAGAGACGCTAAGAAAGCGGGTGGTCTCCTCCTTTGATGGACGCCGTGGTGAAAAGTTGCCGTGAAGTAGAGAGACTGCGGTAAGTGACTGATACAAACCAGAACTAAGAACAAAACACCAGGAGGTTGTGATGATTGAACAGGTGGTTATCTATAAGATGACAAAGTAAAATAAAACTAATGAGAATAAAGCAACAAACAAGGTTGGGGGCGGAAGTGGGAGGAAGTTTAAGAGGTTCGATTTCCTGATTTTTTTTTTTTAACCTGGCGTGGTTTAGCAATATCTAAAATTCAACCAATACGTTAAAAAAAGATTCTAATACGTGAGTATGTGCCTAATATTTTCTTTAATTATTTTTATTATAATATAATTATGGACCAACATGACTAGGTATCTTCAAATCCTTGTAGTTCTCATACAAAGTAGTAAATACACACAGAACTAGTAAAAATCAGACTAGCGACAGCAGTTTAAGTGAGTTGGATGCCTGGCCTGAGGCTTGAACTCATGAACCCGATACCAAGAATCACATGCTCTACAGACTGAGTCGGTCAGACCCCCTTAGCAAGGGTTTAAAAATAAATTTTGAGTATCACATAGGTAGGGAAAAGAGCACAAATCATTGCATAGCCCACTGAATTTTCACAGGATGACCTCAAATCCATACAGTCAGCACCTGGTTCAAGATTTAAAATATTTCCAGTACCTCAAAGCAACCTCTTGTTCCTTCTGCCACTCATCTTTGCCCCCAGCAAAGGTAACCCCAAGTCTGATTCTTTTTAAGATTTTATTTATTTATTTGACAGAGAGAGACAGTGAGAGAGGGAACACGAGCAGGAGTGGCAGAGGGAGAAGCAGGCTCTGCATTGAGCAGAGAGCCTGATGCGGGGCTGGATGGGTCGCAGGACCCTGGGATCATGACCCCAGCTGAAGGCAGACGCTTAACGACTGAGCGACCCAGGCATCGCCCCCCCCAAGTCTGATTTTTTTTTAATATATATTTTTTTATTTTATTTTTTCAGTAATCCAAGATTCATTGTTTATGCACCACACCCGGTGTTCCATGCAGTACCTGCCCTCCTTAATACCCACCACCAGGCTCCCCCATCCCCTCCATAACCCTCAGTTTGTTTCTCAGAGTCCACAGTCTCTGAGGGTTCATCTCTCCTTCCGATTTATCCCAATTCACTTTTCCTTTCCTTCTCCTAGAGTCCACCATGTTATTCCTTATGTTCCACAAGTAAGTGAAACCATATGATAATTGCCTGTCTGATTCTTAACACTAGATTCATGTTGCCTTTTTTTGAACTTTATATGAATGGAATCATACAGGGGCGCCTGGGTGGCTCAGTCAGCCCAGCGACAGACTCTTGGTTTCAGCTCAGGTCATGATCTCAGGGTTGTGAGTTTGAGCCCCCCCATTGGGCTCAACACTCAGTGCGGCGCCTGCTTGGGATTCTCTCTTTCCCTCTCCTTCCACCCCCCCCAATAAATAAGTAGATAGATCTTTAAAAAAATGGAATCCTACAATGTGCTCTCTTTTGTGACTGGCTGCTTTCACTCAACTTCCATCTGTGACATTCATATTTAAACACAGATAGGTATTTTAAAATTACTTCAATATTCAACTTTTTCTTTAGAGAGTTGTATATAATCTTTAATAATACATCAAATATTAAAAATATTAACCCTTTCCAGATTTTCTTCAATATTTCCTGTTGATTTCTTTCTTTTATTTTTTTTTAAAGATTTTATTTATTTATTTGACACAGAGAGAGAGATTACAAGTAGGCAGAGAGGCAGGCAGAGAGACAGGGAGAGGAGGAAGCAGGCTCCCCGCTGAGCAGAGAGCCCGATGCGGGCCTTGATCCCAGGACGCTGAGATCATGACCTGAGCCGAAAGCAGAGGCTTAACCCACTGAGCCACCCAGGCGCCCATTCATTTTCATTTTGTGTTGGATACTATTGTGGGAATGTACCACAGTTATCCATTCTACCCATAATGGGCATTTGGGCTATTTCTGGGTTTCACCTACCATTCACAGGGCTTCCGTGAACAATCTTACACATCTTTTGGTGAACATATGTACATATATCTATTATGAATATTGGTAGAAGTGGAGTTGCTCAGGCAGAGCAAACATATGTTCAGCTTAAAAGCAGATGCTGCCAGACAGTTATTCAAAGCAGTTGTAGCAATTTCTGCTCCTACCAGCAGAGCGTGGAAGTTGCAGATGTTCCATATTCTTGCCAACAGTTGGTACTGTCAGTCTTTTTAATTTTAGCCATTTTGGTGAGTGTTCAGTGATTATCTCATTGTAATATTATGTGCATTTCCCTGACAACTAATGATGCTGAGCATTTTTTCATATGTTTATTAACCGTTTGGGTATTCTCTTTTATGTAGTGTCCACTCACATTTTTTAAATTAAAAATAGGATTATCTGTCTTTTTAAATTGATTTGGAGAAGTTTTTATATGTTCTGAGTCTAAGCTTATTATTTGATGTACTTGTAACAGAAGTTCTTAATTTTAATGGAGTCCAAGGTTTTAAAGGTAATCCTGTGTTTTCATCCAGGAGCTTGGTTGTTTTACATTTCATATTTAGATTTGCAATCCCTCTGGAATTGATTTTTGTGTATAGGGTGAGGTAGGGGTCAAGATACTCTTTTTTCCCCATCGAGATTTCCACTTGACCCTACACCATTTACTGAAAGGCCATCCTTCCTGCCCTGCCTTGCAATTCCATCATAAATCAAATGACTACCTAAAAAGTTTGTTTCTGGACTATTTTTAGGTCCATTGGTTGATCTGTCTATCCTTTTGCCAGTAACATTGTCTTAATTACTGTAGCTTTATAATCCATCTTGATATCTTACCATCTATGTCCTTTAGTTTTGTTCTTTAAGATTTTAGTGACTTTTCTTGGTCATTTTATAAATTTTAGATTTAGATTGTCAATTTCTTCGGGGGGGGGAAGCCTGTTGGGGTTTTGACTGGGAATAAATTGAATTTATAGATAAGTTGGGGAGACTACTATCTTTCCAATTCAGGAGGTATCCCTCTGTTTATTTAAGTTTTCTCTAATTATATTGAATAATATTTTGTAGTTTTCTGAATGGAGGTCTTGCTCGTCTTTTGTTGGATTTATTTCCAGACATTTGATTTTTCTATGCTATTGTAAATTGTACATTTTGTACCTTGGGCTTTTATCTAGGTACCTTGTTAAATTGAGTTATTGATTCTAATAGTTTATCTATCGATTCATCTTTTTTTTTTTTTAACTTTTAAAATCATGTCTTCTGATTCTGGTGGACTAGGGGCAGACTACTTTATCCAATCTAGATTCGAGGTCATTAGAACCTCTGTTTCTGTATGTGTGAGAGCTGGCTTATCTCCCCAGCTCTAAAAACTCTGGTTAGCTTCTAGCTTCTTGGTCCCTAGTTATGTATTAGAAAATGCTGGAGGGGAAAAGTAGAGCTGAATGTCAGGTCCCTTTCCATGCCGCTCTTCCTTCTGGGGTCTTGGCTCCAGAAATCTCCACTTGCTTTCTAGTATTACTGAAAAAATTACTGAAAAAATTCACATCCATCTTAGTGGATGTGAAGTGGTACCTGCTTGTAACTTCGATTTCCATTTATTTAAATGGCTGTCAATATTGAACATCTTTTCATGTGCGTATTTGGCCATATGTGTATCTTCTATGGAGAAAAGTCTATTCAGATCCTTTGTCTATTTCAAAATTGTTTTATTTGCCTTTTTATTATTGAACTGTATGAGTTTTTTTAAAGAATTTCTTAAAGATTTTATTTCTTTGAGAGAGAGAAAGAGAAAGTATGGGACAGGGGAGGATCAGAGGGAGAAGCAGAGTCCCCCTGAGAGGGGAGCCCGATGCCGGACTCGATCCCAGGACCTCAGGATCATGACCTGAGTTGAAGGCAGACATTTAACTGACTGAGCCACCCGGGTACCCAAACTGTATGAGTTCTTTATATATTCTGGATACCAGTCTCTTATCAGACACAGTTTGCAAATATCTTCTCCCCTTCTGTAAACTACGTTTTTACTTCTTGATGGTATTGTGTGCGGCCAGAAGTTTTAAATTTTGATGAAGTCCAATTTCTTTTTCCCTCTGTTGCCTGTGCTTTTGGTGTTGTACCTAAGAAGGCTTTGACTGATGCCAGGTCCCATAGCTTTCCTCCTGTGTTTTCTCCTAAGAGCTTCATGGTTTAAGCTCTTACATTTAGCTGTACATTTAGATCTGTGCTCTACTTTGAGTTAATTTTTGTGTATGGTGTGAGGACAGGGCCCTCCTTCTTTTATGTGCAGTTGTCCTGTTGTCTCAGGGCTCTTTGCCCCACATCTTTTGAATAATCCCTTCATCACGTTCCCCACAATGACTCTGGGACCTTTACTCCTACATGGCCTCTTGCTTGCCCAGAGTCTGCTGATTGCTGGGACATTTCCCTCATGATGCAATTAATTCTTATGCATTTCTTCCCCAGGAGTAAATTAGAGATTGCTTCAGTCATGAGTTTTAGCTTTGCTGTCTTTATGACTTAGTACAGAGTAAGGAATATATGTAATTTCATGAAAGGGTCTTGGTCAGACCAGTAGGTTATGAACGAGACCCATCCCACAGTCCTCCCAGTTTCCTTTGGTGGAAGAAAACACATGGACTGGCAGTCAGAGGTGGCTCTGCTCCAACACCTGCCACTCTGTTCTTTCTACTGAACGGGCATCCAAGCCCATTTCCTCACTGTAGGTTCTGATGGGGTGCTAATGCTTCCCACTAAGGGCATTAAAGCAAAGTGACTTTTTCTTTTTTTTTTTTTTTTAAGATTTTTATTTATTCATTTGACACAGAGAGAGAGATTACAAGTAGGCAGAGAGGCAGGCAGAGAGAGAGGAGAGAGGAGGAAGCAGGCTCCCTGCTGAGCAGAGAGCCCGATGTGGGCCTCGATCCCAGGACCCTGAGATCATGACCTGAGCCGAAGGAAGAGGCTTTAACCCACTGAGCCACCCAGGCGCCCAAAGTGACTTTTTCTTTTCCCAGAAGGAACACCGTAAATGTAACCAAGTGCCTGAAGATTTCCCAGGTGTCCAAAGCCCATCCACCACTAGGTCTGCTTTTTGATCTTCTTTAGAAATTTCCATGTAACTTTGAGCATGCCACTTCCTTTTTCTTTTCTTTTCTTTTTTTTTTTTAATATTTTAAGTATTAGGTTTTTTTTTTTTAAATTTTTGTTGTGTTATGTTAGTCACCATAAAATACATCATTAGTTTTTGGTGCAGTGTTCCAAGATTCATTGTTTACGTATAACACCCAGTGCTCCAGGCAATACGTGCCCTCCTTACTACCCATCAATGGGCTCACCCATCCCCCCTCCCCCCTCCCCTCTAAAACCCTCAGTTTGTTTCTTGGAGTCCACAGTCTCTCATGGTTCGTCTCCCCCTCTGATTCCCCCCCTCATTTTTCCCTTCCTTCTCCTAATGTCCTCCATGCTATTCCTGATGTTCCACAAGTACGTATGATAATTGACTTTCTCTGCTTGACTCATTTCACTCAGCATAATCTCCAGTCCCATCCATGTTGATGCACACAGCAAAGGAGATAGTCAACAAAACAATGAGGCCTCCCACAGAATGGGAGAAGATATTCGCAGATGACACTACGGACAAAGAGCTGATAATCCAAGATCTATAAAGAACTTCTCAAACTCAAGACCCAAAAGACAGAGCATGCCACTTCCATTTCTCTTTCTGGAAAGTGGGTTTTTATAGTCTCTGCCTTTAAGCATAAAGACAAAATTAATGCTACCCTCCTCAAATTTGGGATAGAATCCTTAAACCTGCACACTGTTCATGAAATATATTGAGACATCTGGATGGTAGCCTGATGCAAATGAAGTCCTGTGTTCCTGCAATTTCTTTCCTGGCCCCGTGTTCAGCCGTCACTCACCAATTGTAAATAGTTCTTCCTCTGGAAGATTCACAGAGACTCCTCGTGGTTAGGAGGGGCCTCATCCTCCTTCTTACTATAATTTTCCTGTTTTTTTTTTTTTTTTTTTTTTTTTAAAAAGCAGACAGCACTAGGAGGGAGTGTTTAGCCACCAGAGGGAAGACTTACCCTCTGGGCCGGGGTCTTTGACATTATGAAGGCTCCAAGCCTCAGCGGGCCGTGACAGAGCAGTGGGATCTCTATCCCTTGCGGCAGGGTCTCTGAGGTATACAAGAGGAAAAACAACAAACTGAGATAAATCTTGTGTATCAAGTTTAGGAAATGTGGATGAACTGGACCGTTCGCTGAGTTATTGTGTATCTAGCCCCGTACCTCGTGGTGAAGTTCCAGGAAGGTTTCACTTTCCTTCGGTTCTTAATTTAGTCAACCAATATTTATTGCACACCTACTGTGTGCCAGACTTGGTGCTGGAGACAGCGAGGGCCAAAGAGCTCAGCTGCCATGGGGCTTATGGTCCAGTGGGGGAAATCTGGAAATAGATATCAATCTGGAAACAAATATAGGTATAAATACAGAAAAACAACAAACATAACTATGGAGAAAAAATGAAAGGGCTGCAAGAAGATAAACAAGGAAAGAGCCTGATTAATTTGGGGAAGGCTTTCTGAGTGTGTTGGCTAATTTTTGAAATCAGTTGTTTTATGTGGGTGTAGTTGACACAGAATGCTAATGCTACATTAGTTTCAGGCGTGTGGCATGGTGATCCAACAAGCTGTGATGGTTAATTTTATGTGTCAGTGTAACTGGGCTAAGGGATGCCAAGAGAAAGCTGGGAAAATATTATTTCCGGGTGTGTCTAGGAGGGTGTTTCTAGAAGGGGTTAACATTTGATTTGGTGAGTTGAGGAAAGCAGAGGGCCCTTCCCGATGTGGGTGAGCGTCACCCAACCCCTCGAGGGCCTGACTAGAACAAAAAGGCAGAGGAAGGCTGAATGCATGCTCTCTCTGATTCACCTGAGAAGTGACTCTTCTCCTGCCTTTCTGCCCTCTCAGACTGGGGCGCTTGTAGTTCTCAGGCTTACACCGTCAACCCGTGTTCCGGAGTCCTTTGAACTGGTACTGAATAATACCGCTGGCTCTCCTGGGTCTCTAGCTTGCAGATGGCAGACTGTGGGACTTCTCAGTCTTGTGGCTGCATGAGCCACATCCTATCATCGATCTTTTCTTATATATACATACACATACATATATATATCCTATCGATTGTTACTGTAGAGAATTCTGATTAATATACAGAGTATGGAACAGACAAAGTTCTAGGAAGAGGGAACGGCAGGTGCTAAGGGCCTGGGGTCAGAATGAACGTGGTGCCTGTGAGGAATTGAGGAAGCCACTGTGCCTGGGTGAACCTGCAGAGAGCAAGGAAATGAGACTGAAAGACAGTGGGGGAGGTGCTGTGTGTTCTGACTTTCTCCCCTAAGGACAGCGGGAAATCATTCTAGGGTTTTGAGTAGGGGAGTGGTACAGTCCGATTTTATATGCACGTCTTGCGTGTCTCCATGAGGACGGTCAATTCTTTAAAGCAGGGCCAGAGTCTTATGTTTCTTTATATGCTTTGCAGAGCCAGCATCGTGCTGTGTGCAGCCCAGGGGCCTGGCAGGGTGCGTTGTGATGATGATTCATGTAGGAATTCACTTAACTTTAGGTTCAAAAGTTTGTTTTGCTGTGAGTGGTAAAAATAGAATATCTGTGTTCCCTGTAACACAATCTCGGAAAGCTGGAGCTATTTCAGTGTACTCCGAGGATAAATGCCTTTCTCTCTGTACACACATCGCACCCACGTATGTACGCGGCACACACTTCACGTGAGACCGCTTCTTACCGCTGGCAATATGTGCCAAAAAAGTCATAAATCNACATCGCACCCACGTATGTACGCGGCACACACTTCACGTGAGACCGCTTCTTACCGCTGGCAGTATGTGCCTGATTTATGACTTTTCCTAACCCCTCTCTATATCTAGCCAGAGACTATTTCTTTTTTCAGTCCGCCTAAAATATTGTCCAGCTAATAAATAGGTTCAAAGACAGACAAAAGGAGCTTCCACAAGTTATGAGAAAAGGCCGGGCTCGTGAAAGACCTCCACAGATACAAAAACATAAATCTCACAGAGCCCTTTTGAAATGTCATTCACCTTCCTTTCTCATAGGAAATCAGGGCCCGGAGAGAAATTAACTAACGTTACAGTTCATCTGGACCTTGTTACTCAGCCCAGGATGAGGATGGTCGAGGAGGATGGACCCAGCAGAAGTAGACCCGTTTGGGATTTTATAGTTTCCCATTAAGGGAAAAAAAAATCCCACAAAAAACCCAAAAACCTCCTGAACTTTCTAGAAAGACAAATGTATTTATCCGACATTCGGCACCTGGAAGATATTACTCACTGACGACAATCCAAAGAGTTATCTATTAGCCAGGGTTGGGATTGCAAACTAGCGATGCAGAAACAGGAGTCATCACTTGGTTCTGAAGCAGTGGGGCTTCTAGAACACATAAAGCCATCAGGGATGCTTTCACATCCTGAAGCCCGAGGCCTTAGCCGTCTGGGGAAGTGTGCTTCTGAATATCACTGCTGGTTACTAGCATTCGTGTTTTAGGAAAATACAGCTCTTTCACTTATTCACACATTACACCATCCTTCTTTTCCTCCTCCTTCCTTCCTTCTTTCCGCCCGTCAGATACGGTCCATTGCTCATGTATAGTAGATGCTGAAGTGGATGTACAGAAGTTTAGGCGGGGTCCCTGGCTTCCTAGAATTTTCATTCTAGTGGGAAATAAAAGATACGCGACGTGTGCAAGATGGAACCTGAAAAGTACCCCCGAGGTTGTAAAGACGGGTTCTAAAGACGGACGCCGGCTCAGGTTGACGAGGAGGGGGCTCTTAGGGATGGTTAGGCAGTTGCGAGTCAGGATTTAGGAAACAGAGGCTCCAAGGAGGTCCTCTTGTTACCAGTTTGCTCTGGGAAGGAACTGATTCACTGAAGCACGCATGGCTTGAGTGGCAAGATTTCCACTGTCGGGATCTTTTGGATGGAGTACCGGTGATGTCTGGCGCAAGGCTGACCTCCCCTTACCCCTGCCCCGAGGGCTTAGCCGGCGCGGAGCTTCGTGTGCTTCTGCAGAAGTGCGCCTTGAGAGTTTGTTTTCTCTTCTTCCCTCTCAGTCCCCACTGCTCCCGAAGGAGAGGGGCTCCCACCTCCCCACAGATGGCCACCTCCCTGTTTCCTTCATCGTGGGGACCTGGCGGGCCCTTCCTTTCTCACTGTTTTCCCTCGACTGTGTTTTTATGCCCCTGCTTGGACGAGCCAACCTGGGACTCCGTCTGTTGGCTTTGGTGCACGTCTACTTTACCCAGCACGCAAACACAGCGCCTTAGATCGGCCGGCGGAGGCGAGGGATGCGAGGGGCTTTCAGATGTCATTGGAATCCAGTGTCCTGCCTCCGGAAGAAAATTGCCTGTGTGCCGAGATGCCCATTCCCTCTCGGAAAACAGGAAAGCCCATCGACCCCCGTTGGGATGTGACCCCTGTGCCCCTGGGGGCTATTCTTAGTGATGCTTCCAGGAGACCCTTTTGGAAGTCTCCAGGGCCAAATAGTACCTGCTCCGAGAGGCAGTATTAGCGAAGCAGCTAAGAAGCAGATTCCCGCAGACGCACTGTCTGCGTCCAAATCCTGGTTCGGCCACTTCCCAGCAGAGACACCTGCTCCCCGAGGCATCTGCTGTCTACCTCACGGGTGAGGTTGCTGCCGGTGTGTTCCTCCCGCGCTCCCAGGACGATTCTATCCCTGTCGTGTCCGCGAGGGGCCCTGGCCCAGGATAAGTATCATAGACGTTTTCTCTGTGACCATTCCACCCGGGATCACAGGGAACATCTATTCTTAGACTAAATTCTCAGTAGCAACTGCTTTCTGTGTCTTACCTGGTAAGAGGTGTTTTGCTAGGAAGACTGAGAACTTGTTCCTGTGGCTAAAGAGAGACCTAGATTGGGGATCACTGACTTTCTTCTGTCCCTTCCCAGGCAGTGTCCCAAACCCCAGCCCCAGGTATCCGCTGTCCTGCTTTCTGTCCCCACACATTTGGTTTGTCTTTTCTAGAGTGTCTTGTAAATGGAAACCTACAGTGTGCAGTCTTGTGTTGGTAGACTTGGCTTGCTCAATGTGGTGTTGCAACTGTGCTGGTGTAAGTGTTAGTTCCTTTCATTTTATTGCTGAGTCCTATTGGGTATGGGAGGAGGGAGCCACGTGTGACGTGGATATAGCCACGTCACAATTTGTGTATCCATTCACCTGCTGGTGGACGTTTGTTTTATTTCCAGTTTGGGCGAGTCTCATTAAGGGTGCTGTGAGCATTCTTGGACACGTCTTCATAGAGATACATCTTTTCCTTTTTCTTGAGTGAATCCCCAGGAGTGGAGTTTCTGGGTCATATGGCCAGTGCATTTTTTTACTGTATAAGAAACTTCCAGAACATTTTTCAAAATAGTGGTACTGGTTTCATTCTCACCAGTGAAGTATGAGAGTTCTCGGTGTTTCATATCACTAACACTTGGCATTGACAAATTTAAACATTTTCTAGCTATGCTAATAGTGCTGTTTCATTATGTGACTGGTGACTCATCGTGGTAAGCATCTTTTCATGTGCTTATTAAGAGTGTGTAAGTCTTCTCCAATGAAGACATCCAAATGGCCAACAGAAACAGGAGAAAGTGCTCAACATCACTCAGCATCAGGGAAATACAAATCAAAACCACAGTGAGATACCACCTCACACCAGTCAGAATGGCTAAAATCAACAAGTAAGGAAATGACAGCTGTTGGTGAGGATGCAGAGAAAGGGGAACCCTTCTAACGCTGTTGGTGGGAATGCGAGCTGGTACAGCCACCCTGGAAAACAGTATGGAGGTTCCTCAAAAAGTTGAAAATAGAGCTACCCTACGACCCAGCAATTGCACTGCTGGGTATTTACCTTAAAGATACAAATGTAGGGATCCAAAGGGGCACATGCACCCGAATGTTTATAGCAGCAGTTTCCACAATAGTCAAACTATGGAAAGAACCTAGATGTCCATCAACAGATGAATGGATAAAGAAGATGTGGTATATATATACAATGGAGTACTATGCAGCCATCAAAAGAAACAAAATCTTGCCATTTGCAACGACGTGGGTGGAACTAGAGGGTATTATGCTAAGTGAAATAAGTCAATCAGAGAAAGACAATTATCATATGATCTCTCTGATATGAGGAATTTGAAGGGCATGGTGGGGGGTCATGGGGGATAGGGAGGGAAAAAATGAAACAAGATGGAATCAGGAAGGAGACAAATCATAAGAGGCTCTTAATCTCATGAAACAAACTGAGGGTTACAGAGTGGTGGGAGGGTGGGGATAGGGTGGGTGGGTTATGGACATTGGGGAGGGTTTGTGCTATGGTGAGTGCTGTGTAAGGTGTAAGCCTGATGATTCAGACCTCTACCCCTGGGGCACATAATAATTAAAAAAAAAAGAGTGTGTATGTCTTCTTTGGTGAAATGTGTGTTGAAATCTTTTACCCATGTTTCCGTAGGTTGCATCATTTGCCTTTTATTTGCAAGAGTTCTTCTATAACTTAGTTACAACTCCCTTGTCAACTAGGTGGATTATGGTTATTTTCTTCTAATCTCGTTTTCAAAGCCTTCCCTCCTCCCATGCAATATTGACTCTTGATTAGGAGTCAACTCACCCACAAGTAGCTCCGAACCAGGGGATCCTTAAAGAAACACCCACGTCATTGCTTGCCCCTGCCACCTGCTATTTCTTCCACTCTCAGAGCTCAGTGTTTACGTTTGGAGTTGAAAAGACACCCTGTGTGAGCATAGAAACAGTATTCCATCTAACGCTGTCAGAAGAAATAGCTCTTAGACCCAGCATCCCCGAACCTGCAAGATGGAACAAACAGATGTTTTGTCCATCATAGAAGGGGGGTCTATCACATTTCTGAAAAGTTGTCTCTTTCTCCGCAGCATCCTGGCTTTTATTAGTGAGCAGTCTGACCAGATGGGCTGTCCCTGGCCTCTTTGATTCTCTTCTGCCAAAGAGTGAAGTTATCCAAGGCCTGTAAGGTAGGTCCACTCTACTCTTGTAGGCTTAGAGGATGGGCAGTGGAGCCACTCCAGCCCGACGGAGTAAGACCCAGAAGGCGTTTATCAGACCAGGAAAATAAACCTCTCAACCAGAAGCAGCCGAAGGAGAAGTGGCGGTGGAGGCAGTCAGGAAATGTCTACTTTCCATCATTGTCTAACAGATAGTAAAGTAATCAACATACTGTTGAACGTTCCCCGAGCACAAACGAGTCACTAGGCACTGTGACGAACAGTTGACACGGATCTCATTGAGTCTTCATAAGAACCCAAAGAGGAAGGCATTTTTATTATCCTCATCTCAGAGAAGGGGATGGAATCTTAGAGTGCTTATGTAACCGATGATGGCGGAGCTGGGACTTTGACTCATGTCTAACTCCAAACCCGTGTTTGAGATACTTCTGAAACCGCCCCCTCACGGAGAAGGACAGAGTCTTTGTTGTTAGCTTACACTCTGTTTTGGTCTTTCTTTCTGCCTTCTCTCTGCTAATCCTACAAGTTCCCAGAGGAAAGGATAGGGCCCAATTCTTATCTGACTCCTTTGCTTAGAACAGAATTCCTGATTCCCAGGGCAGGAGGGGGTTGCTCTCTCTACATCATCTACGTGCTGCTTTACAGACTGATCCACGCAGATTGTACTGTGAACACAGCTCCTGGAACCAAGTCCTTATCCTTACCCACACCAAGGATGTATTTCCCGATTTCTTTGTGACCGTGAGAGAGGGGGCTGATCCCAGACGTTCTGAGCACACATTCTAGGACCTTTGCAAGAGCCCCATATGTATCAATATCTTTCCTTCTTCCATAAAATACATTCTAGATTTTGAGAAGAGAGCCACACAGCTGAGCTGGGATATACACACTGGGTGCCCAGTGAGGCTCACTTACTATAATAAAGGAGCTCACGTCCACACACGCCAGGCACTGAGACTGACTCGGGTTTGTCCCCCAGAAAAATCGCTCATGTCCACATGTCCTGATCTTCAGGTTTGCTCAAGTTGGAACCATGACTGTTGAAACTAGGAATGCCAAGAGTCCACACTACTTAATTCAAAAGAGCCCTTGATTTCTCTGTGAAATAACTGTGTCCACATCCTGGGATAATAAATGAGAGAAGGAATTAGGACATGTCCTTTCAGAAGGAAAAGAAGGAATTAAATACCCAAGTCCATAATGGAAACTGAGGCTCAGGAAGTCCTTACCTGTGTCGCTAGGTACCTCTCCGCAGAACCCCGGGGGGAGGGTGTGCTTCTCATTGTTGGGAGTCATGGAGGAGGCAGGAGGGAGACAAACCAGAGAAGGAAGGAGCATGCGTCATGCACGCAACCTGCTTCAGCAGCTTGTGTGGTGGGTAGGAGGTGGTGTGAGCCTCCACACACTCATGAGCGCAGGAAGGGAGGTAGCCTGTGGGGGGTGTGTGTGTGTGTGTCCCCCACAGGTGGCACGTCAGTCCTAGCTGTGCCCTGGCCTGGCCCCTGGCCTGACTGAAGGGCTTTTAAATATGAGGAAACCCACTTCAGGAGCCCCCCTCGGCAGGGTGCTGTTGTGGGGATCTGTCGGGCTCTCGGGTAGCTGGGCTCGAGGCTTTTGATGGGTGCCCACACCCAGAGCTGTTCCTGTGTTCCTTTACCAGCCCAAAGCGGTGCAGAGGAGTTTTGTTTTGGTTCAGATTAGCTTGCTGGTTCTAAGGAGAATCAAAGCACACTTATTTCCTTTTTTATTTTTAATTTATTTTTAAATTTTATTTTATTATTTTTTATTTATTTTATTAGTTTCAGAGGGAGAATTTAGTGATTGATCAGTTGCATTACAACACCCAGTGCTCATTCCATCACGTGTCCTCCTTAGCGCCCATCCCCCAGTTACCCCATCCCCCCACCTTCCTCCCCTCTAGCAGCCCTCAGTCTGTTCCCTGGAGTTCAGTGTCTCTTAGGGTTTGCCTCCCTCTCAGTTTTCCTCTTACTTTATTTTTCCTTGGGTATTACACTAAGTGAAATAGGTCAGTGGGAGAAAGACAAATACCACAGGATTTCACTTGTATGTGGAATTTAAGAGACAAAACAGATGAACACTTCTTTTTTTTTTTTTTTAATATATCAGCACTTAGATTAGTGCCTCCTCATTTTTTATTTTGAGGAAGAGGAGGGGGAATTTGGAGTTTGATTCTGGGAAAGAACAGGGCTCCCAGACCTTGTGTAGGTAGAACCGAGAGGTGAGTAAAATGTGTTGTCTGAGCCTGGATCCTCATCACCAACCCCACATCCCCGTCTCTCAGGGATTAGTTTCTCCCCCTGCTTTCAGGACGGCTTCTGCCTATCAGTCATTCACCCACAGCGTAAATTTTGGTCGTCAGTCTCTTTCTCAGGAGGTGGTGTAGTGGTTAATATAACCAGCCTGCCTGAGTCCAAATCCCTTAATGAATGCATTCACTTAGCTCTGCTCCTCTACTTGTTTACTCTCTTTAGATTGCTTCCAACTTTCCTCCATGTTAGCTAATGCCACCGCAAATATATTTGTATGTAGAGATTTTCATTCCTGTGGGCTAATTTCCTCCCAGCCGTGGGATCGCTGGGTCAAAAGGCATCTTGCTTATGTGTGAACTTGGCAAGTTACTCTAAGCTTATATTCCCCCATGTAGAAAGTGAGATCGAAAGTAACAGTACTTTCCTCATGGGCTTGTTGTGAGTAGTAAGTGAATTACGTATGCAAAACACTTAGAATAGCTGGCACACAGGTTATTATACTTGATACTTAATTTGTTATTATTATGGTGTCACTTTTAAGCCTTGTCTCTAATTGTGAAATGAAGGGTTATCCCTTATTGGAAAACATCTTTGGTGTTAAGGAGTGGTGGGAAAGTGGTTCCTTTATTTATTTATTTTTTAAAGATTTTATTTATTTATTTGACAGAGAAACAGTGAGAGGGAACACAAGCAGGGAGACCGGGAGAGGGAGCAGCAGGCTTCCCATTGAGCAGGGGAGCACGATGCGGGGCTCGATCCCAGGACCCTGGGATCATAACCTGAGGTGAAGGCAGATGCTTAACTGACTGAGCCACCCAGGTGTCCCAGAAGAGTGGTTCCTTTAGAGGGAGGCATTTCAGCTGATGCCCGGAGGCAGGGCTCTAATAGTAGTGTCGGGGACATGGGTCTGCCGCCCGTCAGAGGCAAGTGGCAAGCGGAGCAGCGGGGGAGCTCTCTTGGGCCCGGCCAAGCCCAGCAGCCCAGGGTCTAAAGCAAGTCAGCTCCGTCGAGCACGAGCTTGCTCCCCTCCTACCACGCCTCCAGAGAGCTGGAGGGACAGTGACGAGCACATCAGAGAAGGGCTGAGAGGTTGTGTGTGAGAACAGGAGCCCCACTGGGGAACAACGCCACTGCATCACCTGCTCCTGCCCGTCATGGCTGCCGCCCCCGGGACCCAGGCCTCACGTAAGCGTTTATAGGGCTCTTTGAAGGCAAGTGGTTGCTGAGGTCCTGGGGCTCCAGTACAACACTTAAGTTCAAGACCTTAAAGCAGTGGACTGTGAATTCTGGGCCACGGGGAGCCCTGGCACCTCTGTCTCCCATGATTTCCCCAAGGCTTGCATCAAATGCCTTTACATGGTCAGGTGAGCCTCAAGACAAGGGCCATCCACTTCCTTGATATGAATACGAAGCATTTTATTTAAAAGTTATTTTAGTTTTTTCCAGATTTAATGAGCTATAATTGACATATAACTTGTACTTTTAAGGTGTACAACCTGTTGATTTGATACATGTATATATTGCAAAATGATTACTGCCAGAGGGTTAGCTCACACTTCTGTCACATCTCATAATTACCATTTCTCTTTTGTGGTGAGAAAGTTGAAGATCTGCTCTCTTAGCAACTTTCTCGTGTGTAATACAGTATTGTTACATATAATCACCGTGCTGTGCGTGCATCGTCAGGACTTACTCATTTTATAACAGAAACTTTGTCCCCTTTGACCAGCATCTCCCCATTCCCCCCACCCCCCAGCCCGTGGCAACCACCATTCTAGTCTCTGCAAATCTGGCTTTTTAGATTCCACATATAAGTGATCTCATGAAGTATTCGTCTGTGTCTGACTTATCCCACTTAGCCTAATGCCCTCAGGGTTCCTCCATGTTGTAGCAAATGGCAAGATTTCCCTCTTTCTCATGGCTAAGTAATGTTCCATTGAATGTACATACCCCGATTTCTTGATTTGTTCATTCTTTTTTTTTTTTAAAGATTTTATTTCTTTATTTGACACAGAGAGAGAGAGAGAGATCACAAG
>LNAC01000149.1:286179-307085 GCA_002007465.1 Ailurus styani | reverse complement strand
CCCGCTGAGCAGAGAGCCCGATGCGGGCCTCGATCCCAGGACGCTGAGATCATGACCTGAGCCGAAAGCGGAGGCTTTACCCCACTGAGCCACCCAGGCGCCCTGATTTGTTCATTCTGACGGAGCCTTAGGTTCTTTCCGTGTCCTGGCTATTGGGAATAATGCCGCAGTGAACATGGGAGTGCAGACTTCTATTCTACGCCCTGCTTTTATTTCCTTGGGATAAATACCCAGAAGTGGGATTGCTGGATCATAGGTTAGTTCTATTTTTAATTTTTTGAGGACCACCATACTGTTTTCCACACTTGATCTTAGCCAAAAGGCCGAGAAGCGATCCATACTGTTTTCCACAGTGGCTGCACCAATTTACATCCCCACCAACAATGCACGAGGGTTCTTTTTCTTGCCAATACTTATTATCCCTTTTCTTTTTAATGATAAGCATTCTTACAGTATACTGGGCATTTTATTCCCTGATGATTTGAATGTAATATACATACCAGTGGTCTATTGAAGGCTGACATTTCTTGATTTAAAGGGGAGTCCTCTCAATGTATTTTTTAATCTTCCTTATCTGTTATTCATTACTCTTAAATTTTTTTTTTAAATGTTTATTTTTANTCTTTTTCTTGCCAATACTTATTATCCCTTTTCTTTTTAATGATAAGCATTCTTACAGTATACTGGGCATTTTATTCCCTGATGATTTGAATGTAATATACATACCAGTGGTCTATTGAAGGCTGACATTTCTTGATTTAAAGGGGAGTCCTCTCAATGTATTTTTTCATCTTCCTTATCTGTTATTCATTACTCTTAAATTTTGACAGTGGGGAAGGAGTGACTAGTACATGAGGGATGATTAATAAATGTTTGTTGAATAAATGGGGAGCCTGGGTGGCTCAGTCGTTTAAGCATCCGATTCTTGATTTTTGCTCAGGTTATGATCAGGGTTCTGGGATCAACCCCATGTCGGGCTCCACACTCAGTGGGGAGTCTGGTTAAGGATTTTCTCTCTTTTTCTCCCTCTGCCTCCCCCCCCCACTCACACAGAGGCTCTCTCTCTAAAATAAAATAAATACATCTTTTTAAAAAATTAAAAAGATGTTTGTTGAATAAATAAATGGATGGGTGTATCATAGTTTACCCGGCTGGTCTATATTGCTGGTCTTTTGGGCTGCTACCGCTTAAAAAAATCAGGAATAATGTTACCTTCAATATATTTGTATATGTAGCTTTTCCTTTTCTCTGTGTTATTTCCTTTCAGAAATGGGATTTCTGGGTCAAAGGGTATGAACAACGTTAGGGCATTTGATAGGTTTCCAAGCTTCTTTGCTCAACAAGGTTGTTGTACAACAAGGGTTGCACCAGTTTTGGGTGCTCTCAGCAGTGTTTTGGGGCCAGTTTCACACCGCTGGCTTTGGGTGTTACCATCACATTCTTCTTTGCTACTTTGTTAGGTGAATAGTGGTATCTTGACATTTAAAATTTTGCATTTCTTTGATTTCCAATGAGGTTAGTTTCCTGTATTCATTATTGTTATTTATTATTTTGTGACTTCTGTTCATTTCTCTTTTCTAGTATCAATTAAATAACACTTTTATATACTTAAGATATTAACCCTTTATCCTATTTGCTGCAAATGTTTTCCCCAGTCTGTTATTTTTCCCCTTCCTTTTCTTCCTCCTCGCTCCTTCCCTCCCTCCTTCCCTCCCTTCCTCCCATTATTTTAAAGTTCAGGTAGTCAGATCTGTTGATCTTTTCCTTTGTCTTCTTTGTTTATAAGCCATGAGAACATAAATACTAGTAATAGGGGAAAGATAGGCACCTAATACCTGAGCTGGGAACATTTCTCTAGTTTTACCTTTCTGGCTAGTTCACACCTCACTCCATATCAACTTTAGGAGTTTTTGGGTCATATAATGAGTTCCTAGTGTGAAGGGTGTGATACAGTTCCAATCCCTTTGGCACTGTGCTTTTGTGCAATGGGATTTAGGAACAAGTAGGCGGGAGGCTCACTTTCCTCTTCCTCCTTCCATACTCCCTTAGTGGAGGCTCCAGATGGCAAGAGGGGAGAACAGCCGCGGGCTCAAGCGTTGGAGGAAGGAAGAGGGTCATCACAGGGGAATGCCTTTGGAGGGGCCAACTACCTTCTAAGCAAAACCTGGGAAAAAGGAAGGATAGTGTCTGTGTTTCTTGGTTCGGGCAAAGCTGGCTTTTAGGGTGGTGTTAGGGGGTCTGTGCTCAGCGAGAGTGTTGTGCCCACACTGAAGTGCTGTATGAAAGGGAAGCACATGAGCCATATTAAAATCAGATGGAAATGTTGGGTCAGGCATCTTCTGGGTATATCCAAAAATCAGAATACTGAGGCTCCAAAAGGCCAGTCCATGGAAAACCTGAAGCACGTGCCTCCCCAGGGATTCCCATCTGGGTTTTCTATTCTGTTTCTTGTGGTCTTCATGTGCGGGACAGGGAAGTTGCTAGTTGTTACGTAATCAAACAGAGCATGTGTGCCAACTCCCCAGGCGCCGGGAACCACTGTCCAGACGGTTCACGTGGGAATGAGGCGGGCATAAACATTCCCTTCCTCAGTTGGTGAGTCCTGCTTTCCCTTGTGTTATTGTAAGCATTGAGCTACCACTGCCCTATGGCCTGACCCCAGGATGTGGCTTGTGTGACGTCTATTAGCAAAGAACAGTTATTTGATCGACTAGTATCACTGACCTAAAAAGCTGTGAAGGGTTAGCCATTTGTACCTCCCCTCTCAGTTATACAGAGAACTCATCAGGCTTAGAGCAATTCGTAATTGTAATGAGAGATGAATATAAGATGTTACAGAATTTTGAGCTGTTGAAGTGTGAGACTCACAGTGCAAGACTGATGAAGAGTGAGTGACACAGATGTACTTTATGGTGACTAACATAACAAAAAGTAGTTAAAAAAACAAAATAAAGCAGGTAAAAATAAAAAAAATAAGAAAAGTAAAAGGTGAACAACTGGAAACTTCTTAAACGAAAGAGTTAGGAAAATAAGATATATTTTTGTTTGTTTTGCTGTTTGTTTTTATTGAGGTTTTCACCAAAATGTAAAAGAATCAAATTTACTACTAAAAGTAAAAACCTGGAGAAAAAAAAAAGGATGAGTGACACAGAATATAGATTCTGTGCTTCACTCAAGAATCGGTCATGTTGGGGCGCCTGGGTGGCTCAGAGGGTTAAAGCCTCTGCCTTCGGCTCAGGTCATGATCTCAGGGTCCTGGGATTGAGCCCCTCTTTGGGCTCCCTGCTCGGCAGGGAGCCTGCTTCCTCCTCTTTCTCTGCCTGCCTCTCAGCCTACTTGTGATCTCTCTTTGTCAAATAAATAAATAAAATCTTAAAAAAAAAGAATCGGTCATCGGTCATGTCTGGTGCTAAGCGTGCTAAGACCTATGAGCCATCAGCCGCTGTCCTCACCAATTAATAAGGTGTTGTCCAGGCATATATGTGATCAGCTATTGAAAAACAAGCATGCCAACTGGAATGCCTGTTGGAAGGAGAGCTGCCCTTTGGGGATTTCTCCTTTGGCTGGTGTCCTCAGGGAATAATCCAACTTTTGATTCCTGCTTCTTTAATGTATGTGCCTTTTAGCCCTATCTGATCTTTCCCTCCTGGTGCTGATCCGTCTTGAAGACTCAGGTGGGGATGATTTGTTGATCTACTGATGAAAAGAATGAGAAAAGTCAATGTTCTTTCTGCTATTCCTCGCTTGAGGGGAGCTGGGGTTTTTCTTAGATCCTAAGGAGCCATTTGGGATAGTTTGCTCATTTAGGAAGGGCCTGGGATATTTTTGCCTTATTTATAGGCAAAGGTTCTGACCTCTTCCAATTGGCAGTAATAACAGTCAATATGAAATGGGTTCTAGACACCATATGGAAACTAATAGGATGGTTCTCCAGGTGTGGGCTCTGGCCCAGCCATGTCGTCATCACCTGGGAATTTGTTACAAATGCAAACTCAGACCCCACCCGGAAATTTGTTAGAAATGTACATCCTCAGGCCCTGAGATCCACTGAATTGGGAAATTTGGGGGCGTGGTCCAACCATTCCTGTTTTAGCGCTCGGACTATGTGATCCTGATGCATTCTGAAGTTTGGATATCACTGTGTTAGAGGGTGCTAAGTAAGTTATTTCACCCACACAGCATCCCTGTAGAGGAGAACCTCGCTCTAAAAAGTCTCAATTTGGGGACACCTGGGTGGCTCGGTCGGTTGAGCATCAGACTCTTGGTTTTGGCTCAGGTCATGATGTCATGAATCATGGGATCGAGCCCCACACGGGGTTTTGCGTTCGGGAGGAAGACTGCTTGAAAGATTCTCTCCCTCTGCCCCTCCCCCTGCTCTTTAAATAAATGAATAAATCTATAAAAAGTCTCCATTTTATAGATGAGGAAGGAGATAAAGGAATACACAGTAGGTTTCACAGCAGCAGAGTTGGGCTTTGAACCAGGTAGGCTGACTTGGGTCGCAAGCCCTTACCTACTGTGCTGAGATGTGTGGACAGGAACAGAGGGAAGAAGAGGGCCAGTGTTACAGGTCATGAGGAGCAAGGATGATTTTTATTTGAATGTATTTATGCTGCTTAGAAGCACGTACCGGAGCCTGTTCCTACTGACTCGTGAGGAACGCCAGCGAGCATCTCTTCCCGGCTCTGCATTCAGTGATGTCGGGTTGGCAGCTCGAAATTGGCGGTGGCTGGAATGTTTGTACCATGGAAACTACCAGGCCCTGCACCTCGGGGCTCCCCCCGCCCATCCCCAGCCAGTTGTTAAACATTTCCCACCACACCACTGCCCAAATGTATCGACACATATTCCCTACTCTCAGGCGATATTACATACCAGTTGTCCTGGCTAATTGAGAGCAGGAACCATAGAGTCATTCATATTTTAGCCACTTCTAAAAAAAAATTTTTTTTTTGGCCACTACTGTATTTCTCACATGGACACAGTTGCTTTGACAGAACTGAAACTCTGAACCCTACCATGGGAAGGGAACTCGCAATTTGTCTTCCCGAAGTCCTCGGAGTTTACGAAAACAGGCCTGTAGTAATCACGCGTCTCCAGGAGAGCCTGGTTTTTATTTATTTATTTTTATTTTTATTTNCTCGCAATTTGTCTTCCCGAAGTCCTCGGAGTTTACGAAAACAGGCCTGTAGTAATCACGCGCCTCCAGGAGAGCCTGGTTTTTATTTATTTATTTTTATTTTTATTTTTTTTTAAAAGATTTTATTTATTTATTTGACACAGAGAGAAATTACAAGTAGGCAGAGAGGCAGGCAGAGAGAGAGGAGGAAGCAGGTTCCCTGCGGAGCGGAGAGCCCGTTGCGGGCCTCGATCCCAGGACCCTGAGATCATGACCTGAGCCGAAGGCAGAGGCTTAAACCCACTGAGCCACCCAGGCGCCCGGAGAGCCTGGTTTTTAGACATCCTTTCTGAGCTCTTTTGGTACCTGTCAGGCTGAGGTCGAGGTCCATAGAGCTGGTCCAGGCCTGCGAGGCAGCAGCCGGCACAAAACCTGGTGAGGAGGAGGAGAATTGCCCTCCCTGTGGCCTGGCAAGGGTGTGGGAGCGATCAGGTCCAGGGTTCCCTGCCTCTGCAATGGGGTAATGGATTGAAATGTCAGCACAGAGCCTTCTCTGAACTTCTGTCTCAGAGGGATTCGTGTAGGAACAACTGAGGATTTGAGATTTCAGGGTTCCCAGGCCAGGGGGCCGGGGGCTTTCTGTGTTTTCCCGCCAGCCTCTCATTCCATCTCTGTCTTGGGTGACAGGTTACACCACTCACAGGCCGGTGGGGTGTCCCTCTCCCCAGACGGTATCAGGAATGAATTAGCATGTTTCCCTCTTGTAAGTGATCCTCTTTTTTGAGTAAACATCCCCTGGGTTTCTGTGATGTGTAACTAATGGAGTGCTAAACTCTCAGCACTGGTTTCAGACTCAGAGCGCACACGTGTTGCCAATCCATCATGCTTCTAGTACTAATTAACATAGCAGGGACACAATAAAGCCACAGATCCTACACACATTACCCAGCTCGGGTTACCCTCTACAACAATCTCGCTGTTGACCCAGTGAGAGCCCACGTTGGGAAACGGAGCCCCGGCCTCTTCTCCCTGGCCAGACCTGCCCCATCGAGTGGAAAAACGCCATTGTGCATCATTATAACCATGGTGCCCACTGGCCGCTTGGTGCTTTGGATTGAGAGACGGTGCCAGGGTGCCTCGAGTGTGGTGTGGGGCTCCCCGGCTGTGCTTGACCAGGACTACTTCTCCGACAGCCTGGGCTACTGTTCCGACTGCGACTTCTGGCCCCTGCCTGGTCCTCAGCTCCTGAGCCTCTCAGGAAGACTTTCTGTCTGAGAAGGGCTTACCTGCACACGGCACAAAGCATTTCTCTGTCACCCCGAAGGCAGTCAAACAGAAATGCACCTACATCTCAGTTGGGGCATTGGTTATATGGGTATACACGTTTATCATTGAACTGTATACTTAATAGCTGTATTTTTCACTGGATATAAATTCTCCGTCAATTAAAAAGTAAAAAATTACCCCTTGCTTATACTTTATAGCCCTTGCTTAAACCTATCTTAATGTCTTACAATCGAAATAAGATACAGGAACAGGGGACTCCGCGGTGGCTCGGTTGGTTAAGCGTCTGCCTTTGGCTTGGGTCCTGATCCCAGGGTCCTGGGATCGAGTCCCACATCAGGCTCCTTGCTACAGCGGGGAGCCTGATTCTCTCTATCCCTCTGCCTCTCTCCACACTGGCCCTGTCTCTTTCTCTCTGTCAAATAAATGGATAAAAAATTTAAAAATTAACAGATACTGAGATTAATATGACAGTAGGACCCATAACTTGTCTGTCAAATTGTGTGATTGTTATTCCCTGATAATATTATGCCCATTAATTAAGAAGATTATGGATGTAAACTTATAAATTACTCCAAAAAAAGATAAGGACGAGTATGCTGAAAGCCCATTCGTGGTGGAGCCTCATGTTCTGGCCATGGTTCATTTATAAAATGTGGCAAATTCCTGCTTTCGGGGCCTCTCCTAAAGGGGCGATCCGGGGGAAACCCGATAAAGTGTTCACTGGTGTTGAAATGCTCAGCAAACAAATCCTGCATAAGGTAGTATCTGATAAGCCCCCCTTTCCTCAGTTTCCGTGATTTAGGGACCACCAGGCTGGGCTGGGCTGGGGAAGTCGGGAAACACAGGGTCCCCACTCCTGTTTCAGTCAGGGTGACTCTGGACTTGAGCGTTTCACCCAGGGACCTTCTAGGCTGCTCTCCTGGGTAGAAAGGGGTCTTAAGCTAAAATATCTTCGAAAACCACTGGAGTAAATGATTCCTAAGGTGTCTCCCAGTTCTTAATTTAATGTCTCCGTCACTCCATAGCACAATTTGATGTTTGCCTGAGCGCACATCTCATGGGAGCTATGCCTTATTATCTCTCCACAGTCAACAAATCTTTTTGTATTGACTATGCCTAACACATAATGTAGGAAAAATGATAGTTACACGGAATGTAAGGTGTTCACTGGTTTTTAAAAAAATCCGTATATACTTAACATTTACATGAAAGAAAATAATAACTCTGGATCATCTAGAATATTATAATGTATTGAATATTATATGTGACAAATTGTTTCATACAAATAGGAAAAAAAAGCAAAGTAGTTTTGAGACTTGTATTGCGTAGACAGAGAAACGTGACCTGAAAATGGCTTGTTTGTGTCCTCCCTGCCTAAATACTTTAAAGCTCAGGTTGTTGGTAAACAGTGGCATGTTTTTCACATATCCTCAGCTGAGGGATTTGACTGTCCAACAGGTTGGCCCATCCAGAAAATGTTAAACCAATAATAAACTTTGGGAAAAAAGACAAACAGTGTCACACTGTCAGGCTCAGAAAACATTGGAGGAAGAAGCTAAAAGCTTGAAAGAGAGACAGTAGCCAGCAGTTAAATAAATAAGCCATTAAATTAAAAACAGCAGCGTCAGCACATTGGCAATTTGATAATTGCTCATCGTTGATGGCTCTGATCCAGCTGTGGGACTACAGTAAAATATAACTTCATTAACCATGTTTTATAAAGCACCTGGTAATTCAATTTACCCTTCCTCTTAAGCATGAACATTATTAGCTAAGTGAATAAATAATATTAAAGACTGGGCTTTCTCTTGAGATCTCAGTCAGCATACCCTTATGATTAAGTAGATAATAGATGGATTTTTACCTGCTAAATATCAGTGCTGATGTTTCTTGCAAGTTCATTTCTTTTTTGGGGTTGAGTCGGATGCCTTTCTCTGCTGCGATATTCTCCCGCTTGGCTCTCGTATAAACTGCTGTGGCATGTGCACATTCATGACAGATGTTGCTAATCCATCACCCTGCTCTGTCCTGCCCACCCTCCGAATCTCTGTCACGGTGCAGTGATCTGGCAGCCACAGACTGGCAATGTGAGCTGGCACGGAGATGGAAACCCAATTGCCGTCCTGCCCCTGACCACCGGTGCTTCCTTTTTTTTTTTTTTAATTAAAATCAATTGGCTAATACTATTAGCCAACATAAAGTACATTGTTAGTTTCAGATGTAGTGGTCAGTAATTCATCAGTTGTGTGTAACATCCAATGCTCATCATATCACATGCCCTCCTTAACACCCATCACCCAGTTACCCCATTCCCCCACCTACCTCCCTACCAGCAACCCTCAGTTTGTTTCCCAGAGTTAAGAGCATTACTAGCTATTTACCCCAAAGATACAGATACAGGGAAAGGAAGGGGCACCTGCACCCCAGTGTTCAGAGCAGCAGTGTCCACAACAGCCAGACTGTAGAAAGAGCCCAGATGTCCATCGACAGATGAATGGATAAAGAAGATGTGGTATATATACAATGGAATATTGCTCAGCCATTAGAAAGGATGAATACTTACCATTTCCATTGACATGGATGGAATTGGAGGGTATTCTGCTAAGTGAAGGAAGTCAGTCAGAGAAAGACAATTATATGGTTTCACCACTGCTTCCTGATGATTCCAGGATCCAGGTGGCCAGTGGGTACCTCTCTTTGCAGTGACAACACTTCCTACTCACCTGTCCGTAGCTCCTCCTGTTACATATTCAGGTCCAGACACTATGTCTAGAAGTTCATCTGACTGACACAATGTTTTATGATTCTAAAATGAAAATGAAAGAAAAGAATTTGTTGGATCGATATTTGCCACGTAAGCCTTTCAATTACGAAGTCAAAACTGAACAGATTCCCTGTATATCATGGCTCTGATAGACCTCTAGGTCTATCTAGGTCTATCTGTGCCTCTAGGTCAATGACTCTTTTTTTTGGTTTTTTGCTTGTGGAAATTCATTTTTTTATAATGTTATGTTAGTCATCATATAGTACATCATTAGTTTTTGATGCAGTGTTCCATGATTCATTGTTTACATACAACACCCAGTGCTCCATGTAATCCGTGCCCTTCTTAATACCTGTCACCGGGCTCACCCATCCCCCACTCCTCTCCCCTCTAAAACCCTCAGTTTGTTTCCCGGAGTCCACAGTCTCTCATGGTTCGTCTCCCCCTCTGATTCCCCCCTCCCTTCATTTTTCCCTTCCTTCTCCTAATGTCCTCCATGCTATTCCTTATGTTCCACAAATAAGTGAAACCATATGATAACTGACTTTCTCTGCTTGACTTATTTCACTCGGCATAATCTCCTCCAGTCCCACGTATAAAGAAGATGTGGTCCTTATACACAATGGAATATTACTCAGCCATCAGAAAGGGTGAATACCCAACTCTTGCATCAACATGGATAGATCAGGGACTCTTACTCTTCAGTGGGCATCAGAGTGGCTGGTATTCCCTTAAGATCTGTTGATTCAGCACCTGCAGGAGTAAGCTCTCTTTTTGGAGGGGGAAGGAAGAGCCAGAATTTCTCAGGTGGTTTCCCTCTGTTCTGGAAGTTGAGAACCTCTGCCCTGGGGGATAGGTGTGGTCAGGATTCGCCTCTGCGGATATTGTCCAGGCTAGCGGAGAGGCTGCAGTCACAGGCTGTGGAGGGGTTCTTAATACAGAACTCTCACTCTCAGGCCCTTCACGCAACTTTATTCTTCATGCAACGAGAGAACTTCTAGTAACACAATGACGGCAGATAATGTATCACTTAGCTGTGTATTGCCCCTTGCCAACAATCTGCATCCAGATTCTCAAATGTCAGGCGTAGTAAAAGGCGGCCCTCATGCAGCTGACTTGACTGTGTTATACCCAAGTCATCTCTACTCAAGAGCATGTATGCAAATGTAGTGGATGTTGGAGATTTCTGCCATTTCCACACACACTGGTGAAGGGATTGGGCTCTGGAGGCAGATCTTCCCGGGTTGGAATGCCAGCCCCTCCCTCTTGCCCCACTGATCTATCATATGTGTGACCTTGGGCAAGTTTCTTAAACTCTGTAAGTCTAAAACTAATAGACATAGTGCTTGACTCACAGTACTGTTTTGAGAAATGAATTGGGTAATCAATTAAATTTCCTGGTGTTTCTGTTTTACACAAGTAGCTGGAGTGCTGGTCAGATCTGTCTTAGACACTGGCGTTCATGCTGAATGCTATAGACAGAGTTAATGTTTTACATTTCTGTTTATTTAGGTTCCCCATCTCTCTCAGAGTGAGGGCCCAGGTCCTCTAGACTCTGTATGATCTGACCCTCCCCACTTCTCACTTACACACCACCACTGTCTCCCTTACTCACTCTGATACAGCTGCATTTGCCACTTCTTGTTCCTTAAACATGCCAAACACATTCCTACCTCAGGACCTTGCACTTGTCATTTTCTCTAGCTGGAATGTTATTCCACTGATACCTTCAACACTTCCTTTAGGTCCCTGCTCAAATGCCTCTTCTCTGTGAGGCTCTGTATATAAGACAGCACCCCTGTAGCCATTCCTATCTTTCTCACTCAGGGTTTTTTCTTCCCTATGTAATTTATCACCATCTGATGTATTATATACTTTCCGGATTGTTATTTTTTTCTTTTTCTTTTCTTTTTTTTAAAAAGATTTTATTTATTTGGAAGGAAAAGAGAAAGAAACACGAGTGGGGAGTGAGCGGGGGGGGAGGGGCAGAGGAAGAAGCAGATTCCCTGCTGAGCAGGGAGCAGGATGATGTGGGGCTTGATCCCAGAACCCTGAGATCATGACCCTGAGATCATGAAGTCAGATGCTTAACTGACTGAGCCACCCAGGCGCCCCTCTGGTTTATTTGTTATTGTCCGTCTTTCTCCCATGTTTGTTTTGTTCACTGTGGTGTCCCCAGAGTTTAGAACTGGGCTCAACACACGGTCAGTACTCAATAAATATCTGTTAAATTAATGAACAAGAGACTTTTATTTGGCTCTCACAAATTAACAGCTTAATCAGTCATTTATTTAAAAAAGATTTTATTTATTTATTTGACAGAGAGAGACACAGTGAGAGAGGGAACACAGGCAGAGGGAGTGGGAGAGGGAGAAGCAGGCTTTCCTCAGAGCAGGAAGCTCGATGTGGGGCTTGATCCCAGGACCCTGGGATTATGACCTGAGCTGAAGGCAGACGCTTAACGACTGAGCCACCCAGGAGCCCCACTTAATCAGTCATTTAATCAACAAATATCCACTGACCACGCATTTTTTTAAGGTATTTTTCTAGCTGCTTTTGGGAAACTGAAGAGTTTTCAGATATGGAGCCTACTCCTAAGAAGCTTACAGCCTAGGTTTGGAAAAATGACTTAGACCAAAATGGTAAAAACTAAATAAAACAATATAAACATAACTAAAAATGCATGATGGCAGATTATAAAGGACACAGACATTGAGGTAAGTCAGAGGTCAAAGGAAAAAAGGATTTCTTGGGTAGGGTGGGCAGGGAAACTTTTTTGTAAAACAAGGATCTGAACAAATCCTTAAGATAGGGTAGTTTGGCGGAGAGCTGAGGAGCCGGCGTCAGTGGAAGGATGCAGTGAAGGCATTGGTGAACACCTGCAGGTGTGTGAGAGGGCATTGGCTAGCCCGGTGTGGGTGGATTCTTCTAGCAAAAGTGGGGTTGAGGTTGTGGATGGCTTTGCAAACTGGACAAGAGTCAGGGCTGGTGGCACTGTCCTGGGCACGAAGGAGGGAGTGATGGCTTCGGTGAGCGGACCGTGGCAGTGTCGTCAGCTGACTCACCTGCGGATGTGTATAGGAGGGCTGAGTTGGGAGAGGCTTGCCGGCAGAGGAGGCTTTGGAGACGGGCCAGGCTGAGGGCATGGGAGACTGAGCCACACACCGGGGAAGAAGGCTGGCTTTGAAAATCAACTCTTGAGCCCTCGGAGGCTGGTCAGAAAGCCTGGCCATTATCTAGGCTTCACTATCACTTTTCGTCGTCCTTATATTCACATTTAGCTTTTTGGTCCTTTCATGGCTTGCGGCCCTTTTAACTAGATAAGAAGGGTGAAACCTAGTCTTTTAAAACCTTTCTCAACCCCCGTTTTAAAATTGGTTTTCAGGGGGAGAGCAACTTGGGTGTCAGGCTTTGATAAACACTAAAAAAAATAAACATTGTGAGCATTAATTTTAATGCTTTATAATGTCTTATAAACATTAATCACACAGGCTGCATGTTTAGCAAGACGAGTTCATATCGCCTGCTGGTCCCTCGTCCCAAGTGCCCAGAGATGGCGAGGGACCCCCTCCTGTGAACTGTTTCCGCTGTCTGATGCAGCACCCACAAGCAGGTTTAGCTTAGACACTGCTCCACTGGCAAGGAACAACAATGATGCCAAATAAGTGTTGTGCTGGCCCGGGCGCCTGCGTGGCTCAGTGGGTTAATTAAGCCTCTGCCTTCGGCTCAGGTCATGATCTCAGGGTCTTGGGATCAAGACCACTCAGTGGAGAGCCTGCTTTCCTCTCTCTCTCTGCCTGCCTCTCTGCCTACTTGTGATCTCTCTCTCTGCCAAATAAATAAATAAAATCTTAAGAAAAAAAAATGTGCTGGTCGCTGAGACCCTATCAGGTTAATTGGCTTTGCTTATGCCTGTAAGAATTGTCTGTTCATGTCTGTTTGGAGAAGTGACCTGCTCCCCGACTCCCCGAATATGGAGGCAGAGCAGTCTGAGTCTCTGAGTTCCTTAGCTCGTGGCCTCAACTGTTCTCTGGCTGTTCTTTTAGTAAGTGATGGATATAATTTTATCTCTCAAACACATTAGAATGACCTAGCTCTGACTTGGAATCTTGGAGAGCTGTCCCATATGGCCCCAGCATTCTTTTAATTTCGTTGACAGATGAATAAAAAAGAAGTCCTTGCATACAAAGGAAGGAAGCTCTTTCAGTGTTTTTCAGAATGACGTGGATTGGGGGATAGGAATGTAAGTAGAGGAAAAAAACAGATTCACAGAAATGCCTTTTAAAGCCCATTAAGATCTGCTTTCACAGAGGCAGCGCATGGTAGAGGGCGATGGGTGGCTTTTCCCTCTATTCTGGCTTTACTGTAAGCAGCTGCCCAAAATTTCACCATGGTTCCACTGAAGCTTAGTAGGGCTGACTTGGATTGAGATTAATTACTTGTGGTTGGATGAGACTCAAAACCAAGGTAGGACTGGGACCAGGGTCCCTGAGGACGGCTATCATGTAACACAGTAGCATAATGCAAGCGGCATCACATGAAAAATCTCTTGCCTGTCACTCCTGAATAACTCTGGCGCACATGATAAATTGCATTCCCGACTTCCTTTGTGAGAATACTGTGATTATTGAATAATTGAAAAGTAGCCTCTTTTGTCTATTTTCACGTACCATGTTGCAAACAATGAGAAATAGAAATGAGATGGTTAGCAGCCCTGAGATAAGTCTCTTTCCCCAAACCATGTACCACAGATATTGTTCATCAGTTTAATTAGCTTTATAGTTTTTAAAGACTAATTTTACAACGGAAGCAAAAGCAAATTATACTTTCAGAAAGCTTGTAAATGCTATTTCTATTTTATATCAAGTACCAAAAATTTGCTTAATAAAACTTTAATGCTTTACAAACATACAAACACAAATGTGGGCCTAATGTCATGATGATACAGATTTCTCAAAATTTCTAGATAAAATTCCACACTTAAGAATTAGTATCTTTCCAGAAAATATCATTGATACCCAATGTGGATTTTGAAGTGAATACTCTAAAATTTCCTGATACTTATTTTCTGTGTACTCTACAGGATGATCAGAGTTTCTTTTATTTCCCTTTGCTTTTGTTTTTTTAACGAAAGTTATTAAAAAAAAAAAGAAAACCAGTAAAAACCTTTCTTGTAGCAGCAGTAACAAAATAACAGTTATTTATCCAAACCTACCAAATATGTGTACCCCCATAACAGTGAATGCTTATTTACAATTATGGAACATGAGAAAAATGGAAATTTTTCTGTCGTGTTGCAGGATCTGTAATCTAAAACAATTTTTAAGCCACTTTTTGCTCTTTCGAAGTTATTTGGTAAGCTTTCCAAAGTACTCAAGAGTCTTCCTCAGGGCAGGCTAACTGCATGGATTCTTCTCCTCTTTCAATTTTTAATTATCAACATCCACAAATTCAGTTTTAAAAACCAGTGTATATGTTACCTCCCTCAAAAAACTAAGAATCGGTGTTCTCAGGCTTGTCTTTAAAAAAAGTCATTGGTCGAGCTGAGTTTATGCATGAAAAATCTCTCCCCAGAAGGATAATGTTTTTAGAAAGGAGTGAAAACAGGGCTTTGAATGAAGGCATGTGTGTTTATGTGTAACTGAATGTGGGCGGGGAAAAGGTTGTAATTGACAGGTCCATTCTGTGGTGCAAAAGTCACCATTCCAGTAACTTCAAGCTACACTCAATTAGGCAGTTACTCAACTTGTGTCTTGACTTGAAAAATGTTTGAAATTCAGGAACCGTGCGTGGTCCTGTGGTCAGAAAGGACAATGAAAACATATTAAGCAAGGAAGTTCATTGATAATAAAAAAAATGTTTTATCTTTGGTCAGGAACGGGCATGTTAAGGAAGGCTTAAAAAATGTTTTCAAACACCAATAATCCACAGAGACAAATAAAAACAAAAGGAAACTATGACAGTGAAACTCAGCATCTGGTTGACATTTACATAAAGCCGCGAGAGTACAAACAACTTTCAGGACAACTCCAGTGATATATTTTTTAAAGAGTGCAGAAAAGAAATATTTGGCTGAGCAAATCTTAACAGCACATGTAAGGGAGCCATCAATATTTATTACATTATAGATTTGCCAAATGACGTGGAGCATCTGGGAATACTATACAGAGTGCTGAGCTGGAACTTGATTATGTGCTTTCATGTACTGCACTGTGGACCGAGGCCAGACCTGGTTTTCTTGGAAAAGATAAACAGCGGTCTACTGACTTTGTAACTCTTCAGTGGATGAAAGTTAAGCAGACAGATGTCTGCATGCATGGTGCAAGTGGGAAGCAAAACACCGTGGAGAAGAAAACAACGACAAACCCCTGTTCTTTGAGACCCTCTCTGGGAGGTTGTCTGTTTATGTGAAGGCAGGGCAGGCAAAGAAGTCTTTGGGCTCAAGACGGGTTTTTATTAGTGGGCAGAGTTAAAATTCCCTGAGTGGGGAGGAGCCCAACAGGTGCACAGTTCGAAACCCGAGGCGGAGGTAAGCGGTGAAATGACTGCTCCCAGCCCTTAGAGGGTAACAGTCTTAAACCTTTGAAGGGACTAATTAATTACTGTGTATTTCAGAAGAGTTCCTCCAAGTCGGTTAGAAAATCAGGCTGTGTGGAATTCAATTTCCAGACTTTAGAATCTAGCTCCATGGTTCACTTCTGCCACTTGTGTCTCTGTCCCCAGTCCACTGGCATCAAGCCAGGTGCTCAAATAGTATTTTGCTAGAACGAGTTGTCACAAGGTTCTGAATTCTAGAAAGTATCAGATCTGAGGGCTAAGAAATTCCATCCACTTGGTATATCAATTCAGCCAATGGGGCTGGAGCTTTAATGGACAAAAATGCAGTACTTTCTCAAGCATCCTCTGAGCAGGGAGGGGCAGAAAGAACAGCCCATGACAACTGCTAAATCTGGCTAATGGATATATAGATAGCATGGATATTATACAATCGGATCATACTAATGGACGTTTTACTATTCGGCCTGCTTTTGTATTATATTGTTTAGAATTTTCATTACTACGAGTGTAAGAAAGAGAAAAGGAAAGAAAACAGCTCAGCGTATAGTTCCAGCTGGAAACCAGCCTTAGCTGATTGAGATAAGAGAGAGGAAGGCGAACCTGTTCTTTCCCACACAACAGCACAACGTTTCTTTGGAAGAGAAATGAGAAGTATTTGGGTCAACCTGTTTATTTAGCAAGGGTTTATTACCTTTCTACATCCCTCCTGCTTTTCAAAATGGGAGTAATATTTCCTTCTCAGTGATTCCGCAGGGATAAAGAAACCTATGTAAACATTCCATAGCTTGGCTCCCTGTTGGCCACAAGAGAGGTAAGGCACTAGATTTTTAAATTTGGTGCATGAAGGAACATAAGGCAGCTTAATTTGAGAGAAGGGCATTGCTGCAACCATCATTAATGAAACAGCACCTGTTATTTCCCTCTCTGGCCTGTCACAGACAGCATCTTATTTGATCTTACCAACTTGCTGCCCAGGGTATGATGTGCCTGATTTGAAAGTGAGCAAAGTCAGACAAGGGGAACCTCATTAATGCTGAAAATGCTTTGTGATTTTCAAAGAATTCCAATTTTTTTTAAACTTCAGAAACCACTGATATAGGCCAAGAAAAGTATTTATTGTCCCCATTTTACAAATGAGCCAAAGAGGCTCAGACAGGTTAAATGACCTGTCCAAAACTTCTGAGGAGTTCCAGAAATGATTTGGAGTCTTCGATGCTTTTGGAGCCGAGGCTGGTTATGCAACTTCCTGTCATGCTTGCATTGTGTGGATATCTTGGGTCACTTCCTACCACCAAACTTCAGTCTTTCTCACAGGCTACAAAGCAAAGTTCTTAAAATCTGTTCCTCGCTGAAAATGCTCTTTGCTCCTCAGGGGGTGTCTGCAGGGAGAGATCTGCAAGGTAGAAGCAGGGCATTATGGGAGGGGAGAAGGACTGAGAACTAGGGCGTGGTATGGCCCGGGGCGGTTCTGAGAGGAGAACGTGCCAAATTCGTGTCTGTGGAGATCAAGTTGGGTTCTCCTGGAAGAAAAACGTGGGGGCGTGGGGGCGTGGGGGGCTGATTTCCTGCAGAAGTAGCTGGGACCTAGGTCCTTTTCATTAGGGCCCCTCTGGCTAACTCCTGGGGGGAGTGTGCTAGAACGGGGGGCTTCAAATTCAGACCTGGGCTCTGTTGTCCTAACCTCGTCCTCCGGACAGGACAGCCCCTCCGGGCTGGCTCCCGTCGAGTGTAAGACGAAGAGCTGTGCACACGTCAGTAATGCCACGCTGGAAGGGTCCGCCCAGCACAGAACCTGACCCGGACCCTCAGTAAGTGCGGTTCGTTCTTCTTTCCTTCCTGGCAAAATCCTCCCAAGAAGCTCTTCTTCCCAGTAGACGCTTAAAGGCTGGAAGGAGAGGAATCAGAACCCCCAGGGAACCAAATGACCCCCACCGTTTTCCTTTCCTGCGCCAGTGACCGTCCAGACTTACCACCAGATCACTGTTCCCTGGGACCACGGGCCCTCCCGGAGGAGCGGGCGGGTCGCGGGTGGGGTCGGGGAGGCTGTAATGCCGCCGGTGCGTGGGTGCCGCTCCGTTGGTTCCGAGGCCGGGAGGGAGGGAGGCCTCGGGGTCAGCCGCGTCTCCGGTCTACGTGCCCGCTCCACAGCGCCCCCGCGCGGCCTCTTGCCTCAGGGAGGACGAAGCGCCGCAGGTTTCTCCAAGCTGGGTCACCGCGGCAGCGATCCCGCCCGGGGGGTCGCTGGCATTTGGCACTGCAATCGGCTGGGGATCACTAGACACTGGGAGAGGATCAAAGCATTCCTGTGGAGCCCGAAGCGCCCTCACCTCCCTCGCCAATAAATTTTTCTGCGAAAGGAGGGGCAGGGGTGGAGGGCCAAGGGGGGCCTGGTGGCCGGGAGGAGGGGACGGGAGTGTCGTGCACCTGTGCTCCCGCCCCGTTAAATCAGTATGATGCCAGTGACACCTCCCGCTTTCTTGCCCCTTCGAACCGCTCATCTCCCTCCTTTAGAACATCCGCCTGCTCTGTGGGGTCAGCGTTTTCAAAGAGAGTAGTTCCTCTGGGCTCTTAAAGTTTAGGTAGCACTTTGTTATAAGGGCTGGGCCCTCAGGCGGGGCTTTCGGCTCTCCCTGCCCCCCCCTCTTCCCCCCCCACAGGCCTTTCCCATTTTCTCACCCCCACCTAGAAGTGTAAAAATATATATGGGACATAACTTTAGGGGTGATTTGTTTCAACTTCAGGTCTTTTATTTTGCAGAATAACAGATGGAAGCCTCAAGGAGGGAAGGCGAGGAGAGTGGCCCAAGGTCAAGGGTGACTTTAGTTGGCAAAACCAAGGATAGAAAGGAAAATCCTTAGAGAGCCTTACTACTCCCCCCAACTCCCCCCCCCCACTTATTTCACAGACGGAAAAAAATCCCAGAACTATCTCAGGCCAAGTCAAGTACTTTGTAGAGGTGTCAGTGTTCTCACCGACTGGCTTCGAGGCTCGGGACTTACACCTCAGTCAGTGGGATATATGGACATCACTTGCTAGCCACAGGAAAGCAAAGACAGAACCCAGTGCAGTTTGATCCTCCCTTCCTGTCCACTGCCGCCCCACCCCCAGTCCATAACAGACACTGTAGTACATCTGAGCTGTGCACGTTATTCTGTCACGGTCTTCTGCCAGGCTGGGGTAGAGCTTGAGCATAGAGATGTTTCTGGTAGAAATTAGGAGGATCCCTCCTGCCAGGAGAGACACTTCTCAGAGAGACTTCCTGGGGCTAACAGCAATGGAAATAGTTTGGCTTTCCCCAAAGCCCAAACTCAGACCCCAGAGTGAGCATCTCACTCACTCTGAACAGGGCTAGGAAGGACTGTTTAAATGGCCTGGTTAAGTTTTTGCTTAAAATCCTACTTTGGAACCTTTGTGAATTGTGAGAACCCTCTTTGTCACCAGAATGGATCCTCATTGGATCTGGGCTCTAGGGAATTAACTCTTTTGTGAAACTAGTCCATGGTCCCCTCTTTGACTAGGTGACAGCTTTTTTGTTGTGGTGGTGGTGGTTTTGTGTTTTTTGTTTTTTGTTTTTTTTTGGTTTTGCTTTCACACTTTGGACTTGCATTTTGACTAGACAGGATCAGTCTTACGAGTATGGTGGAACAGAAATACCACCAAGATGTCAGAACCAACAGTAAAGTCTGTTTCCAATTCTTTTCCTCCTCCTCTTCCTCTTGTCGTCCGTGGACTTTTTTCATGCCCTTCGCCTTATTATCATGAACCATGAGTCCATCAACAGAAGTTAAAGTTTGTTAGAGCCTTTAAGGTTTGAGAGAGAATCTGGAAACCACTGAATCTCACTCCTTCACTTTTTAGTCGAGGAATCTGAGGCCCAGCAAGGCAAAAAATTTGCCCAGTGCCTGCTACACATGGATGAAATTAAATTTTCACCATAGCGCCTGACCCCTCCCTGCTTTGCTTCCTCCTCTCTCTCTTGATTTCTCTCTACTTGGTATAGTTGGACTGTTGGGAAAATATTGAGAGTGATTTGAACATGGATAAAGTCTGCCCCCTCCACATGTTAAACCCCAATATGGGATGGGAGTGGGGGGTGTAAGTTCTCAGGGTTGAGGGTTTGCTGTTTCAGTTAGTCCTGAGGCCCCTAGGGGTAGTGGGAGGTCCAGAGCAGGAGACAAGTTACATGTCCTCTCATGGTGACCTTCCATAGCATGGCACTACCCCTGGGGTAGAACCCAGGCTCCACTACTTCTGGAGTCTATACCTCCCCTGACGGCCATTTGGAATGGGTACTGAGGAGTGAAGGAGTTCTGTGGTTGCCTCATCTCCTAGCTGCTGCGTGACCGTCCAGGGAATTAAACCTCATTTCCCAGCAAGGAGGGTGAATATTGGGGTGGGGGTGGGTTGGGACCCGCAGGCTGGCAGATCTTTCGGCTATGCAAGGGAGGCAGGATTGCTTCACTGTTGGGCCATCAGACTCCACATCCCGCTGCAAAAGGCACTTTTTTTGGGTAATTGTATGAAGGCTGAGAAGTTACTGTGGGCTCTTGGGTCCTGTGCGGCCACTGTGTAGCTGTGTGCTTCCCTAGCAAATCCCACGAGCTTCTCTTAGCCTGAGTTTTCCTTTGCATTTGTAGAACGGGGCGGGTGGGGGGTGGCGGCGGCGGCGGCGGCGGACTCGTCATATCCCTCTCGGTTTCAAATGCCTGTGATTTAAACCCTGCTTCATGCGGAGGAGGGAGGAGAACCCAGATCGCATTGTCCTTTTGTTCAGCTTTTTTTTGGACACGCAGAGCGAGGAAAGGGAGAACAGTTATCTCCCGAAAGCTGCCCCCCGCCCGCCCCCTTGCTTGTGACAGGTCGTCTATTTGATTACGCAAAGCGAGTTGGGAAATCATGTCTCTGCAATCCCATCTGGGATTATTTATTTCGCCGCGTCCACAGCCGGTCAGAGTTGTGAGAGGATACAATGTTAAAAGTAGCTTCCCGCGAGAGGAGGTGGATTCGAGTTCATCTCCAGAGAAACCAGAGCCGTGAGCGGCCACAGCAAAGCACTTCTGCAAGACCCAGAAGTTTGCAAGTGTCATTCACCGCCCCAGGCGCTCTCTGCAGGTTCATCTAGCTGGCGGCGGCTCAGGCTGGCAATGCCGGGCAGGGGTCCTCCGGAGCCCAGCCTCC
>LNAC01000149.1:166110-279878 GCA_002007465.1 Ailurus styani | reverse complement strand
CGCCGGGCGGGGGGAGGGTCGGGCGCTTCCCGGGAAGGCGGGTGAGGACGCTTGTCTGCTCCCCGCCGCCCGCGGAGTCGGGGCGCCGCGGGGAGGAGGCCGCGGGCGTCGCCGGGGCAACTTGACCCGAAGGATTTTGTACTAAGAGCAGGCAGAGAGGCCTTGAAGGTGGTTCGGAACTTTGTGGGAGAGACTTTTTCTTTCTTTCTTTTTCTTCTCTTTCGTTTGATCTTTTAAAGGTTGGGGTTTGTTTTGGTGGCGCTGGGGGAGGAGGAGGGCGGTGGTCGCCGCTCTGCCGCCCGTCACTGCGTGTCAGTGCTCGTCTCGCCCAGAGAGCCGCGCAGCCGGTTGTGCGCTCCGCGCCGCCGCGGGCACGGGCCGAGTAGGAGAGGCACACGTGCCGCCCATTTTACAGATGAGACCACATTGGCGGGGGTATCAGGTGCCCGCAGCGTGAGGTCACGGAGCCGGAAGCTTCTGACCTACGAGCCCGTGTAAGGATCCCCGCTGCCTCGCGCCGGGGGGCTCCCGCTGTGAGGGCCAGGGTGTTCTTCACGGGCGAGGCTCTCCTTGAACTTCGGGTTTCCTTGTGTTCCTGCGCATGGACAGTTGGGGAGGCTGCGCGGGGTCCCCTCTCCCAGATTCAGGGCGTGGGAAGAGTTTTGCTTTTACTTTTTGACAAGGAGGGACCGGGGAAGGGATCACCATACACACAGAGGACGGGGGCCCTACTGGGAAGCTTCCCCAGGTCCCCCGAGAGTGTGCGCAGGTGGCCTTGGCCTTGGCCCTGGGCTGGGCCTGCTCCCGCCGGCGGTGCGTTTCGCCGCGGTCTCCCGGGTCCCTCGAGGGTCCCGCGGCCTGCTGGGCTGGACGCGGGCCGAGAAGGGCCCAGAATACCACCGACCTGGCGGCGAGGGAGGGAGCGAAGTCGGGTTCCCCCTTGTCCCCCGTCCCAGGAGGCCTCTGAGGGGTTTGTTTGCTTTTGGGTCTGCAGTCTCCCAGTGTTCTTGGCCAGGCTCCGGAGGGTTTGCGAGACCGGCACCCTCATACATCTCCTTCAACCTCCTGCACCCCATCGCACCTGCCCTGCTGTGAGGGGGCATCAGCTCCACCTCACTGCTCAGTGGAAGGCCGTGGGCACCGTTGGCCCTGCCTCTGGGTGCCTGGGACTCAGCTGTCCCCCACTGCTCTCCTTCAGGGCCTGGCTCCTGTCTCCAGTGGGGACTTTGCCTTCCTGTGGGATGTCCCCTAACTTCTGGCTGTGGGATGAATCTCAGGTGACTCTAGCCAAAGTGGCCCCAGAGAAAATCTGCCCCACTCCCCATCAGCTGAAGTTGGCGACCTCAGAGCTTCCAGCTCGTTGCCCTGGAATTAAGGGGTGCTGGTGTGAATTTGTTTAGAGTCATTTTTGACATGGGACGGAAAAACAAATACCTTTAGCTGGGGAGGGTTGCTGATGCCACTTCCTACTTCCTCCTGTCCCACAATTTCTTTTAGATCATTGTTGATTATGTTTCTTGTGTTTACAGGACAAGAAGGGGCTTTCCGGGAAGCAGAATAATTTCGAGCGCAAAGCCGTGTATCAGAGGCAAGTGAGGGCGCCCAGTTTGCTGGCCAAAAGCATTTTAGAAGGTAAAGCAAAGCAGAATTATCCTTCAGCCTTTTAAACCAAGTTCTGAGGGATTCCCATTATTCACACTTATGGCATTTTTATTAACCTGTGAAGGAGCAGTCTGAGGGGAGGGTGCTTTTTATTAGGAAGTTTTGCTCTAGGGAGGAAGTCAGTATGTGGGAAAATGGATCTCACGTCCCTCCTGACGTTTTCGTCACTGATAATTCTGCTGTCTACTTAATAGTTGTTGTTTGCTTAATAGTGAAGGGGTTAACATGGAGTGTGTTTGAAATTTGCCCTAGCGTGAGGGACGTGCAATGATCCACTGTCATCTGATCATGGAGCGAGGAAGGAAATAAATTAAAAAATTTTCTTTGGTTGTGGCTGGAGCTAGAATAAGTCAAGTGAGGAGGTGAGCAGCTACCCACATTGAGAAGGACTTTTAGTCGGGCTGATCCAACCTCTAATACCACTCTTTTTCATCGTACTATATTCCTCCCTGAGTTAGCTACATAATTGTGGTTATTCGACACCTCAGTTGACCATTTCTGACAGTCAAGTTCGTAGAATCTGGAAGAGCTTTTGAATCAGACGAGGAAAGTGGAGATTGAAGTTGAATTTCAACAGCATGAATTCTGTCTCTCTACCATGTTTTCACTTTCTCTAAAGCCTGGGGATACATTAATTCTTCTTAAAATATTACTGATTTTTAAAAGCAACTCTGGGAATAGAATTTATTGATCTGATAAGTAATATATTGACCACCTTTCACCATTTGAATAAAGGAAAGTTTATATTTGTTCTAATCACTGTCCCTTTGTAAGATTCAGGTTGAAAAGCAGGCTTTAAAAAAAAAAGCAGGCTTTTATTTTTTAAGTAGATGTTTGAATTCTGTTTTTTTCTTACGTGGCTTCTGAACTGAGTTGGTTCTACACAGGTTTTAAAGTTTGTTCATGTCTTACTCTGTACTGTATACTTGTGACCTTAGAATGGTTTCTCATGCATTAAAAATGAATTTGGTTGCAAACTGGGTAAACAGATTTATAGCCATAGGGACCACAGGGATAAATTGAAATGGTGCCAAAGCAGCTTGAGGAGGGGGAGGGGTAAACGGAATAGTAAATTCAAGTAAATAACTTCCTGGCAAAACCTACCATAGAGATGGAAACATTAATTTTCAAATTTTATTTTACTTGCAAATGAGAATGATGGGTATGTCACTGTGTAAACACAAACATCACAATGGAGCCTTCAAACAAATTTGAGAGCAACCAGTCCTTGGGGTTAGTGAAATACTCAAAGTATTTTATGCTGCCAGGAATTCTATTTATGTTATGCTAATCTTCGTTGTTGTTGTTTTTATTTTTTATACTTTGTCCTTATTCATAAAATGTGCACTGACTTTTTATTCTAATGACTGCTTGTTCAACCATTTTGGTATCTGGCCAGCGTGATCAGAACTTGCGAAAAATGTTTTAGATCAGTGATTTTCAACATAGCTGCCGCTCTCCTCTCTGCCTTTACTTTTGTTGGCTTGTTTCTACCTCCAGCCTCTGGGAGGGGCCTGGTGAAATCCCTGTAGGGTCTGTTTGACTCATTAACAGCTCTTTTTAATTTTCTCCCTTTCTGTTTCCTTAAGTCTCTGGTCTTTCTCTCCCCACTAATCTGCTGTAACGTTCTCTTTTTCCCTAGTTCTCCTTGGACTATTGTACTCCTGTAACAATGTGTATATAATGAACCATCTTTAGAAAATAGCCGTGCCGTCAGCTTTAGGAATAGAGATCTTTTTTATTATGGAGAAAGATGACTCGGATAGTAAGAAAGCATTGACTGAAGCAAAATGAGCAGACTTGTCTCTGAACATGTAGCAGCCCGGGAAGTGTGTTACAGTTTCAGACAGTGAAGTGTGCCTGGAAAGGTAAACAAACACACCTGCAGTGACAAAACAACAATAACAGAAAGTCACGGTATCGCTCCCCTGCTCCCCAGAGAGACCTACTTTAAACTGAGCCTATACTTTTGCTTTCTGTATAAAAGACGAGTGTTTTGGAACTGTAGAGTGTTCTGGTTCTGCCGACTTGCGGTGTTTCTGTTGCCTTCTCAGCTTCCAGATTTGTCTTCCCTAGATGTTAATCTCTTTCCCTGTGCAATGCTTGCTTATTTTAGGCTACCGCCCCATTCCAGCCGAGACTTATGTGGGAGGGGGCTTACCCCTACCTCCCCCAGTTAGTGACCGGATGCGGAAAAGGCGGGCCTTTGCTGATAAAGAGTTGGAGAACATTATGCTGGAGAGAGAATATAAAGAGAGGGAGATGCTGGAAGCGTCCCAAGCTGCTGCCTTGTTCCTGCCCAACCGCATGGGGCACACACCCGAGTATAACTCCTACAAAAGCGCCTACAGCCCCACCCCAGTGGAGCCAGCCAACAAAGACTTCTGCAATTTCCTGCCCACCTGCCTTGATCTAACCATGCAGTATTCAGGGTCTGGGAATATGGGACTCATCTCTTCCAATGTCAGTGTGGCCACGACGTACAGACAGTATCCCTTGTCCTCGAGATTTTTAGTTTGGCCCAAGTGTGGCCCCATCAGCGACACTCTTCTCTATCAGCAATGCCTGCTCAACACCACCACCTCGGTTCAAGCCCGGAAGCCGGGGGCCAGCTGGGACTTGAAGGGAGTGTGGGTCCAGGACGGACTCGTGGCAGAACACGACATGATGTCCCCCAAACCAGAAGGCTCGCTGCTGCTGCCTCACCCTCCCGAGGTCCAGACCTCGAGAAGTGACCTTCAGGGTCCCCAGGCCGTCCCCGAGAGGTCTGCCTTCTCCCCACCCAGACGGAATTTCTCTCCCATTGTTGACACGGACTCCCTGGCAGCTCAAGGGCACATCTTAACCAAGATCAGCAAAGAAAGCACCAGGCACCCTCTGCCACTTAAACATAATCCATTCCACTCCTTATTCCAGCAAACTCTTAATGACAAATCAGGGCCTGAGTTGAAAACACCATTTGTCAAAGAGGCCTTTGAAGAGGCCCCTAAGAAACACAGAGAGTGTTTAGTCAAGGAGAACCAGAAGTACACATTTACAATAGACAGATACGCCAAAGACCTTTTCGTAGCCAAACAAGTTGGAACAAAACTGTCTGTGAATGAGCCGCTGTCATTTTCTGTTGAATCTATTCTTAAGAGGCCTTCATCTGCCATCACTCATGTCTCTCAGTGAAAGGCTGCTTACAGGGAAAGCTGGATTTTCTGCCGTCTCAGAGGGTTCTTACCAGTTGCTAATTTTTTTTTTAAAGAAAAAAAGCTAAGATGTTTGTATAAAAAAATTTCTAATGTAAATGGTGATGATTTAAAAAATTATATCTATTCATATGCATGTACTTTTTCTCACATAAATATATTTAAACTTAAAGATGGAAATTGCTTACATGCAAACTGTAAAGTTCCGTGCTTTACACAGCATTTCAAAAAGAAATAAAGTTGACACTGTCTTCACAAAGACCCAGAATTTGCAGAAGAGCCTAGTTGTCTCTGTGTACATGAAAAACTAGTGTCCGTGAAACATGTTCTGTATTTTTCTATAATTCTGCATAGTTTCAAGTGCTCTCAGTGGTCACTGGGGGCAACAGGAGATACCTTACAGTGCCTTAGTTTTGCATTTTAGAGGGTGTGTAAATATAGCTATTCAAGACTGAGACAAAAATAGCTTTAAGGAGAACGTAGATCAAATTTGCCTGTCTCTAGAATCATAATTTTTTTTTATTTTTAAAAGATTTTTATTTATTCATTTGACACAGAGAGAGAGATTATAAGTAGGCAGAGAGGCAGGCAGAGAGAGAGGAGAGAGGAGGAAGCAGGCTCCCTGCTGAGCAGAGAGCCCGACGCGGGCCTCGATCCCAGGACCCTGGGATCATGACCTGAGCCGAAGGCAGCGGCTTTAACCCACTGAGCCACCCAGGCGCCCAACTAGAATCATAATTTTACGTGATTGGACAAAGTAGGATTAATCTGCAGGAAGATCAAGTTTAAGATCTTGTTTATATGATGACCTGAGTTCTCGGGACGGATGTCTTTTAGCTCTCTGAGTCCCAGTTTCCTTTCCTGACGGGATGTGTATTTGGGGCCTCAAGCTTCCTTCCTAGATTGAACTTTCTATGCTGTCTAGGTGGCTAGGGGTCACAGAGCAGGTTCACTTGGCAGGTGTGGTTGGTTCAAACCCTGAGAGTGTGTGGTTGAACCCCTCTCCGCTCTGTTATTTCACTGTTTCCAGAGGACCCAAGACAGCAGGCACTGAGAGGCAGGCACAGTCACTACTCTTCGGTGTCCAGGGATCAGCCTGCTGTTCCCACATTGGCACCAGTGCCAGATGCTTTCCCCGTAGCTTTAAACAAAATCACTATTCAGATTGCTTCAGGTGACAGTTGTTGAAGCCTGCAGGTAGTTATCACAGCATGAGGGTGACTTCTTGAGTTTTAACCCCCCCCCCCATTTTTGAGTTCAATATTACCCTCTAGTTTTGCTCAATAAAATGTTAATCACTGTTGCTCTATGTGATTGATAAAGTGAGAGTAAAACATTTATGAGAGCATTAAGTTTATCTCTGAAGTTTATCCTCATCTGTAGACCCCAAATGAAGTTCTCGGATGTCGCAGTCATTTCAACCAGGGAAATCCAGAGCCAAACATCCCACCTCTGGTTTTGCAACGGAGTGAGTTGTTATTTCCAGTTCTGTCACTTGGGGAGCAAGAACGCTCGTTGGGCATGTGGAACGTGCCAAGACATTTGGCAGTTTAAAGAGTTTCTTTCTTGCTCTGGAAAACATTTAAAATTACTTAAAAATGATTTTGCTACTGATGAGCTCATGTAAACCTCCAGGGGTTCTCTGAATTGTTGCTTAAAATTAGAATCGACTTCAAAAACAACAAACCAAGCCTTAGATTGATTTCCAGTTTGTTCTTGTAAAATAATATTTGGTTTGATTGAGTCAAATTTACTTATTCTTCCTATTGCAAAAGCCAGAGCAAATGGAAGTTTGCCAGAGGGAAAGAAAATGGAAGAGGGCAGAGCTCCCGATGACGGAGATTATCATCATTAAGTGGAAATATGTTTTCCAGTCACGAACGCTGGTGTCTGGGACAGAATCTAACTTCAGCCACCCCTCCTGCTCCTCCAGTCACCTTTGTTTTATCTGTATAGTTGTTAATTTTTATCTTCCTGTCAAGAATTTACCTTTTGTGTCCGGTGTGAAGTGTGAACTTAGCATTCAACCTAACTACTGCCGAGGTAATGGGGAAAACACATCAGAATAAACCCACAGGAAAAAGTCCCCAAAGGGAAAAACAAATCTCAAGGACAAGGTCTTCTTAATCCAAACATGGATTTCTTCTCTTTTTCACTCTATTTTAATAATTTGAACACTAACATTTTTTCCCCCTTTGTTCAGTGAACATTTTGGGACATCTTTTCTGTCCTCTATCATTTTAGTCTCATTAAGTGAATCCACTTGGCTGTGGGTATAAGTGGATTTTCTCACATTACCAGTGACCAGAATTTTTTTTTAAGATTTATTTATTTATTTTTATTTGAGAGAGAGAGAGGGAGAGAGAGAGAGAGAGAGAGAGAGAGAAAACCGGCATGTGAGAGGGGGAGGGGCAGAGGGCGAGAAGCAGGCTCTCCACCGAGCAGGGAGCCCTATGCAGGCATGACATGGGGCTCCAGGGAGTTGTTGGGGCTCCACACAAGGCTCTGTCTCAAGAACTTAAGATCGTGACCTGAGCCCAAACCAAGAGTCGGTTGCTTAACTGACTGAGCCACCCGGGTACCTCACCAGTGACCAGAATTTTATTGTTCTTGAACATTTATAAGGGTCAGTACGTAAACTAATATAATTATTATTGTATCGTGCGTTAGTTCCTCTCTAATGATGAGTTCTTGGGATTTAAAACGTACTGTCAGCCACTCAGTGAGAGATTTGTGCTTGGGCCTGTTGTGTCTTTTCATCATTTCACTTCGATCAAAGCTCCTGTTTGATTCTGCAGAATCTTCCAAGAACACTGTCATCGATATATCAAATCAAACTTGTGGTTCAGTTTAAGCATTTTCTATGTTCAAGGCAATAAATGGATTTGGCTTTCATTATTTTTAAGAATGTAAAGAAGAATAAAACATGGACCATTTTCTCCATTTAACTCACAATAAAATAATGCAGCTTTAATGACATATTTTCCTTCCATCTCAACCCGTCAAACATTACAATTTTTTGCTCAGTTCGTAGTCATGGATAGTTTCCAACAGTGCTTCCCAAACTTGAATGGACAGTGAGTCACCTGGGGCTTTTGATAAATGCAGATTCTGATTTTCTGTAGGTCTGGGGAAGGACCTGAGATCCTGCTTTTCTAAAAACCCTCAAGGGGGTACTGGGGTTGCTGGTCTCCAGCCCACACTTTTGAGTAGCAAATGTTTACATTTCTGTTATTTCAATGCACGTTTCATATACCCTTCTGTGGATTTTGAGTTCTCACGCAGTGAAGTTATCATAAATAATTTAATATATGTGAGTAACTGAAAAAACACTTCCCTCCAAACCCGCAGACTGTACAACATTAAGGCTTTCGTGATTATGAGGAGTCGTTGGACGTTCATCAGTTGTAACTTGTTAATGGGGGGTGCTATGCCTGTGTTGGGATTGGGGGGGGGAATATGGGAAATCCCTGTACCTTTCTCTTAATTTTGTTACGAAGCTAAGACTATTCTTAAAAAAACAAGGGCACTTGAAAGAAAATCCTTTTTTAACCCTTTGGTGGCAGAAAGAAGTAGGACAAGACCTAGGCATAGTTCTAATAGAGACAAATTGCTTCCCTCTCTCCTTTTTTAAAACTAGAAGATCTTTTAGTTTGGTTAAAAAATATTTTTTTTGATTGTGGCGAAACACGCATCACGTAAAATTTACCATTGTAACCATTTTTAAGGGTACAGTTCATTGATATTAAATCTAGTCACACTGTTGTGCAACCATTACCACCATCCATGTCCAGGACCTGTTATCTTGCAAAACTGAAACTCTGAACTCATTACACAATAACTCCCTCCTCCCCCTGCTCTGGAAACCATTATTCTACTTTCTGTCTCTATGAATTTGACCACGCTGGGTATCTCCTATTAAGTGGAACCATTCTGTGTTTTTTCCTTTTGTGATGGGCTTATTTCACTTCATGGTTCATTTATATTATAACATATGTCAGCGTTTCCTTCCTTTTTAAGGTTGAATAATACTCCATTGTGTGTATACACCACACTGTGTTTATTCATTCATCTGTCAATGACACTTGGGTTGCTTCCATCTTTTGACTCTCGTGAATAGTGCTGCTGAGAACATGTGTGCAAATATCTCTTCACTCAGTCCTCACTTCTTGATTTCGCCTTCTTCCCGTCTTCAGGAACTCAGTTTTTTTCAAGTATACGTCCCTCCTGCCTCAACCCCGCCCCCACCCCCCAGTGTGTGGACCACCTCTACTCCTTCCCAAGGCAACAGGACTCTGCCCAGAGGCTCCAGTACCAGATGTGCACTTCTTGATGTGCTTTAATGCGTGTGTTATCGTGTCATCTGCATTTAAAAGCTTAATTCCAATTGTGAAATGAAGGACTTGTATTTAGAAACTTCCTGGAATTCCTTCTCCCAAGTCTCAGGAGTGCTAAGGACCAAAGAAATGGCTGAGAATCAAGATAAAGGAGAAAAAAGATTCCACAATTCCCTGTAGAATAATGACATTGCTTAGTATCAAGGCTGGCTTTTCCTTTGGGACTAGAATTCTTACTGGCTACCTGATTTTATTTATCTTTAGATTAACTCTTTTAAAGTGCCTATTCTAGGTCTTTAAATTCAGGTTACTTCCTTCTAGGGTCCAGTTTGTAGGGCTGATAATTCTTTAGATGGCTGGATCCTGAAATAATAAACTTTGGTCCACTTGTATTTATTTTAATGATTGTACCAAGCTTTTATCATACTCTACCATCCTTAGTGATTTTGATTTTTAACTTATTATAGCTAAACACATTTAGAGATAGAGATAGCAGGAAATAAGATGGCATTTGGTGTGATAGTAAATATTCATAATAATAATAAGCATGTGTTTAGTGCCTGCTAAGTTACAGAGCACATTCGCATTTATTAACTCTTTTGCTCTTCCTATAAATTCTCTGTAAGATTGGCAAGTGGCCATATAAAGAGTTTAATTTCATCTCTGTGAACGTGGACAGAAATTTAGGGAATTTTTTTCCCAGTATATAATATGACTTGATGTGGTCTAATCTATTTTTAAGATTTTTAATGTAAATGTTAAGTGTATTTAATTTATAGATAATATATATTAAATGTGTATATTATATAATATGCATTATATGTACATTATATGTATATGTTATATACATATGTAATTATAATTTCATATAATTATATATGTAATATATATAATATGTGTATTTATATATACATAAATGTTACCTGTAAGACTGGCTGTATTTCTATGTAGAAGTATTTGGATATCTGTCCTAACTTCATTAAGTAACAGACACACACACACACAGACACACAGGGTTTGTGAGAACAATTGAAATATAGAATGAGAAAGAGAGTCTACTAAGCAGGCGTAATTGACTGACAGCCTCAGCTGTCAGAACTTTTGATCCACTGCAGTGTTCAGGCCAAGGCCATACTTTCCTTGGCTGCTTCCAGCGAGTGACAGTAGAGCGGGGTTGCAGAATGGAACAGTTTCTGCCCTGATATGGGACCCCTCTAATGCATCCTTTGTTGGGGACTCCCTCTCCTTATGGATGTTTGAGGAGCCTAAAAACTAGCACCTCTATTATATGACTGGAGTTCGATCAAGAAATAAGACAAGAGAGTTGCCATCTGGAGATTAAAATATACCTTACCTACCTTTATTACTGATTATGGTTATAATAAGAAGGACTTATATCCAGGAGCAAGGAGACTTCTTGAGTTGATCTCTGGGCTAGATTTCTAATATTAAGCTCCAGGATTAAGTAGATTTGCCTATCTAGAAACAGTCAGCAGTGGTCCCACACTTCTGCATGCAGAGAGTGATTGACTGTCTCTATTCCCTGGATGCAAGTTGGCTCTTGAAGGGGAGAGGAATAGGCAGAGTGACCCATACTCCTTTCCCAATCCCAAACTCGCCAATCAGGTAAGTTCCTCTCCCTCCAAAGTCAATGTTGAAGATACAGGCTAGGCGATGGGAAATGGTGTGATTACTTCGTATGTGCTAATAGGCTAAAAACTACATGCATTTTTTTTTTAGAACCAAAAAGAAAACAGGAGAAATGACTTAATTTACCCCAGATGAGACCTAGAGCAGTAAGTATAACATGCCGGCAAGCTCTGAAGTAGCATTTTACTAACGAGAACATCATTTGATATTATTAAGTAGCATGACCCAAAGGGTTTCTCCTTTCATCAGCCATCACCATATTGTTTTCATGGAACATCATCATAAAAAGTTATCTTAGAAAGCTACCTGAGATGTTGGGAAGTTATCAAGCTGAACTAATAGCATTTTCTTTTTTGATAGGGTTGCTAGAGAGGTATCAAGGGAATGCCGTAGACCAAATGTATCTCATTTTAGCAAGGCATTTAACAACATCTTCCATGGTAGGGCATTGTGGGTGGAAAACAGTGAAGTCAGATGGATTTGTAACTGAATAGCTACTTTCAAAAACCATTGAGTAGCAAATTAATGCCAATCTTGAGGAGAGCTTTTAGTCTTATGACCCACTGGGCCTTCTTGTTTTGGATCCTGGTTAGCAAATGAAAACATAAAAGGCGTATTATCAATATGTAGAAAACATTTAAGTAGGGAAGTCTGATCACTATGTTGATGGCAGAATTGGACTTATACTGGAACTGTACATCAAATGGAAAATCTTACAGTTGACTTTTGAAAACAACTGTCATCCAATTATGAAACTATATGTTGAGGGAGATTTGAGTTGACATTAGTTTATGTGAAAATGATTCGGGAGTCATAGGGGATCACAGAGCGAAAAAAGGAACCAAGAATGAGTCATGGCTGTAAGGAATTACTAATGCAAAGTTGGATTCCATTAATAGAGTCTCCAGATCAAGGGGAATGCTAACTATTGTGTATTCCTCTCCACTCCTCCACCACCCTTAGTCAGATCACATCTGAGAATTTGTGTCCAGTTCTGGGCATTACATATTTTAAAAAAATTTTTTTTGAGAGAAAGCAAGCATGAGCAGGGGAAAGGGGCAGAGAGAGAGGGAAAAGCAAACTCTCCACTAAGCACGGAGTGCAATGTAGGGCTGCATCCCAGGAACCTGAGATTATGACCTGAGCCAAAGTCAGATGCTCAACTGACTGAGCCACCCAGGCATCCTTGGGCATTATATTTTTAATAGGGACATTGGTAGACTTGGTTCCATAGAAGGAGTGGAACCAAGGATGAGGATGGCAAAAGACCTTCGTATCTTGTCTAACTATAGACAGTAAGGACATTGGGGATGATGACCTGGAGAAGAGATGTCCTAAGGAAAAAGCACTTGATTTTTGTCTTCATATTAATGCATTCATTAATTAAGGTCCACTGGGAGTCTCTTGAAGAAGTAAGCAGAGCTAAGAGTATGTTATGAGAAGTGAAATATAGCTCAATAAAAGGGAGACCATCTTTCAGCTTTTTTTTTTTTAAAGATTATTTATTTATTTATTTGACAGAGAGAGAGATCCCAAGTAGGCAGAGAGGCAGGCAGAGAGAGAGGAGGAAGCAGGCTCTCCGCCAAGCAGAGAGCCCGATGCGGGCCTCGATCCCAGGACCCTGAGATCATGACCTGAGCCGAAGGCAGAGGCTTTAACCCTCTGAGCCACCCAGGCACCCCCATCTTTCAGTTTGAGTTGTCCATGAATGGACTGGTCTGCCTTGAATTGAATGCACTTGGAGGTCTTCATGTGGAGCACTGGAAGAAACCTTGCATTGAGCATGACATTGAATTAACCAGCAGAGATTCTGCTTCATTCATCTTTGTGTCCCACATCCTACCACACAATTGAGTCAAGAAATGTTTGCTGAATGAGAATATTTTTCAACTCCAGTAATTCCTTATTTTATGACCGATTACCTGTGCCATTTTTTCTCTCCTAGGCAAACTCTTTAGAAAATCCTACCACCAGTTCGTTCTTTTAATTTAAAAGGTGGCACAAAGAAACAACTCACTAAATATCTTAAATCAAACATCATGGTGAATAAGAGCATTGCACCTTTATTCTGTATAATCCCAATTTGAGTAATGAAATTTTCAAAAACATCTAGATTGGATAAATGCCCTAACTTAGTTGATTTTTTTCCCCATGTGATATGTTTTGAGTCTTTTTCTTTCATTCCAAAAAACATTTATTGAGTGTTTTTTGAGGCTTTATGACATGGAAAGTCTTATTACAAATATAAGCAGTTCGTTTGCTTTGAATGAAATTAATTTTATATATGAATTTTTGGGATTTAATTGGATTAAGATTATTGTCTAAATGATAACAAATAATTTTAAAAGCGTCTCTCTGCTTTAGCTACTTTAACAGCTGGTCAATTTTGATTGAAAATTTTGTTCAATATGGTTAAAAAGACCAAACAGGATTTGAGATTATTGATTTAGATAAAGTGTGAGTCTGTTCAAGCATGGTGAAGTAGAAGTTCAGTTCTACTTGCTATTCTATGGATTGATCCTTAAATCTGATTCTTTAAACTTGAGTGCTGTTTTATTTAATTTGACAAACATTTAGGAAGCACCTGCAACGGGCTGGGTAATACTGAGCTCTGAGAGATGAGACAACTAAGATACGGCCTTTCAAAAATTGGTGATCTTGAGATTAATATAGATAACATTCACTAATTCTCTGTCCACTGTTTTTCTGAATGGAGGCAGCCCTTTTGCTGCCCCACTTCCTCTGTCCCCTCCTTGGACAGGGTCCTTGGTTATTTCCTGTCATTTCAGGCATGGATTGTTCGGATGTGACTCAGCTCTGTTTTATTCTCCCTCTATTTTTTATTTCGGTCAGAGCTTCTCATTTTTTTTCTTTTATTTTTTTAAAAGATTTTATTCATTCATAGTCAGAGAGAGAGAGAGAGAGAGAGAGAGAGAGAGAGAGAGAGAGAGCCCAAGCAGGGGGGGCAACAGGCAGAGGGAGAAGCAGGCTGCCCACTGAGCAGGGAGCCCAATGCGGGGCTTGATCTCAGGACCCTGGGATCATGACCTGAACCCAAGGTAGATGCTTAATCGACTTAACCACCCAGGCATCTCGCGATCAGAGCTTTTAAGATGAAATTTGTAGACTCAGGAGTTCCCTGTAGGAAAATAGTGGGTTTGGCCTCAGTCGCTTCAATTTTCTACAAAACCGAAGCTCGGTGACAGCCCTAAAATCAACAAAGGACCCTCATTCATCAATGTACACACTAATTTGTGACCCACAAGCCAGAAAGCATCCAAACGCTTGCTGGTAATGATGACTATGCATAAAACATGGGCAAAATCCCAGGGAGAAATGAACACAAAAATCCCAGCTTTGTCTTATGAATAATAGTTCTGAAGGCTTAGGACGGGCGGACAGCAGGTGGGTAAATGATAGAGCTCTGTCGTTGTGTGATTGTTCATGGAATCTAGTTCAGTGTAGTGAACATGTACTGAGAATTTTCTATATGCAGATATATGCCAGATGCTGGGCTCATGTGTTATTTAGGTTCTTTTAAGCAGAAAAATAAAATCCCCCAAACTCTAGAGGCCTACTTATTTTTAAAAATAACAGTTTATTTTAAGGAGCGATAAAGAAATAAGGAAATGGGAATCTTGATACTTAGCAAGTCTCACAAAGACTGGAATGTGGTCTGGGCACTGGAAGGTGGTGCAGCCTGGCAGAACAGACTTACTTCCTTGTTATTCCCTTGGCGGGTAAAGGCATGAGCTATGCAGAGTACCAGAGGCTGCTGCTTTCGATGTCCACTCTCTTCTTTAATAACAGAGCCCTGGTTCCACTGGGACTGGTGACATGCCCAGCTAACAGCCAGCATTCTCCAGCTTCATTTACATCTTGATGTGACCCTCAGGATACAGGTGCACAGCCTTGGATGACTTCAGGAAATTTCTACCCAGGGGACTCCAACAACAGGGAGGAGCCCCTTTGGATTTTTTTCTCTTTTGGCATCTTTAGTCCTGGAATTTGAAATTCTAGTAGCATCTTTTGACCTTGAGGTTGGCAGCCATGTGCAAAGGAGGTTGGAGCAGAGAAATCAAAGGAGCCAGGATGCCTGTTCCCATGAGGGTCTGCTAGGCCAGCTCTGAATTGCTTTCCTCTGTCCGAGCATCTTTTATAGGAGAATCATCTCCTATACTCCTATACTCTTTATGAGCATCAGCCAGTGTCCTTGGCTCTTCCTTCGAACAGCTGAGTGTAATTCCTCCTGATAAGGGAGGGCTCTTCCATTCTGATGGAGTGTCTCTTGTCTGCATCTGCTTTTCCTCTGGTTCTCATTGTATTTTCCCTATTTTCTTTCCCATCATGGCTTCTCTCTCTCTCTCTCTTTTTAGATTTATTTATTTATTTGAGAGAGAGAGCATGCGTGCTTTCAAGCAGGGGTGGGGTTGGGGGTTGGGGAGGGACAGAGGGAGAGGAAGACGGAGAGAAGCAGACGCCCTGCTGAGTATGGAGCGGGGGATTCCATGTGTCTCATAGAGTCCCCATATGTGGGACTCTACCTCACGACTCTGAGATTGTGACCTAAGCCAATATCAAGAGTCAACATTTAACTGACTGAGCCACTCAGGTGCTCCCCCGCTTTTTTTTTTAAAGATTTGTTTATTCATTTGAGAAAGAGAGTACACAAGCATGAGTGGAGGAAGGGGCAGGGGGAGAGAACATCCGAGTAGACTCCCTCTGAGTGGGGAGCCTGACTTCGGGCTCGATCCCATGAGCCGTGAAATCAGGACCCAAGCTGAAACCAGGAGTCGGATGCTCAACTGACTGAGCCACACAGGCACCGCCCCATCATGTCTTCTCTTTACTAAGATCTCCATGTGCATCTTTGGCTTTTTTCTTTCCCATCTGTTGTCGCCTCATACTGTAAGCCTTTCATTCAAACCTAAGAATGGGATCTGATGAATTCGGCTAATTCCTGCTGTCTTCTTTCAGCCAAGCCTTACAGGTTAAGACGCCCGCCTCTGGTCTCTGGGGAGTCAAATGGTATAAACCACCTATGAAGCCCCTCACTGGACTCCCGGGTGTTAACAGGCTCTTAGAATGTAATGAATCCTTCTCCCACATTAATTTCATAGATGAGTAGGACATGCTCTGTGCACTCCAAGAGCTCAGAGCTTACTTCAGGAGAATCATCTCTATGCTTCATGTTTTTTTTGCAAAATCTTTTTCCGACTCTAAGTTAGACCATAACAGCAGTGAAGATAGCTAACATTTATTGTGTTCTTTGGTTTTTGTTTGGCATTTTGCGTGCGTTATTTCACCTAATCCACACAAAGGTTAACTTGTAAAGTATGTGTAATTGTCCCCCTCACTTTCCGTGTAAGGGTACAGGCTTAGAGAAGTGGCGCTCCCAGCCCATACCATACATCCGGGAGCTGACTGAGTAGAGGAGAACGCCAGACGGTTGGAACCAGTGTCTTATGCCACCTCCCAGGTATGAAAAATGGCTCATTTTCATGGCGGCATTGTGGTGTAGGAGGAAGGATACAGGGTGGGGAGGTAGGAGATCTCAGTTCTGACCCAGTGCTTCCTCTCTCTGTCCTCCTTTTGCTTCTCTGGACCTCAGATCTTTTTCCATCTGTAAGACAAGGGCAGTAGATGAAACGAGCCATAAAGACTTTGTCGTCAAAAGACCAGAGTTTTTTTTTGTTTTTGTTTTTGTTTTTGTTTTTGTTTTTTAAGATTTTATTTATTTATTTCACAGAGGGAGAGAGATCACAAGGAAGCAGAGAGGCAGGCAGAGAGAGAGAGGAGGAAGCAGGCTCCCCACTGAGCAGGGAGCCCGATGCGGGCCTCGATCCCAGGACCCTGAGATCATGACCTGAGCCGAAAGCAGAGGCTTTAACCCACTGAGCCACCGAGGCGCCCCAGAGTTTTTTTTTAAAATTAATTTATTTATTTGACAGAGAGAGATCACAAGGAGGCAGAGAGGCAGGCAGAGAGAGAGAGGAGGAAGCAGGCTCCCCACTGAGCAGGGAGCCCGATGCGGGCCTCGATCCCAGGACCCTGAGATCATGACCTGAGCCGAAGGCAGAGGCTTTAACCCACTGAGCCATCCAGGCGCCCCTGAGTTTTTTTTTTTTTATTTATTTTAATTTACTTTTATTTGTTTATTTGATGGGGAGATAGAGCCAAGGAGCACAAGGTTGGAGGGAGTGTCAGAGGGAGAGGGAGAAGCAGTCTCCCCACCAAGCAGGGAGCCCCATGCAGGGCTCGATCCCAGGCCTCTGGGATCAAAACCTGAGTCGAAGGCAGACGCCCAACCATCTGAGCCACCCAGGCGCCCCAAGGCCTGAGTTTAAATTCCGGCTGGACCACACGCTTGTCACGTGGCAGCAAGACCCTCCCGAGCCATCCTAGTTGTGGTGGCTCTGGCCAGTCTCTTCAGCTTAGGTTCCATATGGAGTGTTATTCCTCTGGAGAGAGACTCTTCAAAAAATCCACTTCAGGTAGACTAGATATAAATTGTCAGGGGATATCAGAGGCATGAACCAGAGGATGTGTTTTAAGAAGTTTATCCTGATGCTGAAAAGTCTATGCCAGGAAACAGACCAGGTTCATAGCAGCGTCAGCTCCAGTCCACTTTTCCTATAACGTTTCCCCTCCTTTCCCAACTCACGTAAATGACCGCTCCTCCTAACAGGACCCCATTCCCTACCTTGCTTCCAGGAGGCAGCCTGTGAATTGGAAAGCATATGGGCACCAAGTCAAGTTAAACCTGGGTTTAAAACTCAGCTCTTCCACGAAAGTCGGCTCCTCTCTGTGAGCTTCCTTTTCTTCATCTGTGTGTTGGAGAAATTACAGCGTAGAGAACTACCATGAGGATTAAGTGAGATAATATATGTAAAGTCCCTGATCCATTTTTTAATTATTATTTTTTAAATTATTATTTTTAATTATTTGCCCCAGGGGTACAGGTCTGTGACTCATCAGGCTTACGCCTTTCACAGCACTCAACATAGCACAAACCCTCCCCAATGTTCATAACCCACCCACCCTATCCCTACCCTCCCACTCCCCAGTAACCCTCAGTTTGTTCTGTGAGATTAGGAGTCTCTTATGGTTTGTCTCCTTCCCCATCCCATCTCGTTTCATTATTTTTCCCTCCCTACCCCCCACAACCCCCTACCCTGCCCCTCAATTTCCTCATATCAGAGAGATCATATGATAATTGTCTTTCTCTGATTGAAAGTCCCTGATCCATAATTAAATTACTCTCCCAGCCTTTGAGCCATGGCATTCCCTGGAAGGTATGGTGTTGAGAAGGCTCTCACCAAGAGCCTGTAACTTGAACTAGCCTACAAGGAGAACTGAATGGTTTTAAGGACTAATCATTAAGGTGGAAAAATTTCGTCTTAAGATTCCACAGAACTGTAGCTTGTATCACTTAATTTTTTAATACGATAATAAATATGAAGTTATTATAAAAGTAAGCTACAGGTGGGTGGAGATGCCCTATAATAAAAAGTAGAGATTTTGTTTCTACTTGTAATTCAGCCACTTTTCTAGATTTTAAATTGTTAAAAAAATAGGTAAAGAATGCACGTGGCTCAAGACCACAAAGGCTCTACAGAGCAGAGTCCTTCCTGCCTTCTGTTTCCCCTCTCTAGAGGCACTGGCTGCTGCCAGTTCCTTAGCTATCTTTGCCGAGATAGTCAATGACCACGGAGATGACACGTGCACAGCTCACATCTTGTCCTCTTCACTCAGTGCCATGTCGTGGAGAACGTTCAGGCCCGTTCATAGAAAGATGAACCTTGAAGTCGACTCAGACTGTTGGGCTCTACATCTTGGACAGGTTCTTAGAGATGGCCTGGTACAACATGTCACCGTGCAGACGAGGACACTGTGGCCCACAGATGGGGTGTGAATTGTTCAGGTTTGCAGATCCCTTGATTTTTATTCCAGCAAGCTCTCTGTGTTATCAGGATGTGTAGGAATGTAAATACGTGCAGACACATGTGTGTGAGCACAAGGGCCAGTGAGTTAGCTAATATTTATTTATTTACTTATGGTGTGCTAATTCATCTTAAAGTCATAACAAGAGTTATAAACACAAATGAATAGAGTGCAGCTTGAGTAGTTCAAGAATTTGCCCAAGGATTTTGCTTTTCTTTGACTCTAAAATCCGTACCCTCCTGCACTGCATGCTACTTTCTCTCTCACTCCTGGCTAGGTCATTGGGAAAGGGTGCCCAAGGATGGTAAGCTGTGGAAAGTGAATAGGTTTTGATTAGACATAAAGTACTTTCAATTAAAGAAATAACTTTGTTGAGTCTTGATGGAAGGGCACATTATGTTTTGTTAGGAGTTGCAAGAGTCCCACACCGGGCACCCTGCTCAAGGAGGAGTCTCCTTCTCCCTCTGCCTCGTCACACCCCATGGCTCATGCTCTCCTTCTTATGCTCTCTCTCAAATAAATAAATAAAATATTAAGAAAAGAAGTACACAATAGTCTGTGCAAATAATGCTTGGGTTGGAATGAAAAGGAGGGTGGTTTTCCATCTTCTGGTTATATAGACTTTAAGAAATGAGTCGAAAGCAACGATTATCAGGCAAAAATCAGTGGAAAGGAAGGCAGAGTTAGAAAATATAACCTTCTACCCAGCACTTAAAGCCTTCTGGGATCCTTAGAGTAGAGGTATTCAGACTTTTAGGTATATGAAAATCACTTGGTGTTTGTTAATAATGCAATCTCTAGAGTGCTGCTCCGGAGATTCTGACTCAGGGGATGGGGCCAGGAATCTGTATTTTGGACAAGTACCTTTGATGATTCGTTTTTAGAAAAATATTTTTATTTAAATTCAATTTAGTCAACATGTAGTGTAGTATCAGTTTCAGGGGTAGAATTTAGAGATTCATCAGTTGCACACAACACCCAGTCCTCGTTCCATCATGCACCTTCCTCAATGCCCATCACCCAGTTACCCCATCCCCTACGCTCCTCCCCAGCAGCCCTCAGTTTGTTTCCTAGAGTTAAGAGTCTCTAATGGTTTGCCTCTCTCTCTGTTTTTTTTTAAAAGATTTTATTTATTTATTTGACAGAGAAAGTTTACAAGTAGGTACAGAGAGAGGAGAAAGCAGGCTCCCCGCTGAGCAGAGAGCCTGATGCGGGGCCTCGATCCCAGGACCCTGAGATCATGACCTGAGCCGAAGGCAGAGGCTTTAACCCACTGAGCCACTCAGGCGCTCCTCCCTCCCTGTTTTTATCTTATTTTATTTTCCCTTCCTTTCCCCTATGCTTATCTGTTTTGTTTCTTAAATGCCACATATGACTGAATGGTATTTGTCTTTCTCTGACTAACTTATTTCGCTTAGCATAATACCCTCCGGTTCCATCGCATCATTGCAAATGGCAAGATTTCATTCTTTTTGATGGCTGAGTAATATTCCATTATATATATCATATATATTCCATTATATATATTACATTCCAGTCTATATAATGCACACACACACACACGCACACACCCACACCCACACACACCCCACATCATCTTTATCCATTCATCTGTCAATGAACATCTGGGTTATTTTTTTTTTAAAAGACTTTTTTTATTTATTTGACACACAGAGAGCGAAATCACAAGTAAGCAGAGAGGCAGGCAGAGAGAGGGGAGGAAGCAGGCTCCCTGCCGAGCAGAGAGCCCGATGCGGGCCTCGATCCCAGGACCCTGAGATCATGACCTGAGCTGAAAGCAGAGGCTTTAACCCACTGAGCCACCCAGGCGCCCAACATCTGGGTTCTTTTCATAGTTTGGCTATTGTGGACATTTCTGCTATAAACATTGGGGTGCAGGTGCCCCTCCGAATCACTGTATTTGTGTCCTTTGGATGAATACCTAGTAGTGCAATTGCTGGGTAAAAAAAAAAGTTCTGTTTTTAACTTTCTGAGGATACTCAATACTGTTTTCCAGAGTGGCTGCACCAGCTTGCATTCCCACCAACAGTGTCAGAGGGTTCCCCTTTCTCTGCATCCTTGCCAACATCTTTTATCTCCTGAGTTGTTTGATTTAGCCATTCTGACCAGCGTGGGGTGGTGTCTTATTATGGTTTTGATTTGTATTTCCCTGATGCCGAGTGATGTTGAGCATTTCTTCTTGTGTCTGTTGGCCATTTGTAGAAATGTCTGTTGGACAAGTACCTTTGATGATTCTGATATAGGTGCTGGCAGGCCAACACCCTGAGAAATTGAAAGAGATCCTGAATGAGGGCGTGGAGTGTGAACCAATTTATTTGCAATTGAATGTACATGTTGGAGGACTTGGGGACACTCTGGCAGCAGACATTTGGGTTCAAGAAAAAGATACTCTAAATTAGGAGCCTGAATTCCCAGTCATGGTCTTTTAAACTGTATGGGGTAGGGTCTGTGTGCAGGCTGACCCACCACGACATCCCCAGGGCCCGGCACACTGCTGGAATACGTGAATGAGTTCTGTCTTTAAGCAGCTTCGTGTCCATGGACAAATCCCTGTGCTTCTCTAGGAAGCATCTTTCTTATCTGCAAAGCTAGACAGTGGGTCTCTCTAAGCTCTGACACTACTCACCTGTGCTAGTCAGAGTTCTTCAGAGACCAGAGACAGAAGGAAATACATGTACACTTATCTACCTATACCTATATCGATTTATGTGGAAATTTATTATAAGGAATCGATTGACGTGATAATGGAGACTGAGAAGTCCCATGATCTGTCAACTATAAGCTGGAACCGCAGGAAAGCTGGTGGTGTACTCTATTCTGAGTCTGAAGTCCTGAGAAGCAGGGGAGCCAAGGGTATAAATCTGTCTGAAGGCAGGAGAAGGTGAGACAAGATGTCCCAGGTCAAGCAGTGAGGCAGGAAAAATGGGGCACATTTCTCCCTCCTCTGCCCTTTGTTGTATTCAGGCCCTAGATGGCTCGGATGATGTCCACCTACATTGGGGAGGACAGTCTACTAAGTCCACAGATTCAAATGCTAATCTCATCGGGAAACATGTTCACAGACTTATCCAGAAATAATACTTAATCTTGGGCTCCCTAGCCAAGTGGGCAAACAAAATTAATCATCACAAATCCACCCCTGCCAGTTTGGCATCTACCTACATCCAATCAAACCATACTTTATCTCTAAATAAAGTTAATAACAAGGTCCTAATTGTGTCTAACATGATACATCTAGCCTGTGTACAATCAGAAATAGACTAACCCCTTCCTGAGAAGAGACGGTAAAGTCTGTGAGTGCTGATTACTCTTCTCAATATCCGGTAACTTAAATACTATGATGTAAAATTAACAATACTTGACTATTATGACATAAAGTCAGTACATCTTCTGTTACATGATAAGGGAGTAAGAGAGGAAGGAACACAAAGATTATATATACATATATGCATGCATGCAAATGTATTCATAAGCCAAATGGGGGTGGTGGTGGGAATAGTCACGATAGTAGCTGTGAGCAGGGATGGCTACCTTCAACCCACCAGAAACAGGCAGGTGGCACACAGAGGTGGCCAGCCATTGCAGCTGTGGCCACCTTACCCCGTCATCACCGGTCACAATCCCCTCTGCATCTAATGTTGCAAAGCAGCCCCTGCAGGGGGCAGGACCCAAGAGTCAGGCTGGGGTGACTGAGGACATGGTGGATTGGAAGTCAGATGATTTGTACTTTAATTTTTAAAAAATATTTAATTAACTTATTTATTTGAGAGAACGAGCACAAGCAGGGAGACTGGCAGGCAGAGGGAGAAGCAGACTCCCCACTGAACAGGGAGCCCGATGTGGGGCTCAATCCCAGGACCCTGAGATCATGACCTGAGCCGAAGGCAGACGTTTAACTGACTGAACCACCCAGGGACCCCTGCAGTTTAATTTTTTTAAACAGCTTTATTGAAATGCAATTCATATATCATACAATTCACCCATTTGAAGTGTATCATTTATTGGCTTGTTGTGCAGCCATCACCACCATCAGTTCTAGAACATTCTCATCAGCCCCCAAAGAAGTCCTGCGTTCCTTAAGTGTCATTCCCAACTTTCGCATCTCTTCAGCCCTAGACATCCATGAATCTACTTCTGCCTCTATAGATTTGCCTATTCTGGACATTTCATTTAAATGTGCTCATGCACTATGTGGTCCTCGGCATTGGCTTCTTACCTCTAGCCTCATGTTTTCGAGGTTCATCTATGTTGTAGCATCTCAGTACCTCATTCCTTTTTATTGATGAGTAACATTTCACTGTATGGATATAAGACTTCTAGTTTATTGTTTGGGCTGTTCCCACTTTTTGACTATCATGCTGTGAACATTTGTGATCTGGTTTTTGTGTGATCCTGTCTTTCATTTCTCTTGGGTAGACATGACACCATTTCTTAAGACCTCTTTCCAAGGGCCCCAGGTCTATATCCCAGACCTTGTGCTCCCAAACAGCTGCTAGTTTTGAAATAAGAATTACCTGCCAGAATGTTACTTCTCTTTCCCTGTGTTGCACTGTTGCTGCCACTTTCCAAGACCAGAGATGGTGCCCCCTCAAACATGGATGTCATGATCGCACTGCGCAATCCTAAGCAGAAACACAAAGAGTCTGAACAGAGCAGAGCCCTGCTCTGCTTGGATTCTTAGAACAATCAATTAGGGTAAATAATAGACAGATGTCCCTATTATTAGCCTCTTTGTTGGAGTGTCAGCCTCCACCCTTGATTTGTAATCCCATGGGCACAGTTAAATTTCCCAGAGAAGAGAGTTACTGGTGGTTCATTGGGGCAAGTCATTATAGATAAGTCTGCTCTGCTCAGGCTTGCCTTTCCCAACCCACTGCTTGTCTCCTCTCCCCTCCCTGAGTCCTTCACTCCCCACTCCCTTGTATGGCCTGAGTCTTTGCCTAAATTGCCTATGTATGGTGTTCTAGCATTTTCGGTTCTCATAGAAGGAAACAAGATTTCTCAGATCTGGGGTACCAAGGCCTTCTTTGCTAATGTGGGACTGTTTGTTGGGAATAGTTAGCATGTGTAAAGACTCTACTGTGTTGATGAGACTTTGAAATGAAAGTGAGAAGTTAGTAAACTGGGGAGTGAGGAGAACATTTCTGAGTCTGGCTGAATGTGTTCTGATGAAAAACCATGAAGAATTTTTCAAAGCAATGGTACCATTTAGGAGGAATAATGTCAACAAAGCATAACCTGCTCCACCAGTAGTACTATGGCTAATATTCAACATGTAACCTACCTGACCCAAAATCCTGTCTGTTTTCTTAGGAGAAATGTTAGTGTATAATTAGGATTCTATAACATACTAATACCTCATAAAATGCCACATCATATTAAAATGAAAATATACAATCATTTGACACAATTATTGGCTACTTGTTTGCACCTAAATTCAGACCAACATAATTGAGAAAAAGCTTCCACATGTCTATAAATAAGAAATAGGTGAAAATATAGTTCACCCAAACTATGAGATACCGTACAGACTTTTTTAAAAAAGATTTTATTTATTTAGAGAGAGAGTGCGTGTGAGTGGGGGGTGGGCAGAGGGAGAGGGAGAGAGAGAATCTCAAGCAGACTCCTTGCTGAGCTGGGAACCTGATGAGGGGCTCCATCCCACACCCCTGAGATCATGACCTGAGCTGGAATCAAGAGTATGATGCTTAATTGACTGAGCCACCATGGCACCTGGGTACTGTGCAAACCTTTAAAAAATTGAGCTTGACCTGTGTGTGCAAGCATGTAGACATATTACTGAGTAAAAAAATAATGCAGCACAAGACATAGATTATGTTATGTAGGTTAACACACCCCACCCGTCCCATGCTCTGTGTTTGCTAGGTTACAGATATGGGGACACAGAAGCACAGGAATAGGATAGGACAGCCTAACTTGATAATAATTACCGCATTTCACTCACAGCAAAGGTGAGAGAAGCAGTGGGAATTTTAATCTTGATGCTAATACACCATTTTGTTTTACAAGGGGAAAGCATTAGTGTATTCTTAGATTGAAAACTGACTTTTCATTAAAGAATATAGATGGAAATTTTGACCTAAAACAAAGGAAAAACTTTTAAATAGTAAAATGATGTCTCTTTGTAGGAACCAATAAACTAGTTTAATAGGTAAGATGTAAGTATTTAGGNTCTCTCTCCCTCTGTGAAATAAATAAATAAAATCTTTAAAAAAAAAAAAAAATTTAAAAAAGAAAACTGACTTTTCATTAAAGAATATAGATGGAAATTTTGACCTAAAACAAAGGAAAAACTTTTAAATAGTAAAATGATGTCTCTTTGTAGGAACCAATAAACTAGTTTAATAGGTAAGATGTAAGTATTTAGGATATTAAATAATAAACATTTCAAGTTCCCTAAACCATTTTCAGGCAAGTAAAAGATATGAGGCAAATTGTGATTAATATTCAAATAAAGGATATAGACAAAAGTGATATAGATATTGAGAGAATGGAGATAAGAGAATATTCAAAGAGGCCAGCAAGTTCTAGGAGAAGATTTGGTACACTGTAGATAATCAATGCATTCTTTTATGAATTTAATGTAAAAATTTGAGTATGTAATACATTCCCATGCCTCAAACTCCAAAGCATAGGGAAGTGTATACAATGACAAGTTGCCCTCTTCCCTGTGTCCCCTGACCACCCAGTTCATTCTTTTAGGTGTGATCACTGTATTTTTTTTTCCAGAGGAATGTTTGAAGTATATACAGGAAGTACAGGTAGACATTCTTCTTCCTCCTCTTCAATGAAAATAGTATCAAATGATTCTATCTCTATCTTGTTTTTTCATTTAATAATATATCTACAAGAGCATCCAATAGCAGTATATTATATCTATTCTCTTTATTCAGAAGTACCACAGTTTATGTAAATGGTCCACTATTGATGGGCATATAGAATATTGGCATTATTTTGCAGGGTGATCAATACCCTTCTTTAGTAACTGAATGGATTCCCAATTGGTGGTGGTCTTATGTTCCACGCTGGAAATCAATATCACATGCTTATTGTGGGCCTTGATCTCATGGCCCTGAGAGCATGATATGAGCCAAAATCAAGAGCCTGATGCTCAACTGATTGAGCCACCCAGGTGCCCTGCAGTGGCCATTTTTAAATTCATTTATGACATCTAACTCCTTTCAAAATTGAGATCCTTATCACTCATAGCTTCTGCCACTTTCCCCTGTCACTGGAAAACTATTGAGTTGGAGTTTGCAAATTTAACTTCAGAGCCCCACTTGCCTTTTGGTTCTTCTAGTGGTGATCAGCTATGGTTTCATATATCAGATAGCTACTGAGGACATGGCTTAGCATGCTTTTCTGTTCAAGTAAGGGAACTAAGGGAAAAATTTTCATAACCCTTTCATTAGGACACATACACTTTCTGTATAATTTTGTACAAGCTGCTAATAGTCTAGGATTTTTTCAGCTGTCATCTAGCATCTCTTCATTTTGCATTTCTCCATTCCCTCTCATTGCAGACCAGGTCCCTCCCAAGCATTGTATTCCATAATTTTTACCCCTGAGAATGCAGAATTCCTGCTCTTGTCTTTGCTGAAAGTCCTGGGAAAGAACTCTGACTGGTCAGGCTTGGGTAGAGAGGCATCCCTGAACCAGCAAACCTTGGTCAGGGAGATGAATACACAAACGGCAGACAAGGCTGCTAGGGACCAGAAAAGAGATACCTGAGCCAGGCAGACCCCCATTTGGTGCCCATCACAGTGAGCTGGTCTTTGGTCTCTCCAGGTGCCTGGGCATCTCTGTATTCCTGCAAAAACCTCTGTGCACCTGATACAATTCTGTGCTGACATCCAAGTGCAAAAACCTGGTGGATCTCTGGGTAATACACCCAGAGACCACATACAAATATTGGACGCAGTGCAAAAGGTTCTTTTGGCCAAAGGAGAAAGTGTGGGAAAGGCGCAGAGAAATTTCTTGTGCTGTTCATCCTAAAGGAACACACATTTCTTAGAGCCAGGGGTGAACATGAGCACTTTGACATTTTCTTTTCCCCTTGAAAAGACATGTCAAACTGCTTAGTCATTCATTTACCTTACTACCTTTGAAAGACTCATTCCATCTCTCCATCTTTGAGAGATGCTCAACCGAGACACTCACCGGATTTTATATCGCAAGTAATTTGTTCTTTTGGATGAAAGTGTTTGCTGAGGCAGCAGATTCCCCTGATCGATTCTTTATTTGTGCATTAAAATATAGTAGGTCTGGTGTTTTAATCCTGGACCAGAAAGGACATAAAAGGCGTTTGATCTCTGGCTCATGATGGAGCTCCTCAGGTCTTGGATGGATTATCGTTGAATAGGTGCCCTTTGCCCAGAATTCCAGCGAGTTCTCCAGGGCCCGAGATAAACTGTGTATCCAGAGATGAAAGGACAGTTGTTTCCCTATAAAGCCTCATAAATCAGTTTTGGTATCATTCCTGTTATGTTTTATTTTTTCTGGCACCACAACATGGGGCTGTTTGATGCATTTCACTGAAAATATTTGTATAGGGCCCTTCGGTTTTCTTTTGTGATGAGAAGTGTTACCTCTAAAAACGAGCTGATAAACTGAGAGGCAAAGTGAAGTGAGCATCCCCCCCAGCATCGGGCTCTGAGAGTTCAACATCTGATTGTACTTACTGGGGAGGAAACTTAAAAAAAACCCACAACAACCCAACTTTCATTTCTTGCTTCTTTTATCCTTAAGCTCAGCAATAAACTAACACTCTTTGGTTAAAAAGTCAAGGGAACAGATGTATAATTCTGGTGCTTCAGCATCTATATTTCAAATGGAGCATGTGAATTACGAGAGCGGCTCTCGTGGCTCAGCGGGGAGAGCCTCGGGGAGCATGCGCGGCTCGGCTGTCCATCATCCCGGCACCCCGCCCATCCTCGGAAGCACCCGCTGCCGCTGGGGGGCTGGCTCCGTGGGCCCGAGCGCGAGGCGAACAGGTCCTCTTCGGGACGCTGTTCATTTCCCAGAGTGGAAATAAGTGCTTGAAGTGCACAGAACTAAAACCCCAAGATGTGGCAGCTGGTGGGTCACAGGTAGGGGCCTGGAAAAGGTGCTGCAGGTAACTAGGGACAAACATCAGAGGCGGTTTTAGCAGGTAAAGACAGTGTGAGCTTTGCAGATCTGTCCCGGGCCTGACCCAGCCTCTGCTAGGAATGGCACCTTGCGGAAGGTACTTAGTTTTCTGCTCCAAACACTGGGCATCACTGAGCCTACGTCAGAGGACTGTTGGGTGGATGAGTAAGAAAATAATGTGTATAAAATGCTTAGGTTATGCTCCAATGTGGGTGCCTTTTTTTTTTCTTTTTTCTTTCTTCTTTCCTTCCTTCCCTTCCTTCTTTTCCCTTCCCTTCTCTCTTTTCCCTTCCCTTCCCTTCCCTTCCCTTCCCTTCCTTTCCTTTCCTTTCCTTTCCTTTCCTTTCCTTTCCTTTCCTTTCCTTTCCTTTCCTTTCCTTTCCTTTCCTACTCATTGGGTGCCTGGGTGGCTCAGGTGGTTAAGCGTCTGCCTTTGGCTCAGGTCATGATCCTGGGGGTCCTGGAATCAAGCCCCACTAGGGAGCCTGCTTCTCCCTCTCCCTCTGCCTGCCGCTCCACCCGGTTGCGTGTGCACGCTCTCTCTCTCTCTGTCACATACATAGAATTAAAAAAAGAAAAGTGAAAAAAAGAGCTCATTACATATAAGAAAGATGGTAAAGTATTAGTTTCATTCAAAACTTCCAATTCAAACGCTGAAATTGTCTTGGAAGCAATCTGGTTCAACTTCCTCCTGTTGAGGCAGGCCGTGGCTTTCCCCAAGGGGTGACAGGCAGAGGAGGCTGGAAAAGGTCACGTTTCAGTCTTAGACTGCTGCTGCTTCTGCTAAATCACACTACCAGACTCTGCCAGGGCAGGGTCCCAAAAGGTGTATTCGGCCCCTGCTATGGTGCCTGACACTCAGTGAAGATTTGTTTGGTTGGCACATGACACTCTGGGATGCTAGACACGTCACCAGAAGAGATTGCTTTGCTTTGTGTCTCTGCTTCAAGGTCTTTCTGAAGAGTCAATGGGCATAATATTGTGAACTGCTTAATATATGACCCAAGTTATTGCACTAAGCAAAAAACTAAGCAAAGAAAAGAAGGCGATATTTTAAGGAAAATTTCTTATTGATATATGAAAATACAGTCCAAATTCATTCTTCAAAATATAGTCTTAATTTGTTCTTCAGCAGTTAGAAAATACTTTTTAAAATGCCTACATTACACCTTGGATTAAATCGTGTGAAATTAAGTTGAGAATGGAAGTTAAAAGAGTTACGGTATGCCAAACATACAGAGGTATGCTCGAACAAACAAACAAACACACGAGCAAACAATTCTCTTGATAGTCCCAGAATACCTTTAGAAATTAGTAATGGTCTAATCCTCTTTCCTAAGAACTGGGGTTGAATAAAGACACTTGTCCCTCTTCTCAAAAATGCCCTTTTGTAGGGTCAGATTAAGATTCTTGGCCTCATTGTATGCACAGCCATGCTAACCTTACTCCATTCCCAAATGGAATCTGCAGAGGAGCCCTTAACAACCATCTACTGTGCACCATCCCCTGCTCCTACCCCTTCCTGCCACTCGAGGAAGGGTGGCCAGATGAGCAACATGGGTAAATTCTGAAGGCCTGGCCCAGGATGGGAGTGACGATCAGGCTTCAATATTCTAAAAAGAAGGAACTTCAGTAATTCTGTCTTGGAAGTGGAACCAGAAAGGAACAGGTGCTCTCTGAGCCGTGTAAGAACTTGGCGCTTTGATAGCACTCAGCGTGTCCTCTCTTTTCCTAAACAGTTCAACTCTAGCCCCAACCATGCTCCCCCAATGTGGATACAGAAGCTTGCATTCTGACTGAGTGGGATGTTTATTCCCCCAAATAGTTAGGTAACCCTCCTAAGGAGGTAGTGTAAACAGGCCGCCATGGACCGTCTTGCTGGTCATACATAAGTGACAACTTACGTTGTGCACAACTCTACAGTGTGGGCTTGCGTCCCCGAGTTTAAGTAACTCCTATTATTAGTTGTGTATTTTGCTGGGAGAAGGGCCACACACACAGGCCCACCCCACACAATTTATAACTGAATTCTTTCTAATCTTGCAAAGTGTTCTCCACCACAGGAGTGCTAGAAAAAATAATGTTTTCCATCTTGCCATCATTCTAGTGATATTTTTAGCACCTCTTAAATACTAGCACTCCAGGCAACTCCTGTCTGACCCACTCCTTAATCTTGCTCAGTGTGGAATAGAATATAAAAAAGAGGAAAGAAGAAATCTGTGGTAATGAGAGATCACTGGAAATATTTAAAAGCTCGTAAAATACAGATGAACTTCCAACGTGTGATGCTTAGCCAACGTGTAAATCACCATTTTTCAGAATTCACTGAAGATCCAAAAAATTAGGAGTCAAATCTTTCTTGGCTCATTTCACTCCTCTTCAAAGGAAGGAAATAATAAACTATAAACTGTTAAATTTTATGTTCTTTCAAAGTGTTTTCACATGTATGATGTCATTTCTTTCTAGCTGAAGGTGCAAACTTCTCAGTTCATAATATCTTATTGTCATTCATCATCGGTCCATGTAACAGCCCTCTTGTTTTATTATTTTCCCCCTTAATCCCCAACCTCTGTTCCCAGTGCCCTCTCCAAGCTAATAAGTTTCCAAACTAATGTGTTGATAATGAGTCTTTAAAGATGTGTACGTGCTAGTAAATTATGGAGTGTTGCTTGCGACATATTTGTGTTTTTAATTTGTTGTTCGATCCTGTTTTTAATATCATGAGGCTATAACTACAATTTGCTCAGTATTTTTAACTCCTGCAAGGTATTGCATAACATGCATCTACTCTGTTTTTAAAAATAATTAAAAATTTGTGGTAAAATATACATAACATAAAATTTACCATGTTTTACTATGTTTTAAGTGTAGACCACTTTGACATTAGGTGCATCCACATTGTTCTGCAGTCATCACAACCGTTCTCCAGAACTTTTTCATCTTCCCAGCTGAAACTCTGCAACTGTTAAACACTAACTCCCCATTCCTTCTTCCCCTCGGCCCCTGGAAACCACCACTGCATTCACTGCATTATTTTATTGTTATTATTTATTATTATTTTTATTATGTTAGTCACCATACAGTACATCATTAGTTTTTGATGTAGTATTGCATGATCCATTGTGAGCATATAACGCCCAGTGTTCTATGCAATACGTGTCCTCCTTACTACCCAACACCAGGCTCACCCATCACCACCCCCCTCCCTTCTAAAACCCTCAGTTTGTTTCACAGAGTCCATAGTCTCTCATGGTTCTTCTCCCCCTCTGATTTCCCTGCCTTCAGTTTTCCCTTCCTTCTCCTAATGTCCTTCATGCTTTTCCTTATGTTCCACAAATAAGTGAAACCATATGATAATGGACTTCCTCTGCTTATTTCACTTAGCATAATCTCCTCCAATCCCATCCACGTTGATGCAAAATCTGAGTATTCATCCTTTCTGATGACTGAGTTTTATTCCATTGTATATATAGACCACATCTTCTTTATCCATTTGTCTGTTGAAGGGCATCTCGGCTCTTTCCACAGTTTGGCTGTTGTGAACATTGCTGCTGTGAACATTGGGGTGCATGTGACCCTTCTTTTCACTACATCTGTATCTTTGGAATAAATACCAAATACTGCAATTGCTGGGTCATAGGGTAGCTCTATTTTTAACTTTTTGAGGAACCTCCACACTGTTTTCCAAAGTGGTTGTACCAACTTGCATTCCCACAGTGTAAGAGGGTTCCCCTTTCTCCACAACCTCTCCAACATTTTTTGTTTCTTGGCTTGTCAGTTTTTGCCATTCTAACGGGTGTAAGGTGGTATCTCAATGTGGTTTTGATTTGAATTTCCTTGAAGGCTAATAATGGTGGACATTTTTTCATGTACCTGTTAGCCATTTGTATGTCTTCTTTGGAGAAGCGTCTGTTCATGTCCTCTGCCCATTTTTTGACTTGATTATTTGTTTTTTGGGTGTTGAGTTTGAGAAATTCTCCATAGATCTTGCATATCAGCCCTTTGTCTGTAGTGGTATTTGCGAATATCTTCTCCCATTCTGTGGGTTGCCTCTTTGTTTTGTTGACTCTTTCCCTTGCTGTGCAGAAGCTTCTTATCTTAATGAAGTCCCAGAAATTCATTTTTGCTTTTATTTCCTTTGCCTTTGGAGATGTGTCTTGAAAGAAGTTGCTGCGGCTGATATGAAGTTACTCCTTATGTTCTCCTCTAAGATTTTGATGGATTCCTGTCTCACATTGGGGTCTTTCATCCATTTAGAGTTTATCTTTGTGTATGGTGTAAGAGAATGATCAAGTTTCATTCTTTTGTATATAGCTGTCCAATTTTCCCAGCACCATTTATTGAAGAGACTATGTTTTTTCCATTGGATATTTTTTCCTGATTTGCCATTCACTGTATTTATTATTTCCCTACTGATGGACATTTATGTTGCTTTCAAGTCCCAGGAACACAACATGACCTCATACAGATGCCCTTGTGAAGCTGTGCAAGAATTTCTCTGACATAGAGAACCAGAATGGGATTTTGAAGTCATAGAGAATACACAGTTTTCTAGAATGACTGTAAAGCTTACAATTTCTTCAAAAGCATACCAGAGTTTCCATGTTCCTACATTCTCTCATCTCTGGACTTACCTACCTTTTAATTTTTCCATACTAACAGTCTTGTCCTCATTTGAATTTCTTTGTTAATTAAAGAGGGGGTATTTATTTATATTCTTTAAAAATTTTTTTTTAAGTTTTTAAAAATTTTTATTTTTTAACATATAATGTATTATTTGATTCAGGGGTACAGGTCTGTGAATCATCAGTCTTACATAATTCACAACTCTCACCATTTATTTATATTCTTTTTTTTTTTTAAGATTTTATTTATTTATTTGACACAGAGAGAGAGAGATCAGATCACAAGTAGGCAGAGAGAGAGGAGGAAGCAGGCTCCCCGCTGAGCAGAGAGCCCGATGCGGGCCTCGATCCCAGGACCCTGAGATCATGACCTGAGCCGAAAGCAGAGGCTTTAACCCACTGAGCCACCCAGGCACCCCATTTATTTATATTCTTAATAGTTACCTGAGCTTCCCTTTTGAGAGTTACCTATTCAGTACTTTATTCATTTTAAAATTGGGTTTCCAGGGACACTGGGTGACTTCGGCTCAGGTCATGATCTCAGGGTCCTGGGACTGAGTCCTGCACTGGGCTCCCTGCTCAGTGGGGGAGCCTGCTTCTCCCTCTCCCTCAGTCCCTGCTCATGTGCACTCTCTCTCTGTCAAATAAATAAATAAAAACCTTTAAAAATAGTAAAATTGGGTCCCCCCACTTTTTTTTTGCTTATGCATTTTCAGAAACTGTTTGCCTACTATGGGCGTTGAGTTCTTGGCTGGTTTCGTATGTCACAAATACTTTCCTCCAGACTCTCTTGTCTAGCTCCTTTGTCTATGGTGATCTTTATTTTGACAGAATCAAATTCATTAATTTTTCACCTCAGCATTTGTATTGTTAGGGTCTTGTTTGGAAGTTCCCCTCCTCCTCTGTATAAAAAACATACTGTTACACATTTTCTATGTATGTATTTATTTATGTATTTATTGTGTTATGTTAGTCACCATACATCACTAGTTTTTGATGTAGTGTTCCAAGATACATTTTCTTTAAAATCTTCTTAATGTTTCTTTTAGTTTCTTCATAGTTCTTCTACATTTTCTGTATAAGTTTACTACTTACATTTATGTCAAAATCCATCTGAAGCCAACCAAAAAATAGTTTCATACAAGTGGTAAGGTCCAGCCTTAGTTGCCTCATCATAGGGTTCCACTTTCCCATCACAATTTACAGACATCAATTCTTTGTCCATTGTTTTATACCAACTTGATCTGAGACAGAGTTGCCACATATCTGTGGCCCTACTTCTAAGAACTCTGTTCTTTTCCAGTGGCCCATTTGCCTGTTCCTGATGCAGAACCAGGCTGTTTTTGTGGGTTTGTGGTATGTCTCCATGTCTGGTGTAGTGCGTATCCCTTCCTTAGTATCTAGTTCAAAAGGGCCTTAGCTATTGGTGGGAGTTTACATTTCCATATAAATTTTAGGATGAATTCATGGAATTCTTTAAAAATTCCCCTTGGAAATTTGATGGGATTGCCTTGAATGTCTAAGTTACTTTGAGGAGTGCTAACATCATTACTTCTATACGCCATTCTCTACACAAATAATTGCATTTTTTTCATTTATTCAGACCTTCCTTTATGTTCTTTAATAGGATTTTTAAGTGTTTATTCTCTAAAGGCTACATGCATTTTTTGTTAATTCCTAGATACATTATCATTATTGTTACTATTGTAAATGGCATCTTATTTTCTAATTCATTACTACTACTGCATGCTTTGTCTCTACGTTCTTTGATAATCAAGAGAATTTTGTCCTCAATATCACATTGCTTCTCACTCTATGGAACAAAAGGAAGGGAAGAGGAGGTAGGGAGGAGAAGGTGGCATCATTATGTATCTGTCCTATGCCAAGGAATGCTGATAGGTTAAAGGGGGAATTGGAGATTATGGGCAAATTTCAGTAAACAATACTGGAGCTGATAATCTGTGGTTCTCCAGGACTTCACTGAAAGCAATTGAATTGAGAGGAAGAGAATGCCATTAAAATTGTACAACACTGTGATTAAAAGAGTAAAAGGTAACCTAAATTTATTGAGTATTTGCTATGTGTCAGGCTCTGAGGTAGGCAATTTAAAAGTCGGTCATTTCAAAGCTGTATGTTATGTCCCTTAAGCCTCATAATAATGTTTTGAGATGCACCTTCCCCCACCCCATTTTAAAGATGAGGAAACAAATACTTGAAGACATTAACTAACTTGTTCGAGTTCTTGCAGCTAGCAAGTGATGGAGCCAGTATTCAAACTCAGGTCTGTTTCCAAAGTGCATGTCCTTCTTACATACCTTACTGGACTCCTTAAATGATCTCTAATGATAATATGAAAGAGACAAGAAAATGAAAGTTTCGTCATCAGAAACAGAAGAAAACAATTCCATCTCAATATGTCACAAATTTGGAAGAAAGGAAAATGAACTAGAAGTGAGTGATTCCAGGATTGGAATCATAGATACAGAGCTTGGAAAATGTTATTATGCCAGAAAGTAAAGGAGTTCTCATAAAAATGATGGGGACCTGTCAAAGGGTATGGAAACAAGCCTAATGGGTCAAATCTGGAAAAAGCTGAGTTTAAAAAAAAATAAGAATAGTAATTAATTATAATCTGTTGAGTAAAATAAGAATCTACAAGTCTGTACGGATAATAAATAGATCAATCAAAATAGGAGAGAAAAAGAGTCATCTTCCTTAAGGCAAAAATGCCAGCTGATAAACTTGAACGGAAATGTATAGTTGGAAAAGTCCCTATTTTGCAACCATCATAGCAAAGAGTGGTTTAGGTTTGAATCATCAATGCATATTAAATCCAGAATGTAAACTGATGTGGAGCAGGGTATTTGTATAGTCTTAAAATGTCTCTCCATAGATTATTTACTAGGTGTAAAGGAAGAAAATAGTAAATACACAGTGCAGAACCTGGACAACACCTTGGCTTAGTAAGAAAAGTTAGTATCACCAAGGATGGACTTGCGTACCTCTAGATATGATGCTTTGAGGCTATATTACTTTAGTGTTCTGGCTGAACATGTGTAACCAAGTCAATCTCAAGGAAACATCAGCAGAACCCAAACGGAGGAGCATTTTATATCATAGCTGACCTCTACAGAAAGACCGAGGGACTATTTCAGATATAAAATTCAGTATGGGATCCTTAATGATATCCTGTACTGGAGAAGGAAATGCGATAAAAGGTATAATTCGTACAATTGGCACAACTGGATTATGGAGTAGATGAGAAAAAAGGATTGTATCTGTGTTGAATTTCCTGAATTAGGTAACTGTTATAGCATTGTAAAAGAATATTCTCGTTCTAAGAGATACATGCCAAAATAGTAAGGAAAGGGGGCATTCTCCAGTGGGTCAGAAGAGACATAAGTAAAGATGTGAATATAGGGAGAAGAATGAGAAAGGCAATGTAGCAATAGGGTGAAAATTTATGAATTTGAGTGAAGGGAAACTGCAAGTTTTCTGTATGATTTTTACATCTTTTTGGTAAGTATGACATTATTTCAGAATCAAAAAGAAATGGGGGGGGAATTAGTAAGTATAGCCCGTTGTCAAAAACACTGACAAATTTTGGCAACCAACTTTTGGCGCATGCCATCTCTGTTTTTTCTAAAGAATGGATTAATAGCCCTCCTGAAGGGCATATTTGTCCCCAAGACGGACTCATTAGGAGCAGAGACCTCCTTGTTGGTTTAACTGCCTTCCTTGTTTGTAACTTTAGAAACATTATTATAAGGAAACGAGGCATTTTTTGGTGAATAAAGGGTTTTGTCTTTACTTTTACTCAAAATGGTATATGCCAAGCCTAACAGTTTTGACCTTCCTAAGACTTTGTTTCCCAACTTGATGTTTTTATAACAATAAACTTTAAGAAATTACCTTTTGGGGGCGGCTGGGTGACTCAGTTGTTTAAGCAACAGTCTTCTGCTCAGGTCATGATACCGGGATCCTGAGATCGAGTCCTACATTGGGCTCCCCCTGCTCTGCAGGGAGCCTGCTTCTCCCTCTGCCTGCCACTCCCCCTGCTTGTGCTCTCTCTTCCTCTCTCTGTCAAATCTATCTATCTATCGATATATCTATAGATAGATAGATAGATAGATAAATACCTTAAAAAAAAAAGAAATTACCTTTTGGGACATGGTTTAAGTGGTATCAAGGAAGCCACCCTGACTGTTCATCTCTAACACTTTGCTTATCAGAAGTGAATAGGAGGTTTATAAGTTGAGTTGAATTTCTCTTTGTTTTCCTTGAAAATACATTTTTTAAAAAGATTTTATTTATTTATTTGACACAGAGAGAGAAATTACAAGTAGGCAGAGAGGCAGGCAGGGTGACAGGGAGAGGAGGAAGCAGGCTCCCTGCTGAGCAGAGAGCCCGATGCGGGCCTTGATCCCAGGACGCTGAGATCATGACCTGAGCCGAAAGCAGAGGCTTTAACCCACTGAGCCACCCAGGCGCCCTGAAAATACATTTAAAATGGTGATAAAATACACATAACATAAAATACACGTAACATAAAAAACCTTGACGATTTTTAAGTGTTCAGCTCACTGGCATTAAGTACATGCAGAATGTGTTACCATCATCACCATTTACCCATAAGAATTCTTTTTTATCTTGAAAAATGGAAACTCTATACCTATTAAACAATAACTCCCTACTTCCCTCTCCCCCTAAGCCCTGGCAACCACCATTCTATTTTTTGTCTCTATGAATTTGACTATTCCGGGTCCTGCCTAAAAGTGGAATCATACTGTATTTATCCTTTTGTGACTGGTGCATTTCACTTAGCAAATTGTCCTCGAGGTTCCTTCATGTTATAGCCTGTGTCAACTTTTTTCCTTTTCAAGGCTGAACGATATTCCACTGTATATATACCCCACATTTTGTCCATGCTTTCATCTGTTGGACACGTGGGTTGTGTTCACCTTTTGGCTGTTGGGAATAATGCTAGTATGGACATTGGTGTACACACATCTGTCCAGTCCCTGTTTGCAGTTTTTTTGGGTATATATCTAGAAGTGGAACTGCTGGGTCATGTCACTATATGATCCAGCTGTATAATATATAGTATGTATATGTACTATATTATTCCATACTTAATTTTTTGGGGAACTGCCATGCTGTTTTCTATGGCACCTGCACCATTGTACATTCCCATCAGCAGTACACAAGAGCTCCAGTTTCTCCACATCCTTCTCTACCACTTGTTACTTTGTTTTATTTGCTAGCAGTCACCCTAATGGGTGTGAGGTGGGATCTCCATGGCGATTGGAGTTGTAGCTCTTTTAAAATTCCCTTGAGAAGGACAAACAAAAATGTTATCAGATGCAAATACTCTACAATTAGTTTGTAAGATTTTCTCTTTTTTTCCCCCCAAATAACAGCTCCCCCTAGAATGAGGCAGTTAACAAGTGTGCCTGAATGGAAAATACTTGCAGGCAGTAAAAACAGCTCTGAGCTTTGAGTCAAAAGGCCTGTCTCCAACACATTATAGGGAGGCCTTTGATAAGTCTATACAACCCACAAACGCTTCAATTTCTTTTTCTGAAAAAGGTGCATAATACCCTACAGCATTGGTTCTCAAACTTGAGCACACGTCTGAATCACCTGGAGGGTTTGATAAGGCAGAGATTACTGCACCTGCCCTCAAAGTTCTAGATGCTGTGGATCTTAGGCATGTCCCAAGAATTTGCATTTCTACAGGGGATGCTGATGTTGCTCGGCCAAGGGCCACATTTTGAAAATTACTGCTCTAAGGACTTGTTTTAGGGTTGAGATAGTGTAAGTAAAATAAAATTTCTACAATTGTTAGACACTATGAAATGCCAGAGATTAATTTAATCATGTGAGGATAGAATGGTCTCCTAAAGTAGGCAGTGGAATCTAATAGAGAGGTACTTTTCAGGACTGCATTAAAATCTTTGAGACTTGAGCATTCAGAGAATTGGGCCAAATTGAAGAGATATCAAAAAGAAGGAGATGGACTTCAGGAGTGAAGCTGGGAAGGTGTCAAAAAGTTGCTTTACCTAATGTACAAGCTTGCTCATGACCAGTTCTAGCTTCGTTTTAAAGCTTTTCTAGCTTCCTTGGCTGCAAGGAAGAAAAGCTCTCTGAATGGACATAATATCTGCTTAAAAAAATTACAGGTTTCCTTTTTTTCTCATACAACAGGAAACCTAGAGGTGGAAACTTATTGGTATTGATTCTGTGGCTCCAGGATTTCAGTGCTGAGGTCTGCAGTTTTCTTGCCTTTTTCTGTCACGTGCACAATATGGCTGCTACGGGTCTGGACATTACATCCGCTTTCCACCACTGGTGTAAATGGAAAAAGACAAGGAGGAAAGGTCACGGAGGTCAAGGAGGAAAGGCTATGTCAGAAAAGCAACACTTCCCCAGAAAATTTCAGCAGGTTTCTGTTTATACATCAATGTACAGAGCTGTCCCTTAGCTATTCATAGCTTCAGGCATGGCTGAGAAATGTTTCCGTTGGGTATATTGCTACCCCAAACTAGATCTTGTTAGTAAGGTAGAATGTGTCTGCTCCATCTTCTAAATTTGTTCTGCCTCCAGTGATTTCCGGGGAAGGTGGTGAGGCCACATGGGCAAAACTATTAGTCTGTGTTCTTTTATTCTTCTTATGAAACTCAATGTTCTTTTTTGTGGTTTTTGTCATTATTATTTGTGTGGCAGATTGAAACTTGAGATTGCTTTCACTCGCTTTGGCTTAGTTGTTCTCCGAGTCCTTTGGGGCATCCTTTCTGTTGTTTGTATGTATGAGGAGAGTGGCTTGCTTTCCCCTTGTATCTCTCGAGCCTCCACTCTAAGTTTCTGTAGCCTGTCATCACACTTTGGCCTCTCCCAAAAAAGAGCATGCTTCCCAAATGTCCTAGTGAAAATTCTAGCTTCTTCTGTACCCCATTGCCCCTGGGAACTGTGTGGTGACCAAGCTAATCAGATGGACTGATTCAAGCAAAAGACACATTAAGAGGTTAATCCTGGGAGTGAACTTTGGCTGTCATTTTATGGACAAGTTTTTCAGTCTGTCCTCAGCCAGAGTTTAATGCTTTCTTCGTCTGCGAATCCACTGGCCATGATGTAGAAGGGCTAATGAAGTCCCATGTTCTCGAGAATCTCCTTGGAAATGTGCTCTGTACATATGAAAGAGCATACTTATTTGCCGTTTCTCTTTTTCATTTTTTCTTGTGAGCCTGCATGGGGAGCGAGTAGAGAAAGAAATGTCTAACCAGGAAGTTAACATTCATCGTCTTTTCGAGGAAAGGAATACTCAGGGAAAGTTGGAAGAGGAGGAAGTGTAGCCAGGCCGACAGACTGGTGGCCGCATCAGCATCCTGGGGAAGACGGTGGGAAGAGGGGAAGAAGACCCCCAACGGCAGCATAGGCCGTGGGCAGTGAGCAAGGCTGGGCGGGCGGGCCAGGAGCGGGAGGAAATGAGGGCTGACGGCGATGGTCTCCAACGGTGCTGGACCGGCCGGGGCAGAAGTGGGCCAGTCTCGGCGCTGTGGTCCGGGCGGAGAGCGGAGGAAGAGACAGGGAGGGCGCCTGACTTGCGGGAAGCCGCGAGCTCCTGCGACAGCCGCAGCCTGGGAAGAAGTGAGGCCCCACAGATCATTTCCTCCACTTGAATCCAGGTCAACACCATTTATTGTCACAGGTAGAACAGTCCCTAAGGCAGCCCCCTCACCCGCCACTTTGTCTCGCTGTCCGACTCCGCAGAACCCGTCGATTCGCTACTTTGTCCGGTGCTGCTGGAATCAGAGTGACGATGCGAAGGTGCGGAGAGGGTCTCGGAGGACCCAGGCGCGCGCGGAGCAGTAGAGGCCGCGGAAGGCGGAGCCCGAGTCTCGCGAGAGCCGCGAGCCGGAGCGTGGACGTGGAGCGGGGGCTGCGAGCCGAGGAACGCCGTGGGCTGTCGGAGACTAGACCGGGAAGGGGCCCGAGTCGGCTCTCCGGCTCCCCGGGGTGCAGGAGGCGGCCGCCGTGGCCGCGCCTTGATGCCAGCCCGCCTTCAGAACTGTAAGGCCGTCCTTCCTTGTTCCGAGCCGTAAAGCCTGGGTGGTTCTCAACAGTAGTAGCGGTGGGAAGTCCGACGTGTTGAACGAACACCGAGTGTGCGGACGGGGGGGACAGAGATGAGTAAGCTCCCGACGCTTGCCTTTACGTGATTACCGGTTCAGTGGTCCCCGTCCGAGGCCCCCAAACTTGACTGTGTGTACACATGCCCCGCGGCGCCTCCCTGGGGTCACGGAGGTCCCAGGTGGCCCCGAGGGGGTGTCAGGGCTGCCGCTCCGGGGGCCACGCTCTGGTCCAGGCTCGAAGTGGGTTCCAGGGACTGGGCAACCCAAAACAGCAGAGCTTTTCAGTCGTCCTGATGGAGACCGTGATTCTGGTGTTGGACATAGGAAATGGCTGAAATAATTATTTGACATAAGATTTGAAACGTAGTGGTAGAGGGTACTTGGGGCTCCAGACGTTTTTTAAAAATATTGCTGTGATCACCCCGAAGAGGAGACGTGTGAATGCAGTGGGTAATTTATAAAGCACTGGGTACAAATGCGAGTAACTTTCTAGACGTCAGATGAGCCAGGTTTGGCCAGCAAGTACCAATGTCATTCCAGACTCCTACACTCCCTTGCTACACTGAAGTAAAGGAAGGAGTATTTGGATGAAAAAACATCACAGTGCTCAAAGCCTTTGTTCTGCTATACTTTAATACACGGAGTGGAACATTTGAAAACAAACTTACAGAGACTAAAAAAAGCCACCGTATTTCAGAGAGAACCAGGAACTAGAGCTTTTCCAGGAGCTGGTGTTGATTTGTTGTTTTGGGGGGGGGGTCTTTGGAGACTCTTGTCTCCCTCCAGTATGATAAAAAAAAAAAGCCTAATTCTGTACTCTTGCACTGGGCATGGTTATTGATACTCTATATCGTCCACAATAGTTCTGATCACACCAGGGAACACTTTTCCATCAAGCAGTAGTTCTCAGCTGGGGGTAATTTTGCCTTCCGGGAACATTTCACCATGCCTGGAGATGGGTTTTTATTGTCATGACTGGGGTGTGGGTTGCTACTGGCATCTAGTGGGGGTTGGCCAGGGATGGTGCCAGACACAGTTCAGTATACAGGACAGCACCGTTAAACAGAATGGTCTGGCCCGAAGTGTCCATAGCGCCAAGTTGGAGAACCTTGCCTGTAGAGCAGTGGGTTCTAATGTTGACTGGTCATCAGAATCACCTGGAAGGCTTGTTCAGTCAAAGATTGCCCGCTGCCAGATTCCTGGTTAGTAGTTCTGGGAGGAGACTGAGCATTTGCATTTCTAACAAGTTTTCAGATGACGCTGGTGCTGCTGGTCTGGGAGCCACATTTGGAAAACAGTTGCCGTAGGGTTTAACAACTACGCAACTGTAATTGGTCTCATATAAAGTATTTCCTCCATAATTTGTGTCCTCACTCATACTTAGTTAGGCTTATCATACCTCTGGTATGTTGCAAACATCTCTTGGGCATAGGCCAGGTCTCCCCCTTCCTTTGGCATTTTCTGGGATGCTAAGAACAGGCTTCTCGTTCCTGGGGACCAGATGGTTTCATTTGGCTCTGTGGACTTGGCACCCTGTGAATGGCTCCAAGGACATGTGAGTGAGCTGTTGGCTTGAGGGAGGTGGAGGGAGAGAGGGGAGAGATGGGGCTGTCTGACTGGTGTTGGGGTCTGGTTAACTTTTTGCTGTCTTCATACCAGCAGACCTTAAAGAGGGGGATTTATGCCTACGTCCCTGGGTTCACGTTTTCTCCAAGGATTGTTTTTCCCACCCTGTCACCACCTGTCCGTTCAGCCAGGGGCAGAGCTCAGACGCCTCTGATACACATTCTATTCAGAACTTGGATAGAGGGGGGTCTGGATTCAACATGGGAAACTGAGGCAAGGCTGGGCGTGAAAGAGGGGAAGCCAGACCTGGGTGTGCGTTGGACCCAGAAGGGCCCAGGACCCAGGGCAGAAACCAAGGAACACACTCTGGGGCTCAAAATGAGGCAGGAGGTCAGAAAGATTGGGAAACACTGAACAGGAATGGCGGAGTTTACAGCTCACAGCTGTCTTGGAAGCTTCTTACGACTTCTGCTGGGTCAGTGAAAAAAACAGGTGCCCGTCCTTAAAGTGCTAAAATGGTTAATCTAATTGATGGGGCAGGAGTAGAATAGCTCTTGTTTTCTGGGTGGGGGAGGAAGAAGGGCTCACAGAGCTTTGCAAAGGTACTGCTGACCCTCTTTTCCCGAGGCTGAATACTAGTATTTATTTTATCGGTATTCTAGTATTTAAAAGAATTCATATTTAATAATGCTCAATGTGTAACTACTAAAGTGAAGGGACGACATTAATGAAGCATCTACTGTACCTAGCGCTGCAAGGTGACTTTGTCCCTTCTCAGAAACACGGGCATGGAAGCTAGGAGAGCCCTTCGCCCAAGTTAGTGTAAAGCTGGCGTCTGCCCCCAGGCCCCTCGGTGCAGACCTGCGCTCCTTTCACTGAAGGCTGACGCCGTTTGGGTCACAGGTTGTTTCCAGGGTTCCTGCTCATCGTTCTGGAGTTCTGCCTCCATGCAGGGGGTCACCCTGTCGCCCAATAACGGCTTGTCACAACTCTTCTAGCTTGCTAAAATTTGGCCACCTCTTTAGGAAAGGTTTGTTGGTTTTTGGTTTCCCTTCAAATACGAAAAAAATTCTCGAACCATTCACTTCCTCCTAGTTTGCAAATTTGGAGCAGGGAGAGTGGACCTTGGCGGTCCCGAACATTGACCTTGGTAGTGTGCTGTGTCGCCCTTCTAGTCGACGTGACCGTCCCTGATGAAAACAAGTGGCTGTGCACACAGAGACACCCCCCGCCAATTCGCGGGCGTGCGTCTGGCCATATTGAAGTCCCCTCTTCACCTTTGCGAGGGGGATTCGCACCAGAATTTCCCATAAAACCACTCTGGATCACTCAAGAATGTTCTGCCCTCATCCACACGACTGGAGTCGAGTCCGAGTGGTGCTGTAAAACCGAGTTTATAGCCCAGGGGAGTCACGCAGGATTGGTGTGGGCGGCAGCTGGAGTCAGCCCGGAACCAGAGGGGAGACGTGGAAGGGGCAGCCCCCGGGTAAGGGGTCACAAGGGCCGAGGGGTCGTGGGTTGATTTGTTAGGGCACCTTGGAGAGAGGTCACAGCATCCTAAACCATCAAGGTCGAAGCGGCCAGCCGAATCTAGCCGTTGTTACAGGACAAACACTGATGGAAAACTAGGGCTGTCCTTTGGCTCCAGCCACACGAGAGATGTGTGAGAGTTCTTTCTGGAATCCGAAAGTTGGGGTGTAAAACTTCTCAGACGTTGCTTTTAACATGGACTTTTAAATATGTGCTTACACACTTGGTCATCTTCTCCGTTAACATCAGCGCAACTCGGTGCTGGTTGATGAGAACCCCGAGGCCTGCCTTGCAGCCGGCCTAACCTGGAGCCTGCTGCTGCCGAGCGGAGTCCCGGATTGCAGCTGGGGCTCCAGATGTGAGCCTGTGTGGGCCTCTGAGCCCACTTCCCTCTCTGCAATGCCCACTAGGTGACGCCTGTGAATGGAACAGGCTTTCCAGAGTACAGGCTGCCTCTGTTCTTCACTGCCCAGGCCCACACCCCTCGCTGAGAAGATGCTCAAACGGCAAGATCCTGAAGAAATGACTCTGTGCTTAATGCTCAGAGAGCGGGCACCTGAGGCTCTGTCAGCCTCCTCCCTTGGGACGGGATCCTGACCTCTCTGCTTAGCATACGTGCTGGCTGGCCTAATCACAAAACCAGGAAAACCACCCCAAACCCTGCGTAGCCCGAATAGCTTTAGACTTCCGAGCAGTGTATGACTGCTTCACAAGGGCAAACAGCTCTCCCAACTAAGGTGACTTGCAGTGGTCTCAGGGTGGTAAGTTAATATGTGAACATTCTGGAAGGAGGATCAGAGGCAGGCGTGAGGATTTTTTTTTTTTTCCTTTAACTGTACCAGTGGTTCCTATACCCAAGGAGGCCTCAGAATCAACTGGAGGGATTTTAGGACAAGGATTTTTAGGTCCCACTCAGAGGTCCTGATTTAGGAGTCTTGGGTGAGGTGTGAGAATTCGCATTCCTACAAGTGCCCAGGTGATGTTAATGCTGCTGGTTTGGGGGACTTCACATAGAGAATCCCCGTATGACAGCATTGTTGAAAGTATGTGGGTGAGGGGCGCCTGGGTGGCTCAATTAGTTAAGCGTCTGACTCTCGATTTTGGCTCAGGTTATGATCTCAGGGTCCCGGGATCCAGCCCTGGCTCCGTGCTCAGCAGGGAGTCTGCTTGAGATTCTTTTTCCCTCTCTCTGCTCCTTCCCTCACTCTGAAATAAGTAAGTCTAAAGAAAAAAATATGTGGGTGAGAACGACGTGTGGTCAGAGGGATGGGGGCTAGGTGCCAGGCCACTGCGCATGAGGGCTGGGGGGTGGGTCACAACAAGGGATCGGGGCAAAGAGATTTCCTCCTGTTATCACAAAGCCACTGCCCCTCGTGCGGCTTTTCAGACACTGTACGTGGTGCTTTTGTTAGATAAATCGACCGGGCAGGGATAAGTTAAATCTCCTGGCAAGTCAGGGACAAATGAGCAGGCAGCTGGGCCATTGCTGGAGATGCACTGAGGTGATGTATTTAAATTTGCTTGATTGTTTTTCTGGTAGGGAAATGAAATGTTCGCTCTGTACTGCAGGTGTGCAAGTGCTTTTTTTTAATGGCCAAATATTTAAAGTGACAGTCAAGTCAAGGTGAAGGAGGTTATGTGGGAGCACATGCATAGCCAGTGGTTTCTGGACGTCCTCACTGAAACTCTTTTTGAAGTCCTTCGGGTGAGAGTGGGTACGTTGGGGTGTATGGAAATGAGCCCCTTCCACCCCAGACCACTTCTCAAGTGTGCTAGCCTTGCCCAAGGTGTCCTCAGGTGGCGTAGCCTCTTCGTACAGACTTTTTTTCAATGTTTATACTTTTTTCCTCTAGACTAATGTTCTGTGTAGTACAAGGTACATTAGTCTGATGGTCTCTATTCCACAAGTGAGGACTGTGGTTGAGGGAAAGGAATTATCAGCCAGAAGTTAGGCGGTTTAGCATCCAAACTGAAAACAAGAAGTCCTAGACTTGAGGTTCCAGGATCCATCTCGAGTTTCCACCCCTGACTTTCCACCTGGACTCCTATTAAAGTGGCTCTTGGGGAAACTTCCACTGAGTTTGCTCTAGTTGTGTCTTATCCCCAGTTAAAAAATTGGGGTACCCTTGGGACCTTGTATTTCCCTCCCGTACTGAAATACTCAGTCCTCAGGTCGATAGCAAGGCAGGCAGGCATTTCCTTCTCTATCCTTCACATAATGACCGTGAAATCCTTTCCACAAGAACACAGAGGTTTTGTTCTGTTCTGTTTCTAATTTCAGAACAATAAGTTTCTAATGCACCACCACCCACCGGAAAAAGAGCACACAGTGACTGACAAGGTGAGGTCTTTGTTTGGTAGTATTTCAAGTCTTGGGTTTTCTGAAATCCCTAACACTCTAGTTATAAATCACAAAAAGGTGGATGTTCTCTAAAATGAATTTTGCATGAAATGTCAGCCAGAGTCTAGGGGACAGCTACAATATTTACGACTGGTGGTATTTCTTAGGGGAGGTAAAAGAAAATGAAGCCAATATAGTTTAGCTTAGTATTGGGGGCAGGGAAGATAGCAGATTTCTTTCATTCACCGGGATATTTTGTCTCTGCCATTTGCAGTGCTAATGAAATCTGCAGTGCTCAAAGCAAGGGGTTCAGGAGTGGGATCCATATGGGAAAGGTACAGGTTAGAAGACAGGTTACAACCGTGTAAAAGGAAAACAAATCCCAAGCAACTCCAGGAATGTACCTATTCGTAGGCAAATTGTTTTACTCTACTTCTGAAAGACAATTTGACCCTAGTTACAGCTTTAAAGGTTTTCTTTATTTATTTGACAGAGAGCACAAGTAGGCAGAGCAGCAGGCACGGGGAGAGGGAGAAGCAGGCTCTCCACTGAGCAAAGAGCCTGATGCGGGACTCGATCCCAGGACCCCGGCATCATGACCTGAGCTGAAGGCAGCTGCTTAACTGACTGGACCATCCAGGTGCCTGACCCTAGTTATAGCTTGAGGTCGTAGGTCTTCAAAAGCAAAGTGTTCAGTATATTTGGGGGAGGAAATGTTGCAGAGATAAGGCATCAGCCACCTGCCCATGTTCACTGACAGGAGAACACAAAACCTCTCTGCCTGCCATTTGAGGGCCTCCAAGTCTGACACTAACTTATATTTCCAACCTTTTCTGCTACTGGGCTTCCTTGCTAATTGCCTGCTAGTTTCACGGGTCCCTTGGGTATTTCTGTCTTGTGTCTCTGCTTGAAAACTCTCTGTACAGGACACATTCTCTTCCTTTGTCTCTGTCCAAGTGGTTCCATTAAAAAAAAAATGGAGATGACTCATGCGCTCAGCTTAGTCGGCTCTAACAAATCTTACGGACTGAGTGACTCACACAGCCAACATTTATTTCTCCTGGTTCTGGAGGCTAGGAGATCAGATACTGTTCCTGGTGAGAGCTCTCCTGGCTGGCAGAAGGCAGCTTTCCTGCTGTGCCCTCACCTAGCAGAGAGAGCATGCTCACTCCGGCATCCCTTCTGACAAGGGCACTATTCCCCTGTTGAAGGCCTTACCCTCATGACCTCACCTAAACCTAAATCCTTTCCACAGGCTCTACCTTCAGATACCATTATGGGGGTTAGGGCTCTGGAATATGAGTTTTGAGGGAACACAAACAGTCCACAACATTCAGATACCATACAATTTTCCAATTTAAAGTGTATAATTCAGTTTTTTTAGTATATTCAGTGTGTAGCCATCACCACAATTTAAGTTGAGAATGTTTTCATCACCCCCAAAACAAACTGCATACCCAATAGCAAGCTATATCTAGATCTGTATGTAAGTATAAGACTTCTCTATAGCCTGGCCTATTTAGGGTATTTCATAGGAATGGAATTACACAGGATATGGCCTTTTGTGAATGGCTTCTTTCACCCAGCATAATGTTGTGAACTTTTGTCCAAGTCGTAGGGTCCTGGCACTTCTTTTCTTTCCATTGCCAGACATTCCCCTCCGTGGATGTACCACATTTTATGTAGCCATTCATCAGGTGGTAGGTACTTGGGTTATTCTTATCTTTTGGCTACTGTTAATACTCCTATAAACATTATAGGAACAAAATACAATCCTCCTGGGCGCCTGGGTGGCTCAGTTTGTTAAGGGTGTGCCTTCTGCTCCGGTCATGATCCCAGGGTCCTGAGATCGAATCCAACATGCCTCTTTCTCTCTCTCTGCTCCTCCCCCCTGTTCATGCTCTCTCTCTCTCTCTCTCTCAAAGTCTTTTTAAAAAAAGTATACTACTCCTATAAACGTCATATAAACAAAAACATACAATTTTTTATATGGACATATGTTTTCATGTCTCTTGGATGTGTACCTCGGAGTGAAATTGTTGAGTCACATGGTGACTCTGTTTAATCGTTTGAAGAACTGCCAGATTGCTCTTCAAGTTGACTGTGCCATTTTATCCTCACACTAACAATGAATGGGGGTTTTTAATTTTTTTATATCCTTGCTGACACCTTCTACTGTTGTATCTTTTTAAATTTTAGTCATCCTAAATGATGTGGTTTTGATTTATATTACCCTTAAGAACTAACGAAATGACCAATTAAAGTATTTTCTAATTGGATATGTTTTATTGGTATGGTGTGAGATGAGGCTCCAGCTTCATTCTTTTTCATGTTATCTCTGTGCCATTATCTTTTCTCTGTTGAAATGACGTGGCACTCTTGTTGAAGATCAGTTCACCATAAATGTGAGTACTTATTTCTGGACTATGAATTCTGTTCCACTGAACAGACACATTATCCTACGCCAGCACCACACTGATGATTGTTACTTGGTAGTAAGTTTTGAAATTGGTAAGTCTGAGTCTCCAAACTTTGTTCTTATTCAAGATTCTTTTGGCTATCCTGGGTGCCTTGGCTTTCCAAATGAATTTTAGAATTACTTGTGGGTTTCTAGAAAGAAGCCAGCTGGAATTTGGTAGAGATTGTGTTGAGTTCATACATAAATTCGGAGAGTATTTCTATTGTAACAATATTAAGTCTTCTAATTTTAATTGCCTTTCCCTTTATTTATGTCTTCTTAAATTTCCCCCAACAGTGGTGAAGTTTTCAGAATATATGCTGTGTACTTTTTTGATTCAATTTATTAAATGTCTTTATTATCTTTGATCACTGTTGTAAATGGGATTATTTTCTTAATTTCATGTTTCGTTTGCTCATTACTAATGTATAACGTATTTTTATATGTTGATCTTGTATCCTGCAAACTTGCTAAACTCATTAGTTCTAATAGATTTTTAGTAGCTTATATAGGATTTTTCTTCCCATAAGATCATGTCCTCTCTGAATACAGATAGTTAAATCTTATCCTTTCCAATATGGATGCCTTTTATTTCATTTTATTGTCTAATTACCTTGGCTAGAATTTCCAGTACAGTGTTGAATAGAAGTTGTTCACCATTTTTGTCTTAATCTTTGGGGGAAAGCATCCAGTCTTTCACTATTAAGTATGAATAAGTATAAATGATAGGGGTTTTGGTTTTTTTTTTTAATTTATTTTTTGGTAAACTCCTTTTATCAGGTTGAGGAAGTTCTCTTACATTTCTAATTTGTTTACTATTTTCAACATGAAGGTATTTTGAATTTTGTCAGTGCTTTTTCTGCATCTATTGAGATGATCATGCATTTTTTTTTCTTTATTGATTGTAGTCTATTTATTTTGGATGTTAAGCAATCCTGTATTCATGGGTTAAATCCCACTTGATCGTTGCTTATAATCCTTTTTGTATATTGGATTCATTTTGCTAGTATGTTGAAGATTTTTACGCCTATATTCATGAGGATTACTGGCCTGAGATTTTCTTCTTTGTGATATCGTTGGTATTGGTTTTGGTATCTGGACATACTGGCTTCATAGGCTGAGTTGGTCAGTGTTTCCTCTTACTGTGTTTTATTTTATTTTTTTTAAAGATTTTATTCATCTATTTGACAGAGAGATCACAAGTAGGCAGAGAGGCAGGCAGAGAGAGAGGGGGAAGCAGGCTCTCCGCTGAGTGGAGAGCCTGACTCGGGGCTCGATCCCAGGACCCTGAGATCATGACCTGAGCAGAAGGCAGAGGCTTAACCCACTGAGCCACCCAGGTGCCCCCCTCTTACTGTGTTTTAGAAGGGATTGTGAAGAATTAGTATAAATAGTTAAGTATTTGATAGATTTCATCAGTGAAGGCATCTGGATCTGGGCTCTACTTTGTGGGTTGTTTTGTAATTAATAATTCATACTCCTCACATTTTCTAATTCTTGATAAGGTTTCAGTAGTGGGGCTCTTTGCAGGAATTTGTCCATTTCATCTAAGTTGTCTAGTTTGTAGGGATACAGTTTATAGCATTTTCTTAATTTCTCTTTATTTTTGTCAGTCATACTTTTGCTGTTTTCATTTCTAATTTTAGTACTTTAAGCCTTTTTTCTTGGTCAGTCTTGCTCAAGGGTTATAAAATCTGCTTTTTTCCAAATATCTTTTAATGTCATTGATCTTTATTTTTAAAATTCTTTACTCATTTCTGTACTAGTCTTTGTTCTGTTCATTGTACTGAATTTGGGTTTAGTTTGCTCTACTTCCAGTTTCCTGAGGTGGCAGCTAACATTGTTGACTTGAGGGTTTTTTTTTTTTTTTAATACAGTCTGCTACTACCATGTCTTTCCCCTTAAGCACTACTCTACCAGTGTCCAATACATGGTGCTATGCTGTATCTTTGTTTCCTTTCATCTCAAAATATTTTCTACTTTCCCTTGTGGTTTCTTCTTTGAACCATGTTGATTTTAGGAGTGTGGTGTTATATTGCCATATTTGTGAATTTCTCAAACTTCTTTATTGATTGCTAATTCCATTGTGGTTAGAATAGATATTTTGTATGATTTTAGTCCTTCGAAAATTACTGAAGACTGTTTTATGAATTCATGTACAGTTCCAGGTACACTTGAGAATAATGTATATTCTGTGGTTGTGGGGTAGAGTGCTGTAGGTGTCTCTAGCTGTCTGTTGGGCTAGGTGCTTTATAATGACTTGAAAATCTTCCTCTTCAATAGTCACATTAGTTATTCCATATGTTACTGAAAGGGGAGTATTGAAATCTTCAGTTCTTACTGTTTTGTTTTCTGTTTCTCCCTTCATTTCTGTCTTAGCTGTGTGTGTTTTGGGTCTCTTAGGTCCATGTATATTTTTAATTGTAATATTTTCCTGATGAACTCTTATGAAACGTTTCTATCTCTAATAAATTTGTTTTAAAGTCCACTTTGTCTGATATTAGTATATCTGCTCCCACCCTCTTAAGATTTCTGTTGACTTGCTATCTTTTTCCATTATTTAACTTTAATCCTGTTTTTTGAAAGTTGAAAGTAATGTGTGTCTCCTGTAGATATCCTGTTTGGATCATGTTTTTTTTTGCCCCTAATCTGGTATCCTCTGCCTTTTGATGAGAGTTTAGTTCAATTCCACTTAATGTTATTAACAAGGTTAGATTTACATCAGCTATTTTTCTTTGGTTCCTTCTGTACCTCATGTCATCTTTGTTGCTCTGTTCATCCTTTACTTCTTTTTATATTCAGTGGATTTTTTTCTAGTGTAACATAGTAATGCCCTTAGTTTTTTAATTACAGGTTTTTGAATAGTTTCCCTATTTGTGGCTCTATGGCTTATCGTACGCATATTACATTATTTAAATCTTGGTTAGATTTAATTCAAGTAAAATATACTTTATGCTCTTAGTGGTATACACACTATGTCTGTCAATTACCTAATGATACACTGATAAAATTATTTTGTATGATCTTAGGTCTTGAGAAAAAGCTGAGAGAAAGAAGGAAAACATGTATTTGAGTTGGTTAACTTTTTTAAAAAACATTTCTGATTTTTATTTCTTTATCTTATTTTGAGTTACCATCTGGTGTCATTTCCTCACTACAATACAGCTGTGGTGACGTTCACTTCCTCATGCTAATATTACCTTGATCAGGGATTCCCAGACTTCTGGAATTCATAGAATAAGATGTCAGATTTGTTTTGGTCATTGTCCTAGGGCTGCCAGCTTGTACTTCGGGTGTTTTTTAATGTCCGTACTTAAAACCAGCTATCTTCTACTATCATCATTTTTTGAAAAATTTTATTTTAGAGAGAGCTTGCGTGCATACGCGAGAGGGAGAGGAAGAAAGAATCTCAAGCCAACTGCGCTGAGTGCAGAGCTCGAGGCAGGGCTGGGTTACGGCCCTGGGGTCACATAATCAGAGAGACAGAATAATTCTTGAAGAAAAGACAGCTGGTTTGTCTCCCTCTCTGGTCCCATCTTCTTTCATTTTTCAAACCACAAGAGACTCTTAATCTCAGGAAACAAACTGAGGGTTGCTGGAGGGGAGAGGGGTGGGAAGGATGGGGTGGCTTCGTGATGAACATTGGGGAGGGTATGTGCTAGGGTGAGCACTGTGAATTGTATAAGACTGATGATTCACAGACCTGTGCTCCTGAAACAAATAATAGATTATATGTTAATAAAAAAATAAAAGGTAGATAAAGAAAAAAAAAGACAGCTGGAAATGTTAGAGTGATAATTTTGCTGTAGACTGATAAACTTCACTATTGATCAGCATTTGGGAACTTAAGCTTTATGGTAGTAACACCAACAGTATCAAATTCATCATCATTACCAACAATGACTAACTTTATTTACTGGATATTAAGTGTGAGTCAGGCATAGTTCTAAGTACTCTGTGTTTATTGACTGACTTACTAACCTCAGCTCTGAGGTGGATACGGTCACCACCTTTTTACGGTGGAAAACACTGAGGCACAAAGAAATTGGATAACTTGCCTGAGGTCCTACACTGCTAAAGCCAGGTATCAAAACTCAGACTTCGGGATCCAACATCTGTGCAGTATGCTAGGGCAGGTTGGCCAAATGTGACCCCAGACTGTGAAGGGTTAATAGATGTAACTCTTACTCAGAATTGGTTTTGTGAGGGACAATGAAAAATGAGGTTCTCTGGCATGCCCCAGAGGGGGAGACTTGGATCCTCGCTGTGAGTGATAGGTTTGGTCCAGCAGTAGGATCTCCTTCTGCACACTGAACCAGAGAGCATACCAGTTGTGCAGAAAAAGTAATAGAAAAGGTGGGTTTGCTACCCGACCAGCTCTGAGAACCCAAAATTTGGGTATCATTTTTGACATCATCACCTCCATGACCTATCAGTCCCTGCATTATATTAACTCACCTGCCTAAATATATTTCATGTTTATCTACTTGTCATTTTCTTTGGCTCCACCCTACTGAAGCTATCATCATGGCTTGTCTAGCTTGTCTTTGTAGTGTCCTATCTTCCTGGCCTTCCTGCCTCTAATCTTGTTTTTCTTGAGTCCATCCCTTCTGCACAATGAGTTTTCTAAAACACAGATCTAACAAGGCCGTATGCCTTCTTAGAATCTTGAAATTTCTTCACCTTGAATAATACTTTCACCTTGAGAATACTTTTTTTTTTTTGAAATTTATATATTAGAGAGAAAGAGGGAGTATACGTGCATGAGCAGGAGGGGCAGAGGGGGAGAGAATCTAAAGCAGATGTCATGCTGAGTGCACAGCCTGATGTGGGGCTCAGTCTTATGACCCTGAGATGACAACCCAAGCAGAAATCAAAAGTCAGATGCTTAACTGACTGCACCATCCAGGTGCTGCTCCTTGAGAACACTTTTGATATGAACTACAAAGCTTTTTGGTCTTCCACTTTCTCTGCCCAGTCTCTCATTCTTGTTCTAATCTCCAACCAAAATAAACATTTTGCTTTTCAAGGTGCTTTATTAATAGCTACTTGTTGAGTAAGCAAACAAAAACAAAAACCCTCATCTTTACCAAGATTTAACAAAATTTAATCATAAGAACTCTAGAAGTTTCCTAGGGCTGCCATAACAAAATAGCATGGACTGGGTGGCTGGGAATAATAGAAATTTATTCTCTCAAAGATCTGGAGGCTATAAGTCAAGCTATTGGCCGGGTTGGCTGTTCTTGGGAGCTGTGAGGGAGAATTTCCAACTGCTGGTTGCCTCAGGTATTTCTTGGCTTGTAGGTAGAATTCTTCCTGTGTCTTCACATGCTCTTCCCATTATGCTTGTTTTTGTGGTAAAATTTTCCCTTGTTATAATGACACAGTCATGTTGACTTACAGTCTATTCTAATGACCTCATCTTGTCTTGAACATCTCAAGGACCCTACTTCCAAATAAGATCGCACTTATACATACTGGGGGTTGGGATTTGCACATCTTTTTAGAGGACATTATTCAACCCATAACAAAAGTGTTTTTTCAGATAGGCTCTACTTCAGAAACTCAAACTTGATAAAAGCAATATTCTATTGTCCTATATAGCTTTATTGGCATATTCATGTATTTGTTTTCACTGACTTGTTTCAACCTGGTAGGAATCTTTATCAGGAGTGTCACTTGAACAGATATCCCTTCTCTCACCAGTTGTCAGGGGCATTTGACTCATCAGTCTTTGCCTCTAGGACTGAGAACACTGCTGGGAATCCTGAATGCTCTCATCAAATAAATATTCTTTGAAGGAACAACCATAGGCCTGTTATCACAGAAATGGGAGTATAGCTTCACTTGGGCCAGGAAACTCCATGGCAGTGGGAGTAGAGTAGAGACAATGCTTGGGTGACAGGGATACATTTTTTTTCCCCCAGATAGCTTCTTCCAAATACCAACGTAATGACTTTCATGAAAAACACAGAATTTTCCAAGAAATAAATATTCATAAATACACATTTATTTAAATATATTTAAATATAAATAAATTATAAATTTATTTTATATATTACATACATATATATTTACATAAATATATTAAAAATTTTATAAAATTGCTCTTCTCTAATTTCCTTCCTCTTCCATATTTGTTCTTTGCTCTGTTGCCTTCCATGTGCAGATGGTAGAGGCTTCCGTGATCATGCTTTCAGACTTCCCAGGACAAACAAGAGGAACGGAGCAGGCCTTGCAGGAGAGCTGGATTTGCTTGGAGCAAGTTAGAGCAGTTGTTCAGAGTCCCGATTTTTGGAGGGATCATTGGTATTGGGGAATAGACCACCCTCAGGGAAGCAGTAGCTGTGTGGGGGTGCAGATGGCTTTCCCAATTCCTGCTCAAAATGGACCTACCATGCTTCTCTGTGGTGATACTATGACTTCCTGTGGCTGATCTTTTAACAAATACATTGGAACCCCTATGCCCTTGAGAAATCCAGTAGTTATCATAAGGAAATGGTTTTTCACTATTTTTTTGTTGCTCAGCATGTGAGCAACTTTCCCACGTGCTCCCATACCCCTCAAAGCTGTAAGAATCAGATCCTGATTTTTGTGACAGCTAGTCTCAAAAGATGAGCCCCAGTGAATCATGATTCATGAGAGTGCTTCTGTCTCCTGGAGGGCTTGCTTTCGGGATGCTTCTTCTGAGTACCCAGCTACCACGCTGTGAGAACCCTGGGCACCATCGAGAGGTCATGTGTAGTTGTTCTGGCTGACAACCAAGATCAACAGCTAGCATGTGAGGGAGCCACCTTAGATGTCCCTCCTGTCCACTGTTCAGATGACTTCAGCCCTAGCTGACATCTGGTTGCACAAGAGGTCCCCAGTGAGAGGTGCCCTGCTGAGCCCAGTCAACCCTCAGAGATATAAGAGATAATAAACCCTTAAAGCCACTAAGCTGGGAGGTCATTTGTATGGCAGTTGGTAACAAGAGCTCCTCTCCTCTGGCCGTAAGGCCTGGGTACATGACTTACCCAGTGTACATAAGCTAGGCCCATCAGACACTGTTCCTAGGTTTCCTATCTAGAACAGGTGATGTCAGGGGGGAGGGCCGGGGGAGAACTGAGGGGAGCAGTGGAGGGCTGTAGGCACACCACTGTCCAGGGCAATTTCAGCAGTGGGGCCGGCCGCCCAGGGCAGGGACTGGCTGGTGCCAGCTGGGCGTCACTCCGTGATTGCTCCTGCCTGTGTTTGAGCCTGATTGTGCACTGTTCACGGGAGTTCTCTGAGCCACCCTATGTTCTCTCAATCACTTCTTTGTCTTCTGTCATCCAGGGTCTGTTGCTTTGGTGTACAACTGGTAACCTTAACTGAGAGACGTGTTCTCTTTACTGTCCTGTTTGGAAGTGACTGTAGAATTGGCAGCACAGGGCGCCTGGGTGGCTCAGTGGGTTAGGGCCGCTGCCTTCGGCTCAGGTCATGGTCCTGGGGTCCTGGGATCGAGGCCCGCGTCGGGCTCTCTGCTCAGCGGGGAGCCTGCTTCCTCCTCTCTCCTCTCTCTCTGCCTGCCTCTTTGCCTCCTTGTAATTTCTCTCTCTGTGTCAAATGAATAAATAAAATCTTTAAAAAAAAAAAAGAATTGGCAGCACAGTCTTTCAAATCTGGAGAGTATTTTCACCATGCAGGGACGGATGGGATGTTTAGAAGTGACTCAGTAATACTGGGAGGAGGCATTCTGGTGGAATGAGAGGGAAAACCTTGTACCTAGTAGGAGCCACGAGATGTGTGTTGCAGCCTCAGAACTGGGCTGAATTCACTGTTGCTCCCTCTCTGTGGGCCCCAGTTTTGCTATCTTTATAATGTGAGGTGGGTGATTCTGGCAATTCCTAAAATTACTTTCAGCCTGGAAGATTTCCACAGTTGAATTGTTGCCAAGTTTAGGCAAATGCTTCTTGCACACATGGGTCCAGAAGAGGGGATTTACGTGATCCACTGTGGAGCCTCCAACCTTCAGGGTGAACATACAGTCCTGAGAAGGGCATATTACAGATGTTAAAAAATATTCTTAAAATTTTATTTAAGTAATCTCTACACCCAACGTGGGGCTCAAACTAAAGAACCTGGAATCAAGAGCTGCATGCTCTTCTGACTGAGTCAACCAGATGCCACTAGAAGCTAAGAAGCGTTTTTTTTTTTTTTAATAAGATTTGTTTATTTCAATGAGAGAGCAAGAGAATGAGAGTGTGTGCCCACATGTGAGTGGGTGGGGAGGGGGAAGAGGAGAGGAAGAAGGAGATTGAGAATCCCAAGCAGACTCCCTGCTGAGCACGGAGTCCGACATGGGCCTTGATTGTATGACCTTGAGATCATGACCTGAGCCCAAATCAAGAGTTGGATGCTCAACTGACCAAGCCACCCAGGTGCCTCAAGAAAGGTTTTGAATGAACAGCTGAGTCGCACTGTGCTGGGTGCTGGGGGTTAAAGATAAATACACTATGATTCCAGAGAGAAATAACAGCACATTGTGATGATTGTATTAGAGCCTTGGGCAAGGGCTTCAGTGACAGGGAGAACATGAAGACATTCAAGCTAACTGCCTGAGAGAGGGGTGTGTGTGTACACAAACACACATTCTTGGGAGGGAAGTTAAGGGAAGTCTTGGCAGAAGCGGACTTGACCTTTATGCTGAAGAAGTAGATGAAGTGAACTTGAGGAAGAGAGAACATGAGTGAGAAACTCCTAAAGGCCATGGAGATGTTTGGAGAAAAATAACTCGCTGTGGCTAGAATACAGGAATCCTGGCAGAATGTGGGTGGGAAGCAGGGGGAGGTGGAGGCAGGGGTTGGATCACAAGGGGCGTTCCAGAGCAGGGTAAGGAGGTTATTCCCTATCCTGTGGGCAGAAAAGCCATAAAAGGTTTCTTTCTTTTTTTTTTTTGAAGATTTTATTTATTTGACAGAGAGAGACAGTGAGAGAGGGAACACAAATCAGGGGAGAGGGAGGGAGAAGCTGAGCAGAGAGCCTGATGTGGGGCTCGATCCCAGAACCCTGGGATCATGTCCTGAGCAGAACGCAGATGCTTAACTGACTGAGCCACCCAGGCGCCTGCCCATGGAAAATTTTAATGCTGTATGGTATTGAACCAGCTCAAAACCCCAGGGCTGACTTTTGATCAGGATGCTAGCAGCCAAGGGCTGTGTCTTTTCTCCTGTGGCCAGAATAAAAGATACTATTTTGGGTTACGTTTGGAGAGAGGCTTGTGAAATGACCCAAATAAGCCTTCTCAAGGAGCCAAAGTTCACCTTCTGAAGTTCCAAGGGATTAAGGAACTTTGGGGAACAAGACACCCAAGTTCTGTTGGTACAGGTATGTACTTCACTTGCTCTTTGTGGAGGTGAGACTAAGAAGAACATGAATGAAAGTATCAAATACTCTAAAGCACATGGGATTAAGTTGGTGAAAGGTGAAATTTCTCTCCTTCATGAGTTAATAATGTCTTCTTTTAAGAAACTAGAAACTCTACCAGGAGGTTTTTGAATACTTGAATGTCCACATCTACATGGTCAAAGTGATAAAAGACATGTTTTCTTACCTCAATGCAGTGACATTTTAAAAGGCTTTCTTTGTTAAATTGGAAGTTGCATGTCAGATTATTCTCTGTCTACAGTTCTGTGTTGATTCTGTTTCTGTACAGTGAAGTTGATGTAAGGCAAGACAGCACACTTTTAAGTTCTCAACTATGATTGTTGGGCAAGAATCCGGACAATGGCAGACTAATCTCTTCTGATGGGTGCTGTAGGATAGGGGCTGACAACATAAACCCATGCTGGAAAATTCTAATCCATCACCTGGCACAAGACACGTTGCACCTTGGGGTTTATGGGAAAAGAATCCACTTGCATCTGTTTCAAAGTGAGTTTTTCTAGGGGCATGAATGTCCCAGCTTGACACCATCTTTCTCGAGGGAGGAATCACAGCAGACAATCTGGAAACTAAAAACCCAGCAGCACGTTCCTGTGGAGACGTCTGCAGTCTGTGTCAGCCCCAGCTACCCTCACCGCCGAATTCTCTGTGTTACGTTTCTCGACTTCATCTCCATCCCGTGGAGAGATCTGGGCCTCGGTGAACATCTTGACAAAAAGGACTCTACCAGCATAATTCTCCTTTTAGACCATTCTTGGTATCTTGGTGGCTGCAGAGGAAAGAGTTCTTTTTTTTTTTTTTAAAGATTTATTTATTTATTTGATACAGAGAGAGAAATTACAAGTAGGCAGAGAGGCAGGCAGAGAGAGAGAGACAGGGAGAGGAGGAAGCAGGCTCCCTGCCGAGCAGAGAGCCCGATGCGGGCCCCAGGACACTGAGATCATGACCTGAGCCGAAAGCAGAGGCTTTAACCCACTGAGCCACCCAGGCGCCCGAGGAAAGAGTTCTTAAAATAGCTCTGTTGTGTAGGATTAGATGTCTCTGTTCTGCCACTGCTTTTTAACTCTTCCGTGGTGAGATGTGTGTAGTGGAATGAGATTATTTGAAATAGCCGGCTCTCTCTACTCTGCCACAGGCATCTGTTCACCTCTGATGGGTGGAGAAGTGATGGCAGAGATGTTAAGAGACAGAGTCTGTGATAGCAGCCAAGGCATCTGTGGTACCCACTGGCTGTCAGGTCCTGCTCTCTGTGCTTCACATCTGCTCATTCAATCCTCACAGCAGCCTTCCAAGGTAGGTACAATTAAAACATGGACCCAGGCAGGCTGGCCATAGTTCATGGCTGACCTTCACGCCTTAGGGTACCTTTCAACAGTTTCTGACTTGCAGAGCAAGATTTTATTCCTCCCAAGTGTAACAGTATGCTTAAGTGAAGCAGTATTAGAGAAGGAATCCCTCAATGTCCTTGTTGGCATATTAATAACTGAGCCTGGAGACTGGAGGTTATCTTTGTAATGTAGTGAGGCTACCCCTTTACTCTTAAGGCCTAGCATCTCCATGAAAGCACAGGACATATGAAATATGGACAAATAAAAATAAAAAGTTTGTCTCTTTCTCCATCGAAGTCTGTGGCAGGGAGGAAGAGGTAGGCAAAAGCAGAAGAGCATTTAATCACTTGTTATGACTCTACACTTACTGCCTCATTGCCAACCAAGGTTAAAATCCTAAAGAACAGAGTGAATACATTGAAAGTGGAAAGAAGGAGTTTTGTAGTAGACAGATGTGTAGGATAAGATGCCCTTTGTGTCAGAGAAAACAGTCACAATGGTGGGATTAGGCAGAGGAAGACCTGAATCACAGACATTTTGTATAGCTGTGCAGGTTGTGCACTGCACAAGTCCACAGGTCACCATATGCTTAAACTTTGGGAATGCTTTGTCCCTTTGAGTTGTGTTTTATGGTGGCCCTGGTCTGAGTTGGCTTTCTTGAGTCCTGTGTGTGGTATGGAAATGTCCAGGAACTCCCCTGTGCCTTGTGGAATTACATGCATGGTGGCTGATGTGCCTAGCAGGCAACACCTTCAGAACAGGTATGCCAAGTTTGATAAAGTGGAAACGAGGGGCTTTGGGGTAATTCTGAAATGGAAATCAAGTGGGAGTCACGTCCAGACTTCAGAGAATATATTGTGCTAGCAAGAGGTGAAGGAAGGCCACTTCAACAGAAAGGACTTGTTAGGCCTGATGGAGCAGAGAGAAGAGAACTTGAATTCACTGGCCATAGACTTTATCAGCAGATACCGTGGGGTGAGCAGTGACCAAGTCAACACAGGACTTAATTACTGAAAAGTCCAGATAAGACTCAGAGAGCTGAGCACCTACTATGCTTTGGGGTATAAAAAGTGCATAAACTATAGACTTGGCTTTGAAATTTCTTAGGCTTATGGGGAAGACAGACTGAAATAAATGAAAATAAAGTTCAATAATATGGCATTAGAGGTATGCCTGAGATAATATGGGGGGTACAAGGGAGAGTGCGATTGGCTGCCTGGTGCAGAGGAGGCAGGAAATACAACATAGGAGGGGCACCTGGGTGGCTCAGTGGGTTAAAGCCTCGCCTTCCGCTCAGGTCATGATCTCAGGGTCCTGGGATCGAGCCCCGCATTGGGCTCCCTGCTCAGCAGGGAGCCTGCTTCCTCCTCTGTCTCTGCCTGCCTCTCTGCCTGCTTGTGATCTCTCTCTGTCAAATAAATAAATAAAATCTTTTTTTAAAAAAAAGACCTCATAGGAGAAGTGATGACCTCGTGGTTTTTGAGGGATGACTGGGAGTAATGTTTTCTCGGGATTTGTGATCTGTGAGTGACGTCAGTGGGACAAAGGAGTGTGTGCTGGGAGCTAGGCGTGGTGGCTTACTCTTGGTCCTACCTTCCCCCCCTCCCTAAAAGGGAAGAATCTTGGCCATCTGCTTTCACTTCTTGGTTCCATGGCCCACCTGCCCCACCTTCCCTTGTTCAGGGAGCACTGTGCCCCAGTGGGGGCCTGGGTGGAGGTGCTGTGAAGACTGGAGTCAGTGCACGGGGCATGACACAGTGCATTTTCCTCGTCCTGGGTGAGCCTCTCGACCACACTGGATCCAGATACCTAGCACATCCTGGCCCCGGGGTGGCCTGTCTACCATGGTTTAGGGTTGCAGGTTGTGGGAAGGGGAAGTGCCCAGTCTGACTTCCCAAACCGGGTCTGTGGTATGGCGCTTCGGTCCTGTGCTGGCGGAAGGGGAACCTGACAGCCAGGGGCTGTGCCTGCTCGAAGTCCCCCCCGGAGCCGACGTGGGCTTCAACTCTCCCTGCCCAAGAGAGGGTGACCTTAAGTAGCAAATAAAGAATACTATGCCTGGCCAAGAGAAAGACCATGGAAGGAAAATGTCTTTTATTTTAGAAATGTTAACGCTTTTTCGTGTCTCCCGTCCATCCCCGCCCCCTTTTTCTTTTAAATAAGGGATGTGACATTTTCACTTTGTCCTGGGTACCAAAAATTATGTAGCTAGTCCTGAGCATGGGGCAAGGGGTGAATGAATAAAAAGCCATCAAGCCCTTTGGTAGACCCCAAGCCACCACATCCTCCTGTCCCCTGTTGGAGTGGGAAGTGACATCACAGAAGACCGTCAGCTCTGGCTTTATGGATGATGAAGGTTCAGAGCAGTGATTCCAGTCCACCTGGAAAAGTGATACGAGTGCCAGTATCAGAGGTCCCAGCTCCAGGATTTGCCCTGCTGTCACACTGGGGCCACCTGCTCCCATAATCCTCCATGAGCAGAGTGATAGGAAAAAATGTGAGGTTAATGCAAAGGGAAAGAAGGACTGTTGATTTATTCTTCAGGAGTGTGTTAAATAGCACCCTAGTGGCCTAAGACAGCTAATACATCTTCCAAAGCTGGTCATTGGCCAGCAGCTGAGACGAAAGAATGTGGGACCATAAGACATTCGTGCTGGAGCAGGTGGTGGGGGAGTCCTTGAGATTATGCCGCCCAACTTTTAACACAGAAACTGAGACCTGAGAAGTGAAATGACTCCTGCGAAGTCACAAAGTGACTTGCTTCTAGAGCTGGTGTCGAACCAGGTTCCCTGACCTCCAGGCCAAGGCTCGTCTCTCTTGCCTCTGAGCCCCATAACTAACAAAAGTGGACTGTAAATCTTGTGGCAACGACTTGGTTTGTTATTAGTGTAGCACCTGATATTGGCAACCTCACAGTGATGTGTTTTGCTGTTAGACCAATGTTTTTGAAGATGACGTTTTTAATGAAGCATAGACAATGGGTTCCCCATCAGCAGGATTTCCTAGCCTGGATCTAAAAACAATCAGCAAGAAATCCAGCCTCCTCATTGTGCAATATGATTGTCTCAGGTTTGCACAGACAGCACCATGCTGACACAATGAAAGCAGCTGTTGCTTGAAGTAGGATGCAAAGAACTTGTTGGTCTGGGCCAGTTAAGATCTGGGAACATCCCATGCCTTCCTGGAATGGTAATGCAAAGAGGAAAATGTTCTGGCGAATTGTGCCCTTACACTGTGGTGTAGTTACTGTAATCTGGGGTGGTGTTGCTTGCTGTCCAGGAGCAATCTTTTTCCCCAAGAGGTTAAAGTAAATCTTCGGAATGATGAGAGCAGCTTCAAAAACCCCAACTGAAGAGAGTTGGTGATATGATAGTTCAGCACAGTTGGCTAGGTGCTAAAGTGAGATGTAAAGTGTGGGTTGTTTAAAAAGTGGCCTTCTCCCCACTACCTCTGTCTTAAATAAATTCCTAACTGCTTCTGGGGTCTTGAAGGAGGTATACATATTTGCTTAGACCTAAGAACATCCTTTAATTGTTGAACTCCTCTCTGGGATGAGATTTGAAAGGAATTACATGACATACCCTCAGTATCCCAAGTAGGAGTTTTGGGGTCAGCTAGTTCCATTTGGAGCCCCTCTGAATGCTTCCTGATCCTTGTGGTGACTGTATCTGTTGTATTTTAGGTAGAAACTTAGATTATTGTAATTTGCAGGAGAATTAGGGTCCTGTTGATCAAGATTTTCATTTTATAGATGGGGAACCTGGTAACCAAAGAAGTTGAGTCCTTTATTCCAACTGACCCACTTTGTTAGTGACACGTTTGGAAGTGGAACCCATGTTTGTTCCTACCTGGACACATGTCTGCAACATAAATGATAATTTCAGGAGAAACTATTGAAATAGTAAACTTGGCATTCAGGAATAGGATTTCAAATAATGCTTTGGAAGCCTGTTTCCAATGGTTTACCATGAACTCTGGGACCTCACAGCCATGGTACCCTTGGAGTCCATGTCGTGGGACTGCTGTGGATGTGAAATGGACAAGTGGTTTTTGATTTAGTGATTTTTTTCAGTTAATAGGAAGTAGTACAGGACCTTGGGTTATTCGTTATTAACATCCCAGTGCCTAGCATGGTGCCCAGTGTAAAGTAGCTACTCTGAAGCTTCTGGGGTCAGTCAGCAGAAACTCTTATGTGTCATCTGTTGGCTAACAACTTAAATGCTATTGATCAGAGTGTATGAGATTAAAGAGAACATCAGAGAAAAGGTGGATTTTGTGCTTTCTGATATTGGAGAATTCATCAAACTATTCTGAATCTGATTTTCATTATCTGTAAAATAAGAGTAGTCTAGATCCCTTTTTCCTTCTTGTGCTAACATTACATGATCCAAAAAAAATGTAAACTTTTCCATAATAATTTTGGTGGAGACATTGCATGTACATATGTATGTTTGGCTTGCTCTATAGACATAATATACAGGAAGGTGGTTTTTAGTTCTGAAAATCAGAAGCACATGGGTTTAAATGGCTCTTCAGTTGTATAGGTTAATCGTTCCTTGTTGGCCTATTGAACAGCAGTAACAATACCACCGTAAACATCAAAAGCTTTTTAGCGGGTTAAAGAGGGGAAAAATTAACTCTAAATTGAAGTAAAACTTGTGGATAGTATTTGTTAGAAAGGTATATTGTGACTCTCTATTTGGAAACCCCACAGTTTATTCCTCTGTCTGCCATAAACCACTATACAGTGACAACCAAGATACCATATTGCTCTAGTGCTGAAGATAGTGTAACTTGCATTCGGGGTGTTGAATTAGGCTCAGGCTCCAGGAATTTATTTATAACTTAAGGTGAAGCCTTAAGTCCATGAAACCGCATGGACTTTTGTCTGCGAACAAGTATGACCAATTGCACCTGTATTCCTCAAAGCAAACACTACTAAAATATCAACTCAGCATATTTTTACTCTCAGTAGTAGTCAAAAGCTATTAATCACATATGGCTCCATGGGAAGAATGCATTTAAAGGGAATTGACAACACCGATACTTCTCCCAAGTCCAAGCAATAGGGGTTCAGGAATCAAAGACTCTCAGGAGTGGGAAGAGACCATTTAATTCAACCTTCTTATTTTATAGATGAGAAAATTGAGACCCAGGGAGGTTAAAGGACTTGCTTAAGGGCATTTAGCCAGTTTGAAACATTGGACTGAAACACATCCCCTAACCCCTGCTCTAATACTTTTTTTTTTTGGTAAGATTTAATTTCTTTATTTGAGAGAGAGGGGGCGAGCGTGGGTGGTGGAGGAGGAGTAGAAGGAGAGGGACAAGCTGACTCCAGGCTGAACACAGAGCCTGACACGGGGCTCGATCCCACAACCCTGAGATCGAAACCAAGAGTCGGCTACACAGCCAGCTGAGCCACCCAGGCGCCCCCTGCCCTGGTACTTTTGCATCTACACCCTGAACATCCCAGTGTAACCATTACTTAAACCCTAAGGTTTGTCTGCCATTGAGTGTTTCCTAACTGCTAAGGGATTTGCTGAGTATTTCATGTGCTTCAAGTCATTTAATCCTCACTAGAATGCATTTTACTATTGAGGAAACTGGGCTTAGAATGAGTTCCTAACATGTTAGGGTCATATGGTTACTAAGTGGAGGACCAGAGTAGAAATTCAGACAAATTAATTACTCTAGCATAAGCTGGAGTACATAGGGCACTGAGTTAAATTTGAGTTTCACATGAGCAACATGTAAATTTTTTTCTTTTTAGTGCAAGTAGTATGACCCCAATACTGCATGGGTCAATGAAAATAGAACATTCTGTGCTTTAATTTGCTACATAAGGCTATTTTAGCCCAACCTGTGTCAAGGTGCTGTACCCCATGGTGTTTTCACTTCCTTGGCTTTGAGAAGAAGTACCCTAGGGCCATTTTCCTGCCTACATTTCTGAGCCCATCATCTCTTGAAATTAACAGCATCCTTTGTCACTAGTTCACATTTTGATTACTTAAGGTTAGAAATTAATCTACCTCCATTGGGAGCTTGGTGCTGAGAAGAGATGCAGTAGGGAGTAAGATGGGTTAGAATATTTCTGGGGGTAAGATTTCACAGGTACTGGTTATAGTACCAAGGAGAGCTGAGCAAGCAGTGTTCTAAGTTGAGTGATTCTTTTCCTTGGTATGATTTCTGCTGTTGCAAGTTTTCCAGTGGCAATTACTTCCCCCTTGTTTTTCCCAGGATCACACCATTTAATGGTAAAGTAGACCCATGACCTATTATTTCAGCTTTACTCCAAGACATGGAGCTGGGAGAGTCAGTATAGCTGAAATCAGTATAATTAGGCAGACTGATTGCAGACTCTGATCCTTTCTTGAATCTTGAGGAATGCACTTTTCCAAATGTGGGGTGGAGAATTTTCTCCTCATCTCCTCTTTTCAAGTCTACTCTGTACTGACATCTACACTGAGTCAGAAGCCAATGCAAACATGTTCTAAGAATACAGAGAGGTTTCACCATTAGGAAACTTCTTGATGTACTTCGCTGTTTGATCCCACACTAGACATAAAATAAGCATTTGTTAAAATTCAACACTTATTCCCATTAAAACAAACACCCAGTAATCTAAGAGTAGAAGGAATGTTACTTGGAAAAGAAGAATATATAAGAAATCTCTAGTCAGCAACACACTTAAGGAAATACTAGAAATATTGTCATTAAAGAATAAGACAAGGATTCAGCATTTTTCTGGAGGTACCTATCAATGCAATGGTGTGTGGGGGGAAATAAGATTAAAATTACATTTACATATCAGCTGACTGTATAACAAGAAGATCCTGGACAACCAATTAGCAATTGCTAGAATTAGTAAAAGGGAGTTCAAGAGGTCCAAGTATAAGATTAATATATCTAAACTAATGGCATTCTTACATTTTACAAAAACTAATAAGAAAACAGAAAAAAAACCCATTCAAAACAGCAAAAACAAGCAAAAGTCCTTCAAATATCTTGAAATAAACTGGAGAGTGTAAGACTCACATGAAGACAATTATAGTTTTCTAGAAAGATATAAAAAACAGCCCTGAATAAAAGACGCCTACATTTCCAGATGAGAATATTAGATAAAGATGTTTCTGTTCCAAGTAAGCCTTAAAATGCCAACAAAAACCCCAAGAGGATTCATGTAACACCGTGAGCTGATAAAAGAAAATTTCTACAAATTAACAGGGAAAATAAACAAACAGTTCAGGTGATAATGTGAATTAACAGTAAGGTACCTATCATATGTCTATCAGATAGTGACGGTGAGGGAAAGGAGGAATTATCCACAGTCCGTGCAGCTATAAATTGGTATGTATCTTTTTTGGAGTTCAACTTGACAGGGGCTATTAAGATATAAGTGTATGAGCAAAACTGGATATTCTTAGAAGAAAGAAATTAGACCCCTGTCTTACACCACTCAAAAAAAATTAACATCAGTTAAAAACTTAAATGCGATACCCAAAAAAATTAAACCTCAGAAAACACAGGGAGAAAGCTCCTTGACATTGTTCTTGGCAATGATTTCTTGATGTGCCACCAAAAGCAAAAATAAAGAGGTGGACTGTATCAAACTAAAAAGGATCTGCACAGCAAGAGAAATAGTCAACAATCAAGAGGCAACCTGCAGAATGGGAGAAAATATTTATTTGTTAAGGGGTTAATATCCAAAATACGTAAGGAACTCACGTATAACTCTACAGCCAAACAAAAACCAACACAAGTAATTAAAATGAAAGTGAGCAGAAGACTTGAATAGATACTTTTTTTCCGCAGAAACACAGATCACCACCAGGTACATAAGAAAATGGTCAACGTCCCAAGTCACGAGGAAGTGGAAATCAAAATCACAGTGAGATATCACCTCACACCTGTTGGGATGACTTAGAGAAAGACTACAGATGAGTGTTGGCAAGTGTAGGAGAACAGGGAATCCTTGTGCCCTGTTGAGAATGGAAACTGGTGCATCCATTATGGAAAACAGTGTAGAGGCTCTTCAAAAAGATTAAAAACACAACTACCATACGACCCAGCAGTCCCACATTCTGTATAAACATCTAGAGGAAATGAAAACCAGACCTTGAAGAGATCTCTACCCATGTGTTCATTGTGCCATCATTCACAACAGCAAAGATACTGAGACAACATTAGTGTCCATCAAAAGATGAATGGTTAAGAAGATGTGGTGAATATATACTGTGGAATATTATTCAGCCATAAAAAATGAAATCCTACCGTTTGTGACAACGTAAAAGATGGATCAGGGGGATGTTATGTTAAGTGAGATGTTAGAGAAAGGCAAGTACTATATGATCTCATTTATTTGTGGAATCTGGGGCGGGGAGGGAAGCTGATAGAAACAGTACAGTAGTGATCACCAGGGACCAAGGGCTGGGAGATATGGGGAGATGTTGGTCACAGGGTACAAACTTCTAGCTACGAGATGAGTAAGTTTTGGGGATCTGATATATAGTATGGTGACGGTAGTTAATACTGTGTTGAATACTTGAAAGTTGTTAAGAGTACATCTTGTATATTCTGACCACAAAAAATGGTAATCATTTGAGAAGAATGACGTGTTAACCAACCTTATTGTAGTCCTTTCATAAGCTAACACACAGATCAAACTATCTTGCTGTGTACCTTACTTAAACTTAGGCAATACTTTTTTTAAACTATACCTCAAATCTGGGAAAAACCTCAATGTAAAAAAATCTTGTTTTTAAAATAAAATGTGTGAAAAAAAGCATGATGCAGTTGACAAGTATAATGGCATTTGAAAAATAAATGTACATAAATATATACAGTGTCTGAAAAAGTCTTCATGCACAAGTTGTAGAAAAAAACTGGAAGGTACATGCTAACTTGTTAAAAGTTTTTAAGAGTTCGAGCTTAAGAGTTTAAAGTGATGGGGTCAAGAGTTTAAAGTGATGGGGTCCAGAATCTTTTTTTTTGTATATTTCAATATTGCTTGAATTTTTTGTCATAAAAATATTAAAAACAGTGGAACTCAGAATGAAGTCCCATTTTATTTTTAACATATGTGGTTTCAAAGGTTGAACAGGTGAATCAAGGGGAATACAATGAACAGGGAGCCAGTTCCTTTTAAGAATCTTAAGTCCTTAAAGAGTAAGAGGAGTATGAAGGATAAACCTGTCTTTAAGCAGTGACCATCCATTTGATAAGAAATTTATCTCTTTAGTTGACAACTCCTTACCAGTGTCTGGTAAATGAACTGGGTCTTCATGGGTTCTTCTAGAAGCAGCAGGAAGAGGGATCAAAGTTTCCCACAAACTCTTGGTGAACCTCATAAAATATTGGCTGTTCTGTGGGTTGAGAGAGATGTGACTTGCATTTGTCTTTTATATTCTAAATATTTTCTGTGATTTAAAGCATTCATTGCTTCCTTTTGCTGTCAAGGAAATGAAGGAAACACATTTCAGTAGCACTCTCCTGAATGTACTTATCTCTAGCTACTGCTATAAATACGTAGTGATCAGATTCTCCCAGTGCCCAATAAATCAAGGTCTTTGACCAGAACTTCGCTTGTGTCCTGTGAAGGAATGGTCTCCTCCCCAAGTTAAATTGTGAATTCTACAGTCACTCCCTTCCCTAGGGACAGAAAGTAACCAAAGGTAAATGTGGGTTTAAAAAATGCTAATTTCATGGCTTGATTTACAACAGGCTGTGAAACATCTGGGACTGGAGGCTGCAATTATGTTTGAGAGTTACTTGTTGAGCACCAAATAGGAGCCAGGCACTGGTCTTGGTGCAGAGGTACATAAAGAAAGAAGGCATGGTTACTGTCTTCAGGGAGCTCAAAGACTCGAGAGAAAGAAACTATATTTGGGTCAAGTCAGAGGGCCGGCAGTGAGGGTGGGCTATAAGGAAGAAGTCAGCTAACTTAAAATATAAGAATTTGATTTTAAATTGTGTATTTCATGGCTTTTTACAATTAAAATGCTAGAATGGCATTGTCCCTGTTGAGGTTTTATTCCTTTTCTGAGGTTTTGATTGGAACTCTAGGTACCATACGAGGTCTTTGAGCACTAATGGGTACTGAGCTTCAGCTACTGTACTCCTTTCTAGAATGCCTGTAACTCTGTCTCCACCACCATCCCTAGGATTTACCTAGAAACCACTTTTATTTTTATTTTTATTTATTTATTTATTTATTTATTTATTTATTTATTTAGGATTTTATTTATTTATTTGACAGAGACACAGTGAGAGAGGGAACACAGTAGGGGGAATGGGAGAGGGAGAAGCAGGCTCCCCGCTCAGCAGGGAACCTGATGCAGGGCTCCATCCCAGGATCCTGGGATCATGACCTGAGCCGAAGGCAGATGCTTGATGACTGAGCCACCCAGGTGCCCCTAGGAACCACTTTTAAAACAAATGCAAGAAGTCAATTAAAAAAAGATTCTCAGAAACCTTGTGATAAGGGTGCAAGTCATTCTTAATACAATGAGCTAAGCACACTTAGGACAGCTGTTTTCAGCATGTATTAGAATCACCTGGAGAATCAGGATTCTCATTGCTGGGTCCCCCCACTTTCTGATTCAGTAGATCTAGGTTAGGATGGAGAGTTGGCATTAAAACAAGTTCTGGAGGAATACTGATATTGCTCATCTGAGGACAATACTTGGAGAAGCACAGCCTTTTAGGCAAGTTGTTTCAAAAAGAAGACTGATATATATGTAAAATTATATATAACATATATATTATAAATAATAATTATAAATATATATTTATATATTATATATTTATTATATATAAAGTTATATATATATAAAGTTATATATATAAAGTTATATATATAAAGTTATATATATATGTGTGTGTGTGTATGTATATATATATATATATATGTAATTTTAGAAACAAACTATAAAGAGGGTCTTGGGATATGCGTTCCAGGAACAGAAATAAAAAAGAGAAAGTATCAGCATCTTAAATATCAGTACTGAAAAGAGGGAAACATTTTATTTACTTTTTTTTTGAAGATTTTTATTTATTGGGCCCCACATCTGGCTCCCTGCTCAGTGGGGAGCCTGCTTCTCCCTCTGTCTACCCCCACTCGCCACTCATGTTCTCTCTCTCTCAGTAAATATTCTTAAAAAATAATAAAAAAATAGATGCTTGGTTAATAACTCTAGATGAAAGGCTCACTGAACCCTACCAGGGCCTCATAACTGTTAGTTTTTCATCATTTTGTTCTGATGCCCATCATGCTGGCTTGAGCATTTACCACGTCAATTTATGATTTAGTTCAGATGGTTATATATTTATATATTTAGATTTATATATTGCGTATATATAACTGTGTATATACAATCAGATGTGCACAGTTCATGTATGTATTTCAGGTGTTTATAGCTTACATATGCATATATATGTTATATATATTATACTTACATATATATATAAAAGATAATCATATATATTATATAATATATATATATTTTAAAGAAAGCTGATAGTCTGATGCTCTTCAGAGTCCGTTTTAAATAATGTGCTGCAAAGATCATAGGCATTCAACTCAGCATCTTCCTTACTAACGAAACGGTTGTATGTGCATGTTCAGACAGTCTACGGTCAAATTTGGCTCTGATCCTCACTAGCTGGGTGCGCTTGTGGACATTAGCTTGATTCCTCTGTGTCTTAGTTTCTTCATTGGTAAGACGGAGCCACAGGACCACCGATGATCTTAAGGGGCCATGTCTGCAAACCTTTCTGAAACCCTCTTGGGGGCAGGTTTGTATAGGTTCTCCATTCTTCTGAAATCATTTTTCTTTTGAGAATCCTTTGCCTTCTCTGTGTCTGCTCAGCATCTAAGGAACTACTTTTCAACTTGACTGAAGTTTAAAATTTTCTAGCTTATTGACTATTTTGTATAAGAAAGAAAACATTTTATTGTTTTAAAATCACTCCAGGGTAGGGTGTTTTTTTTTTTTCTTAAGACTTTATTTATTTGAGAGAGAGAACCTATATGTGTGCACAAAGGGAGTGGGGACAGAGGGAGAGAGGGAGAAAGAGGCTCCCCGCTAAGCAGGGAGCCTGATGCAAGGCTGGATCCCAGGACCCCAGGATCATGACCTGAGCCCAAGGCAGATGCTTAACTGAGTGAGCCACCCAGGTGCCCCTCCAGGGTAGTTTTGGAACACTTCTAGAGGAAGAGTGTTTTATGTTACTTATTTTTTAAAGATTTTCCTTATTTGTCAGAGCAGGAATACACAAGCAGGGGGAGTGGCAGGCAGAGGGAGAGGGAGAAGCAGGCTCTCCGATGAGCTAGAAGCCCCACCAGGGATTTGATCCCAGGACCCTAGGATCATGACCTGAGCAGAAGGCAAAAGCTTATCCAACTGAGCCATCCAGGCATCCAGGAAGAGTGCTTTAAATGTAGGTTTCATTATTATTCAGGTGCTATGAGGCTAACAGATCAGGAGACCATTGAAGAGATGGTTTCTCACAGTTCCCTTTGGGAGGAAGCACACTACTCCCTGCAGGGATACTTTGGGAGGCACCGGAGTTGGCCAGGGGGCAGAAAGATCAAGGGAGCAACAGCCTTTACTGTGGTTGACATTGGAAGGGCAAGGTGGGGTAAGCAGGTTAAGAATGGGCTGGGTAGAAGAACTTCAGAGGGGTCCTGGGCAGAGGAGCTGTTCCTACTTGCACCTGCTGCTGGGGCGATCAGGGCACAGTGCAGAGTGGCTTGACTGGGAGCACTCAGTAAAGGAGGTGGTTGGGATTTGGGCTCTGCATTGGTTAGTTTGTACATGAAAGGTGTGTTCCCTGCTGAATGGTGGCTCTCTCTAGGGATTAGCTGACCCTGAGTGGCATAGTTCCTCTTCTGGTATTGAGGCCCGAGATGTCAGAGCCTCAAGAATGCAGAAGACAAGAATATGTAGTTAATACAAAGGAGGGCAGAGCCACTTGGTGGTGAGGCAGATTTTAAGGGTCTCCCTCTGGCTAGGTGACCTATCAGTTCTCCAGTGTCCTGTATGTTTGCTTGCTAAATTGAGCGCCCTGACTTTTTAGTCTACAGCTTATTCAGAAAATCAAGTATTGATTGAATTAATCCATAAAACCCATTTTGGGCAGAATAATTTTGTTTCATCTGTGCTTGAATTCCATTCTCATGTGACATGCTTTAATACCAATTTGCATATCTCTTGTGTTCTTCTAAGCCTGTTGACTTGTCCTTCCTAGTCCTTACAGCCTTTGTTCTCTCATATTTGGGGCAGCTCTCCACCTCCTAGAACTAGAGCCCTGAGCCCGGTTAGGACTGGGGGGTGAAGGAGCTGCCAGAGCTCCACGGAAGTGCTGGCCCTAAGTCGGGCTCACAGGCCAAGTAAGTTAATTAAGGTGAATGATCTCGCAGTAACCCACCCAATACCCCCAGAGCCTCTAAAGCCAAGGGTAGAAATTCTTCTTGGAAAAACCATTCTAAGTAATCATGTCCTCAAATAACCATTCTCCAACTTCATTTGTTTTGGGAATCAAAATGTTGGGAACTTAATGGATTTAGAGGAATCCAGAAGAACTGGAAAACAGCGACCGGGTGTTACCAAAAGAGGACACTAAGGGCTGTAGGACCATCAGGGATTCCTGTACTCAAGTCAGGCTGAGAAATGTGCTTTACCTTACAGGATTGCTCAGAGCTTCATCCTTAATTCCTCCCACTGCCCACCGTGGTATTCTTGTTCATATCATTTCAGACTACTCACCCTCAAATTTGCATCACTAGCCAGCTCTCTCATCTGAGCTCCATGTTTACAAACTGATTTGGTGTTTGCTTGGAGGTCTTACAAAGATTTCAGAGGTAGCCTATCAGTTTTGTCCTCCAAGTCCCTCTCATTCTGCTAATGTTCTCTAACATGGAAATAGATAGTGACAGTGATCTGTCACTCTGGCCTGAAATCCAAAAGTCATCCTTAATTCTCTACATCCCTAAGTCCATCCTGTGGCGACTTCTCAATTCAAACTCCGAAAGATATCCTAAATTTATCCCTTCATCTGCATCTACACCATTTTCTTTTTTAAATTTTATTTATTTTTTTAATTATTTGCCCCAGGGGTATAGGTCTGTGAATCATCAGGCTTACATCTTTCACAGCACTCACCATAGCACAAACCCTCCCCAATGTCCATAACCCATCCACTCTATCCCTACCCTCCCACCCCCAGTAACCCTCAGTTTGTTTTGTGAGATTGAGTCTTTTATGGTTTGTCTTCTTCCCGATCCCATCTTGTTTCACTATTTTTCCCTCCCTACTCACAACAACCCCACCCCCAACTCTGCTTCTCAAGTTCCTCATATCAGACTATATGATAATTGTCTTTCTCTGATTGACTTATTTCGCTCAGCATAATACCCTCTAGTTCCATCCACGTCATTGCAAATGACAAGATTTCATTTCTTTTGATGGCTGCATAGTATTCCATTGTATATATATATATACGCCACATCTTCTTTATCCAGTCATCTATTGATGGACATCTAGGTTCTTTCCATAGTTTGACTATTGTGGACATTGCTGCTATAAACATTCGGGTGCATGTGCCCCTGAGGATCACTAGATTTGTATCTTTAGGGTAAATACCCAGTAGTGCAATTGCTGGGTCGTAGGGTAGCTCTATTTTCAACTTTTTGAGGAACCTCCATACTGTTTTCCAGGGTGGCTGTACCAGCTCGCATTCCCACCAGCAGTGTAGGAGGCTTCCCCTTTCTCTGCATCCTCACCAACATCTGTCATTTCCTGACTTGTTGATTTTAGCCATTCTGACTGGTATGAGGTGGTATCTCACTGTGGTTTTGATTTGTATTTCCCTGATGCCGAGTGATGTTGAACACTTTCTCATGTGTCTGTTGGCCATTTGGATGTCTTCTTTGGAGAAATGTCTGTTCATGTCTTCTGCCCATTTCTTGACTGGGTTATTTGTTTTATGGGTGTTGAGTTTGAGAAGCTCTTTATAGATTTTGGATACTAGCCCTTTATCTGATATGTCATTTGCAAATATCTTCTCCCATTCTGTCAGTTGTCTTTTGGTTTTGTTGACTGTTTCCTTTGCTGTGCAAAAGCTTTTAATCTTGATGAAGTCCCAATAGTTCATTTTTGCCCTTGCTTCCCTTGCCTTTGGTGAGGTTCCTAGGAAGAAGTTGCTGCGGTTGAGGTCGAAGAGGTTGCTGCCTGTGTTCTCCTCGAGGATTTTGATGGATTCCTTTCTCACATTGAGGTCTTTTATCCATTTTGAGTCTATTTTTGTGTGTGGTGTCAGGAAATGATCCAGTTTCATTTTTCTGCATGTGGCTGACCAGTTTTCCCAACACCATTTGTTGAAGAGACTGTCTTTTTCCCACTGGACATTCTTTCCTGCTTTGTCGAAGATTAGTTGACCATAGAGTTGAGGGTCCATTTTTGGGTTCTCTATTCTGTTCCACTGGTCTATGTGTCTGTTTTTGTGCCAGTACCATACTGTCTTGATGATGACAGCTTTGTAATAGAGCTTGAAATCTGGAATTGTGATGCCGCCAACTTTGCTTTTTTTTTTCAACATTCCTTTGGCTATTCGGGGTCTTTTCTGGTTCCATATAAATTTTAGGATTATTTGTTCCATTTCTTTGAAATAAATTGCTGGTATTTTGATGGGGATTGCATTAAATGTGTAGATTGCTCTAGGTAGCATAGACATTTTCACAATATTTATTCTACCCATCCATGAGCATGGAATGTTTTTCCACTTCTTTGTGTCTTCCTCAATTTCTTTCATGAGTACTTTATAGTTTTCTGAATACAGATTCTTTGCCTCTTTGGTTAGGTTTATTCCTAGGTATCTTATGGTTTTGGGTGCAATTGTAAATGGGATTGACTCTTTAATTTCTCTTTCTTCTGTTTTGTTGTTGGTATATAGAAATGCAACTGATTTCTGTGCATTGATTTTATATCCTGACACTTGACTGAATTCCTGTATGAGTGCTAGCAGTTTTGGAGTGGAGTCCTTTGGGTTTTCCACATAAAGTATCATATCATCTGCAAAGAGTGAGAGTTTGACCTCTTCCTTGCCGATTTGGATGCCTTTTATTTCTTTTTGTTGTCTGATTGCTGAGGCTAGGACTTCTAGTACTATGTTGAATAGCAGTGGTGATAGTGGACAGCCTTGCCGTGTTCCTGACTTTAGGGGAAAAGCTCTCAGTTTTTCTCCATTGAGAATGATATTCGCTGTGGGTTTTTCGTAGATGGCTTTGATGATATTGAGGTATGTACCCTCTATGCCTACACTATGAAGAGTTTTGATTAAGAAAGGGTGCTGTACTTTGTCAAATGCTTTTTCAGCATCTATTGAGAGGATCATATGGTTATTGTTCTTTTATTAATGTCTTGTATCACATTGATTTGTGAATGTTAAACCAACCTTGCAGCCCAGGAATAAATTCCACTTGATCATGGTGAATAATCCTTTTAATGTGCTGTTGGATCCTGTTGGGTTGTATTTTGTTGAGGATTTTTTCATCCGTGTTCATCAAAGAAATTGGTCCGTAATTCTCCATTTTGATGGGGTCTTTACCTGGTTTTGGGATCAAGGTAATGCTGGCCTCATAAAATGAGTTGGGAAGTTTTCCTTCCATTTCTATTTTTTGGAATAGTTTCAGGAGAATAGGTATTAATTCTTCTTTGAATGTTTGGTAGAATTCCCCTGGGAAGCCATCTTGTCCTGGGCTCTTGTTCGTTGGGAGATTTTTGATGACTGCCTCAATCTCCTTCCTGGGGATGGGTCTATTCAGGTCTTCAGTTTCTTCCTGGTTCAGTTTTGGTAGTTTATATTTCTCTAAGAATGCATCCATTTCTTCCAGATTGTCAAATTTGCTGGTGTACAGTTGCTCATAATATGTTCTTAGAATTGTTTGTATTTCTTTGCTGTTGGTTGTGATCTCTCCTCTTTCATTCATGATTTTATTGAGTCCTTTCTGTTTTCTTTTGGATAAGTCTGGCCAGGGGTTTATCAGTCTTATTAATTCTTTCAGAGAACCAGCTCCTAGTTTTGTTGTTTTGTTCGACTGTTCTTTTGGTTTCTATTTCATTGACTTCTGCTCTGATCTTTATTTTTTCTCTTCTCCTGCTGGGTGTAGGCTTTCTTTACTGTTCTTCCTATAGCTTTTGTAGGTGTAGAGTTAGGTTGTGTACTTGAGACCTTTCTTGTTTCTTGAGAAAGGCTTGTATTGCTATATACTTTCCTCTTAGGACTGCTTTTGCTGTGTCCCAAAGATTTTGAACAGTTGTGTTTTCATTTTCATTTGTTTCCATGAATTTTTTTAATTCTTCTTTAATTTCCTGGTTGACCCATTCATTCTTGAGTAGGGTGTTCTTNTAGCCTCCATGTATTTAAGTTCTTTCCAACTTTCCTCTTGTGGTTGAGTTCTAGTTTCAGAATATTATGGTCTGAAAATATGCAGGGAATGATCCCAATCTTTTGGTACCTGTTGAGACCTGATTTGTGACCCAGAATATGGTCTATTCTGGAGAATGTTCCATGTGCACTGGAGAAGAATGTGTATTCTGTTGTTTTGGGATGGAATGTTCTGAATATATCTGTGATGTCCAACTGGTCCAGGGTGTCATTTAAAGCCTTTATTTCCTTGTTGATCTTTTGCTTCAATGATCTGTCCATTTCAGTAAGGGGGTTGTTAAACTCCCCTACTATTATTGTATTCTTGTCAATGTGTTTCTTTGATTTTGTTATTAATTGGTTTATATAATTGGCTGCTCCCATGTTAGGGGCATAGATATTTATGATTGTTAGATCTTCTTGTTGGACAGATCCTTTTAGTATGATATAGTGTCCTTCCTCATCTCTTATGATATTCTTTGCCTTAAAGTCTAGTTTATCTGATATAAGGATTGCCACTCCAGCTTTCTTTTGCTGTCCATTGGCATGGTAAATTGTTTTCCACCCCCTCACTTTAAATCTGGAGGTGTCTTTGTGTGTAAAATGAGTTTCTTGTAGATAGCATATCAATAAGTCTTGTTTTTTTATCCATTCTGATACCCTGTGTCTTTTAGTTGGGGCATTTAGTCCATTTACATTCAGAGTAACTATTGAGAGATATACATTTAGAGCCATTGTATTGCCTGTAAGGTGACTGTTACTGTATATTGTGTTTCTTCCTTTCTGGTCTATGTTTCTTTAAGGTTCTCTTTGCTTAGAGGACCCCTTTCAATATTTCCTGCAGGGCTGGCTTGGTGTTTGCAAATTCCTTGAGTTTTTGTTTGTCCTGGAAGCTTTTTATATCTCTTTCTATTTTCAATGACAGCCTAGCTGGATATAGTATTCTTGGCTGCATATTTTTCTCTAGTGCTCTGAATATATCATGCCAGTTCTTTCTCGCCTGCCAGGTTTCTGTGGATAGGTCTACTGTCAGTCTAATATTTCTACCATTGTATGTTATAGACCTCTTGTCCCGAGCTGCTTTCAGGATTTTCTCTTTGTCACTAGGACTTGTAAGTTTTACTATTAGATGACAGGGTGTGGACCTATTTTTATTGATTTTGAGGGGGGTTCTCTGTGCCTCCTGGATTTTGATGCTTGTTCCCTTTGCCAAATTAGGGAAATTCTGTACTATAATTTGCTCCAATATACCTTCTGCCCCCCTTGTTTTTTTTTTGTCTCTCTTTTCCTCCTCTTTATTCTGTCATTTTGTCTTCTAAATCACTAATTCTGTCCTCTGCCTCATTTATCCTAGCAGTAAGAGCCTCCATTTTTTTATTGCACTTCATTAATAGCTTTTTTGATTCCAGCTTGGTTAGATTTTAGTTCTTTTATTTCTCCAGAAAGGGTTTTTATTTCTCTAGAGAGGGCTTCTCTATTTTCCATGGTTTTTTTCGAGCCCAGACAGCACCTTGATAATCGTCATTCTGAACTCTAGTTCTGTCATATTACTAATGTCCACATTGATTAGGTCCCTAGTCATCATTACTGCCTTTTGTTTTTTTTTTTTTTGTGTTGATTTTTTCCACCTTGTCATTTTATGCAGATAAGAATAGACAGATGAGAGGGTGCCTGGGTGGCTCAGTGGGTTAAAGCCTCTGCTTTTGGCTCAGGTCATGATCTCAGCATCCTGGGATCGAGGCCCGCATCGGGCTCTCTGCTCAGCAGGGAGCCTGCTTCCTCCTCCTCTCTGCCTGCCTCTCTGCCTACTTGTAATCTCTCTCTCTGTGTCAAATACATAAATAAAATCTTAAAAAAAAAAGAATAGATGGATGAGAGAACAAAATACTAAAGGGTAGCAATGAACCCAGAGAAATATACAGTAACCTAATCAGAAGAGACCTGAAACTGGGGGGAGAAGTAAGAGGGAAAAAAACAAACAAAAATAACCAAACAAAAACAAGCAAACAAAAAAAAAATTAAACCCTATATCTATATTATCTCTTTCTGTTTCTATATCTATGTCTGTCTCTGACTCTATCTCTATCTCTATTTATTAGACTGGTGAATTAAACAGACCCTATATTTATACAAAAAATAAGGTTAAATACAATGAAGGGATAAAATATGACTATAACAATGAAAGTTAAAAAAGATTAAAAAGTGTTGATAAGATAAATTTAAAAGAAAAGAGTAAGAAAAAAGTAAAATTCAAAGAATTTAACTTTGAACTACTAAAGAATCATGGGGAAAAAGCCATTAATTATCTGCGTTGCTTTCCCCTTGTTCTGGAGTTTCACAATTCTCAGCTATCTGTGAACTTGGCTTTGGATGGATTTTCTTGCTGGTTTTCTGGGGGAGGAGCCTGTTGCTGTGATTCTCAAGTGTCTCTGCCCCAGGCGGAATTGCACCGCCCTCGCCAGGGGCAGGGCTAAGTCATCAGCTCGGGTTCGCTCTCAGAGCTTTTGTTCCCTGAACGCTTTCCGTACCGTGTTGGAGGACGGGACTGAAAATGGCGGCTCCCAGTCTCCGACCCGGAGGACCCGAGAGCTCGGCACCTCAGTCCTCGGTGCGCCTCAGAGAAAAGCAGTCCGTCCCGCCTGTCTCTCTGCTGTCCGGCCGCGCTCCAAGCTCCCCTGGGCTGTGACCAAGCGTTTCTATCTCTGGCACGCGGCCCCGTTTGGAGTCTGCAAACCCGGCAGATTCCTGAAGCCGCTCCTCCTGGAGGAGGAAGGTGAGTCTCCCTGGATCTGTCGCTTGTGGGGTCCTCGCTCACAGAGCAGTGGTCCGACTGTGCTTTGTATCACAGACCAAGGTAATACCGAGCTGAGAGACACCTCCTCAGCTCGGCTCTGTCTCTTCCGTCGGCTTCTCTCTGATACCTGGGAGCTCTGTTGCACTCAGACACCCCTGGTCTCTCTGCGTCCCCGTGGGTCCTGAGACCACACTGTCCCCGGGAGGGATTCACTCCCCGCTTGGCCCTGGGGTGACGTCCCTCAGTGGAGCTGACTTATAACAGTTCCGAGTCTGTGCTCCGCTGCTCGCTTCCTTGCCGGCAGCCGGCCCCTCCCCCGGGGTCTATCTTCCCGTTGCTTTGGATTCACTTCTGCACCCGTCCTACCTTCCGGAACGTGGTCGACTTTCTGTTCCTAGAATTGCTGCTCTTCTCTTCGATCTCCTGTAGAATTTGTACGTGTTCAGAATGGTTTGATAACTGTCTGGGTAAATTTCTGGGACCTGATGATAATCGGTCTCCTACTCCTCCGCCATCTTGCTCCTCCTCCTCTACACCATTTTCTTGAGTTCAGTCTCCCACCGTCACGTTCATTCTTGTTGTCCTCCAGTCACTTGTCTCCCCAACAGCCAAGGCGACATTCTCATATTGTGGATTACATTGTGCGCCTCTTTTGCATAACATTCCTCATTGGCAAGTCCTTCAGTGAATTTGGAATAAAACCTGAGTTCCTCAAACCTAACACCTTTCCTGGTCCCAGCTGGACTCCTGCAGCCACTCTTCCAGTTTTTACTCTGCCCCACCTACGCTGATCTTGTTTTAACTCTGAAAACCCAGTACCTGGTTTCCTACTTCAGGACTTTCACACGTGCTGCACCTCTGTCTGCAATGCCTTCCTTCCACATGGCTCGCTAGCTCTTTCTCATCCTTTGTGCTGCAGCTTAAATGGTATCACCCATGGGACCATTCCCTGACCTCTGTCTCTTTCTTTTCTTTTTTCATTTTTTAAAGATTTTATTTATTTGAGAGAGAGGGAGGAAGGGAGAGAGCACAAGCCAGGGGCTGGGCAGAGGGACAAGCAGACTCCCTGCTGAGTGAGGATCCTGACGCAGGGCTCAATCTGGGGACCCTGAAATTATGATCTGAGGTGAAGGCAGACACTTAACTGAGCCACCCAGGTACCCCCTGAGGTCTCTTTCTTTCTTTCTTTCTTTTTCTTTCTTTCTTTCTCTCTCTCTCTCTCTCTCTCTCTCTCTCTCTCTTTTTTTTTTAAAGATTTTATTTATTTATTTCACAGAGGGAGAGAGATCACAAGGAGGCAGAGAGGCAGGCAGAGAGGGAGAGGAAGCAGGCTCTCTGCTGAGCAGGGAGCCCGATGCGGGGCTCCATCCCGGGACCCTGAGATCATGACCTGAGCCGAAAGCAGAGGCTTTAACCCACTGAGCCACCCAGGCGCCCCTGAGGTCTCTTCCTAAAGTAGGCTTCTTTCCCACCATATTCTCTATCTCTGTGCCTATTGGTTGTTTTCTAAAAGTACTAAGGAAAAATGATAATTACTTGTTTCTTAGTTTTGCTCTCTCTTAGTATAAGTTTCTTTTAAGGGTAGGGACCAGGCTTGTGGTATTTACTGTAGTACTTGAGGTCCTGGTGCATGGCCCGGTACAGAATTGGCTCCGATTTCTGGGTAAATAAATGAATTAGCACTGGTTTTTATCACACCCCACCCAAAACCTGGAGTTTTGTCACTTAGCTAAACTTTGGTGGCTGCGTCTTGTATTTGTTTGCAGAATCTACCTGCTTACCTGAACCTTTGCTGAGTGAGAGCTAGTAGTTCCTCTTCTGTGTATCCTGGTCACCTGTTGGATTCAGAGGTTACTGTATTCCACTTATCATGCTGCACTTTCTGAAACTGGGTATGTTTTTATTACATAGATAATATTTCTCTTTGAACAAGTGTTCTTGACTTTTCATGTCCAGTTGAGTCATAGGAAGGGACAGATAAGATGCTTGAATTTTCTTGTTATATTTGAAATGGTCGCCAAATACCTGTGATTGTAGATAATTGTCACCGTCCCCCCCTCCCCCCCCAGCTAGGGAAACTGGTAGAGTGATAGAATAGAACTTGAGGCCCCTTGTCCTTGGAATGTTCAACTTATATTTTTCTGAGTGACACTTTTTAAAATACAGTCACCAGTGTCATCTGAAGTACAGTGCAAGCCAGTTTGAACAGGACTACATGAAGCTAAATGTTAAATAGCAGAGCAAGAAAAGTATGTGTTTGTGTTTATGCTGCTTTGAATTGTTCAAACCTTAAAGGGATTTTTGTCATGCCTTCCCAATGAGATCATAAACTGGACAGCAGGAGCTGTATTATATGAGTTGTTTTTCTAGAGCATTGCTGAAAAGAAACTAGTACCTTCTTATCCCCTTAAAAGATACTGGGGTGAGACCCCAATCATTGCGAGATGCAGGACCATGTGTTAGAGTGTGGGTAGTCCAAACAGCAAATGGGGGAGCATTATGGCTTTGGAAAATTAGTGGTACAAGGCTAAATTGCTGGTTCATGATGATTTTTTAATGGGCAAATGAAATAATTACTCCTGTTCCTCCTCCTCCCTCAAGAAGGGATCAGGAAGAACATGGAAGTGCTCAAAGTCAATGATGGTAATAATCATAATTATTATTAATAATAAAACTGTTAATGTTCAGAAACATTGTTCTGCTAGACATTCTTCTATCTCTGAATCTTTGTCCTGGTTTATTTTTTTTCCCCCCTTCTTAAAGCTGCTATTGGAAGGCTGGTTAAGAAATTTGAAAAGTTGAGTGGGAAATTCACTCTTGGGCTTTGGCTGGATGGGTGGGTGACCAGGTGCCTGGATCTTCCTAGGACTGTTCCAGTTTTAGCACTGACAGTCCCATGTCCAGGAAACAAGTCAGTCCTGGAGAGCTCAGGAATGTGGCTGAACTTCCTGGGTGGAGAACAGGCAGGACCTCGGGAAAATGAAGGAGTGGACGAAACGAACACTGGTATCCCTGTTCAGTACCCTTTTCTCTAAAATGTCCTCTCATCTGCCTACCCTCTATCCTGGGTCACCTCTCAGTAAAAATACAATGATATAAAATAATACAAATATATGTAAAATACAAATATACTTTAAAAAATCTGTAGTTTTCATTTCTACCAGTCTTCTGTGCCTTTGTCCATGACTTAGACTTTGCCTGAAGGGTTGTTTCCCCAACTTCCATTTGCTTTGTGAACTCTTATGCATCTTAAACATTCACCTGAGAAAACCTCTTCTTTCAGAGCCTTAAATAACCCCTCCTCTTCCCAGAGATTTAGTTACTTCTTTCTTTTCTGTATTTCCTTGCAGGGCACAAATATTAGGATTATACTGACACGAAGAATATGAGCCAGTTAACTTGGATCTGTTTAAATCTGCCCCTCATCAGGGACCCATTCAGTAAAGATGTGAGGGCAGAGATGACTCTTGGAAGTACCTGCCTAAAAATCTGCAGCCTTTGTGTCTCTGTCCCAGGAACATCTAGTATCCCCTCTTTGATAGTGGATAGGTAAAGGGGAGGTGAAAGAGTAACTTCATCATGGCCGTTTGGTGGCTGCCAGACATCGAGAAAGAAGGCAATTAAATAGGCATTTTATGAGACTTCTATGATAGGGCAGACTTCCCACTGGGCCTCTTATTTGGAGGGCTCAAACAGGAAATTGGTCACTGTAGATTCACATGGCAGGAGAGCTCAAGGAGAGTATTTAATGCAGCTCTTTGACATGTGGTTTAAGAGCTCCAGAATCCAGGTACTACTCTGTGAGTCTCCCATTTCAATGGCTCTTATATGTGTTGGAATGCAGCATTGGGTTTCCCCAAACTCAGAAGGCAACTGTGACTGATTTCTTCATCTTTGAAGGCAGTGAGCTGCTTCACTATAATAGGAAACAAAAGCTGTCAGCAGCAGGGGTGTCTCTGTCTCTGAAAGCCTTCAGCAGACTACCAGTGTAGCACCGATCGCATTGGTGTATAACTTCTATTTTATATCTGAGATTCATATTAAATCTCTGTGCTTCCTGGGTCCCTAGTACCAGAAAGTTCCTAACAAATATTAAGCACTTAGTACTTCTTGGCCTGAATGTACAAATTGCTGGTAATTTCATAGTACGTTTGCACCATATTGTGGGATATGATCCTTAAGTGAGCAAAAATCCCTTAAATCATTAATGGCATCATAAAATACATAAAAGGATACACTGTCCCACAATAAGTGTAGCACAGATACATTTTTTCCCCTATCTGAGTTAGAACAATTCTTTGAACAAAATGAATTAGCGTGCTTTTGTTTTAGAAGTACTTGTCCAGGGCATAGGTAGTGCTTTTTCAAACACAAGGATTATACTTGGAGTGGTATACTGATACCAGGAGAGACACATGGGAACTGAGGAGGCAACAGCAGATCTCCATCTCACATTTGCATTCTTATTCTAGAACATGTCAATGAAAGAAGTTGTAGACAGAATTGAACTTTGAAAGTTGCTTCTCTTTGTCTCTCTAGCAAGTAAGTTGAAGTATTATAAGCAAGAAGGCACTAAACTTGCTATACCTTTCCTGGGGTGTTTGCATTCATACCACTCAAAATCTTGAGCTAAAAGAACTATTCTCTGGGACACCTCGGTGGCTTAGTTAAGAGTCCGACTTGATTTTGGCTCAGGTCATGATCTTGGGGTTGTGAGACTGAGCCCCATGTTGGGCTCCATGCTGGGTGTGGAGCCTGCTTAAGATTCTCTCTCTTCCTCTCCCTTCTCTCCCTCTTAAAAAAGAGTTATAACCATGGAACTGATTATTTCTTATAAAACCTATTTGTTTTTGAATAAGCGATATACTTACTTGTTTTAAAATTTGCAAAGTAGACCATAAGAAGTTACTTTCTCCCCTCTTTCACTCAGCTACCTGGTTCTCACCAATGTCACCAAGGGTTACCTGTTTCTTAGGTGTTTTTTTCAGAGATGTTTTATGCGTATGTGCACAATTTTGTTTCAGTAGATTTTCTCCTCCTGTCCTCTTTGGCCCTCATCAGACTCATTCATCCATCCAGCAAATACTGTTGAGGGTCTGTAAAACATGCCAGACATAGAGCTGGGTGTTAGAACAAGGTGATGAGTAAAAACAGACATGTCTCTTGCCCTTATGGGTTTCTAATCTACTTAAGGGGACAGATAACTACAGAATAATAACAATAAATGTAAATTTGGAACTGCGACACATTCTATGAAGGACAGATAATAAGTACTATGAGAGCTTATATTAGGATGACTTTACTTAGTGAGATTGTGCATGACTTCCCTGAGGAAGATGAAACAGATCTGAAGGATGAGCAGTAGTTAATCCATTGAAGAGGGGGAAGAAAGAACATTCCTTGCAAAGGGGCAAAACAAAGTTCCTCTAGTAGGAGAGAAGCAGATTGAAGGGATGCTAGTGTGGCTAAAGGACAGACAGTGAAGGAGCATAGGGTAGAAGATGAAGCTGGACAGGTAAGCAAGTTTCTGACTTTACAGGCATGGTAAACTGTATGTTTTTAATTTTTTCTTTTCTTTTTTTAGTATGTCCAATTAACCAACATATAGTACTTTTTTTCCTAAGGGAAGTGGGAAGCCATTAAAAGATTTAAGGAGTGAAGTCTGTGACACATTATCAGGTAGATATGTGTCAATAAAATAGGTCTCTCCAGATGCAGTGTGGATAACCATTTGGAATAGTGGAGGGAGGAGGGGATATGGGTAGATTGAAATAGTCTAGGTGAGAAGGGATGGTAGTTTGAACTAGATTGATGGTGGTAGAGATGAAAAGAAATAGATGGAGTTCAATGATAAGTTAGTATGTGGCAATAGACTCAGTATGTGGGGTAAGAGAGAAAGGTATAAAGAGAATACTAGACTCGATGCTTGAGCAACTGGATAGAAACACCTCTTCTCTTAATTGTGGCTAATTAGGAGGTTGGTTTTGGTCCTTCGGATTTTAAAGTACCATTATGATCCTCAAGAATTTTCAAGTAGTTCCTTGGATTTATGCATCTAGACCACAGAAGAGAGATCTGAGTTAGACATAAAAACATAGGAGTTATTTGCAAATAGATACTCTGCTTGGATGAATGGGATTCTCTCAGTTTGAAGTGTGAACAAGAGAGGTCTGTACTTCAACACTTAAGCATGAAACACTTTCTAGGCAGAGGAGGCTGAGCTAACAGTAGGAGAAAATTAACATGGAAAAAAGGGAAAGAATGTCTCAGGAAGGGAAAAGGGGATACTGGTAAGGACAAATGATGGGAAGTCAAAGGAGAAGAAAACTGAAAAACCTCATGTTGGCTTAGCAAAAGGGAGGTCATTGATGACTTTAGACCTATTTTTTGGTGGATCATTGAGGCAAAGGATTAGATTGGGTTGAGTTGTGAGTATGAGGTGAAGAAATGGAATCATGAAATATGTAAAATCTTTTAAAAGATCAATGGCACCAAAGGACATTATTGAGAGATTTGAAGTTTAAAAAATACAGTGGGGAGATTTCTGTTTCTGACATACAGTGACATACAATCTGTTTTTGACCTACTTTCCCATTAGGACAAAGTCTGGGCAAATATTTTCTAAAAACTTCTTTAAAGGCCTTGTAAATCTGTAAGAAAGGCAAGGAAGTATTCCAGGGCCAGGATCTGGGAAAGAAGCTATGAAGAGGAGTCCAGCATTTGGGACTAATTTTACCCTAGAGGCATTTGCTTATTTCACTGGCTGATAAAGAGCTGAACAGAACTTTCAACAGATTCATGGGTTTATAATGCCAAAAATTGGATTTTAGTGCCCTTTGAAAGGAAGGAATACAAGTAAACTGCAATCTTTGGTTAAAATCACAGAGTTGAGCATTACTATGTAAGGGTGCATCAGAAATAGACCAGTCTTTATAGAAGTGGAAGTTTAGTTTTGAGTAATCTCAATCCCTGATTAGATTATAGTGATTTGGGATTGTTAATGTTCTAGTTTCCTTGCCGGCCAGAGAAATTTAAATGTTCTTTAGGATGCTAATTTATTCAGAGGTTCAAGTCATCTCTCTATTTCTTAGTTATCAAAAATCAAGCAAAAACAGCCAGGCATAAAAGTAGACAAGACTTGACTATAAATGAAGAGAATCAATAGGTAATAGAAACAGCCTCTTAGGGCATCAGGTAATGGAATTATCAGGCATAGACTTGCAAATAACCATACCTAAGGAAGTAAGATAGAATTGAAAATTTCAGCAGAAAATTAGAAACTATGGAAAAGAACCAAATATATTCTAGGCATAAAAAAATAAGATAATTGAAATTAATGATGCAGTGAATTGAATTTAACAGCAACTTATACTAAGCTCAGTAAGAACTTCAGTGAACTGGAAGATAGGTCAGAAAGATCATCCAGATAAAACATGGAGAGAGAAAAAGATGGAAAATAATAGATGAAGAATTATATGAATTATGAAAAAATGTAATACACCTGAAATTGAAATTCCAAAAGGAGAAGAAAGAGTGAATGTAGCAGGAGAAATATTTAAGAGATAATGGCTGTAAACTTTCCACGTCTGATAAAAGACAGGAAACCACAGATTTAAGAAATAGTATGAACATTAAGCAGGATAAATAAAAAGAAAACCACATCTTGGCATATTAAAAACTGCTGAAAACCAAAGACAGAGGGAATAAAACCCCTGAAAGGCAGGCAAAGGAAAAAAGCTGTATTATCATCAGAGGAGTGATAATGATGCTGACAGTTGATTTTTTTTTTAACCGAAATGGTAGATATCAGGAGAACAGAACGATCCTTTCAAAGTACTGAAGGAAAATTCCAACTTAAAATTTTATATTAAAAATGTCTTTCAAAATTGGAGATATAAAGATAATATATGCAGTTAAAGTAAATGTCAAGTGGGTAGTAAATAGAGGTAAAGTGTTGTTCTTGCATTGGGGAAGTGGTAAAAGATTTTAGGAAAAGATGCATTGTAATCTCCAAAGTAATCACTAAAACAATAATAGAATATATAATTAGTTAATGGAGAAGAAAAATGGAATAATAAAAACTACCTAATTTAATAAAAGATGAGAAAGGATAGAAATCAGAACATGGAACGGGAACTAATAAAATGCAAATAGACAAAGGTCATTTTAAAGCATAAAGTACTACAAAGAAGAACATTAATGATAAAAGTTTTATTCAAAAGGAAGATATAATAGTTTTAGACTTACATGTACCTAATAACTTAGCTTCAAAATATATAGAGCAAAAATCGACAAAGTTAAAAGAAAGAGTCAAATCTACCATTATAGTGGGAGATTTTTAGTATCTGACCTTTTTCTCAGTAACTGGTAGAACTTCTGAAAAAATAGTAAACACAAATACAAAGGATTTGAGCAACACAATGAAAAACTTGATAGGCATATACCTTGCACTGTACCCTATGGCTGTAAAATCCACATTTTTTTCTGAATATACATGAAAAATTCATTGAAGTTGAACATATGCTGTGTTATAAAATAGTCTAAACAAATTTCAAAGGATCAAAATTATATAAACTGTGTCATTTAAGCCAGGGGAAAGAAATCAATAAGCAAAAGATAAGTAGAAAACTCCTCAAATGTTAGTGGATGTTAAGCTTTATACCTCTAAAAATCTATAGGTCAAAAAGGAAATCACAATGTAAATTAGAAAATATTTTCAACTGAAAAAAATGAAAATACGATATTTTGATGGCATTTTGTGGGATACAGCTAAAGCTATGCACAAAGGAAAGTTTATGGCCCTAAATACATAAATTGCAAAAGAATAAGGTAAATGATATAAACATCTATTTCAAGATGTTAGGAAAAAAGAACACTAAATTAAACCCACAGAAGGAAAAATAATAAAGACCAGAAAAGAAATTAATGAAAAGATTTCCTAATGGACAGTAGAGAAGATTATTGAAGTCCAAAACGGCTTCCTTAAAAAAGTAATTGATAGTGAATAAACACACTGGGAAAACTGAGCAACGAAAAGGGAGAGATGAAAATAGGATTGGCTGTATATCCTATAGACATGAAATTATAAAAATGGTATGAACAACTTTATAGTAATGCATTGAGAAATTTAGATCAAATGTACAAACTACTAAAAATACAAAAGTGCCAAATTCAGATGAAAAGGAAATGCCATAGGAAAACATTCAACTTAGTGAAACAAGAAGAAAATCTGAAGAATTCTGTAAGAATTAAGAAAAATAATTCTATTGGTAATTAAAAAGCCTCACTCAAAACTCTAGGCTTTGATGGCTTATCTGATGAGTTTTACCAATTCCTTAAGAAACAATACTAGTTCTCTACAGTCTCTTCCAATACACAGAAAAAGAAAATTTCTTCACCTTCCGTTTTTAAAAAATCCAACAAATAAAGTTTCAATTCACTTAAAAATTTTAAAATTACTTTGTAATTTTAGTCTTCTGAAAATATTCAATAAAGCCTGTGTCATTTCAGGTTTTCTTTTAAAAAAAAAGATTTATTTATTTGAAAGAGAGAGAGAGAACGAGGCAGGGGGCAGATGGAGAGGGAGAAGCAGGCTCCCTGAGTAGGGAGCCTGACATGGGGCTGGACATGAGGACCCCAGGACTGGGATCTAAGCCAAAGGCCAGACACTCACTCAACCTACTGAGCGGTCAACCAGGTGCCTCTCAAGTTTTAATTTTCTTTTTGGTTCTAGCCACTTTGATTTGCAAAAAAATTACTTTCCTTCAAGTAAACTGATAGTAGTGTAGGCACTTTTTTCTTCATTGAAATAGCTATAAAGTTACTTGGAGCATTAAAAGTATGATTTCAAGTTTTAGTAACTAAATAAGAGACAAATACATCTTTCTACCTCTAGGTGGGCAGTCATTTATGACAACTAGTTCACTTTTTAGATAAGATACTTCATTGCTCAAATAGACAAGATGCTAACATTAGGCCTATTTTTCCACTTAAAACCTATATAAAATTGTGAGATTCTCTTTTTTTTTTAAAGCAAAAAACACCTTTGATGTATTAATCTAAGTGATGGCTTCTGGAAGATACTTAAATGAGCACTGTAACTTAAGCAGTTCATCATCTGCAGGATGAATGCTGCTTAATTTATAGTATGAACTGCCAAACTTTCATTGCCTTCACTCTTATACAGGATAGTGGTAGATATTTTTTATGTGAGAGACTCCATATATTCTTTAGGAATTCTCATTTTTGTGCTCAACTTGAGTAACGGTGTTGAGATGAACCATCAGTTGGATCATTATTTCTCTAAAACATCAGTGTTCTGAAAAAGATCATGAGGAATTTCAGAAATAACTTCATTAATGAGGAGATGTGTATAGGAGGGGACACCTGACTCAAGAATCAGAGAAACCATGCACAGTGTCCTAGCTTTGCTGCTAGCCTGTGAGGTCGAAGTTTAGGAAACATTGTCAAGCAGGGCACGCCTTTGTTTGCATCTTGTTTATAGTCTCCTTCACAAGAATGGTGTTCAAAGTAGAATGGAAAATTTTCGCTCCCAACCATTGTCTTTGAACATGTGAGCTAGTTCTATGAGAAACTTTTAGCTCTTATATTGCTGGCTGCTCTCAAAGGCGGGTTCCTATTTCCAACTCGGAGGGCTTATGTAGTTCTCACAATAGGTGTCTGCTGCAGCATGTTTTTTTTTTTTTTTTTAAAGATTTTATTTATTTATTTGACACAGAGAGAGATCAGATCACAAGTAGGCAGAGAGGCAGGCAGAGAGAGAGGAGGAAGCAGACTCCCTGCCGAGCAGAGAGCCCGATGCGGGCCTCGATCCCAGGACCCTGAGATCATGACCTGAGCCAAAGGCAGAGGCTTTAACCACTGAGCCACCCAGGTGCCCATCTGCTGCAGCATGTTAACGAGGCAGAGGGACTGGTCTGCTGGGCCAGAGCCCACGTTCACCCCGAGTTAAAGACGTGGGCTTGGTGTTGACGAACACGATAGGACTTGGGTATCAGTACAGCATGGTTTGCTAAATGAGCCTTGCTGTGGATGAAGCAGGGAATTCAGTGACAATCTGGCAGATAACCTTGGAAGGTTTCAGAGTTCGTCATTTTTATAGTCTCTGCTTGAAGTTTCTTACTCAGCTCAGGACTGGCACCTGAAGAATTGCAACTCTGCTGGTTTCTGTGACAGAAGGAGCCCCAGAATAGTAGGCAAAGCTGTTATTCTGAAGGGTGCATGGCATTTTCTATCCAGAAAAGGGGAGAGAAATGTCCTAGTGAGTCCCCAGCCAGCTTCCCTGGCCAGATGCCCTCCCCATGGCCGCAGCCCACACCTACCTCTGTGGCCGCTGCTCCCTGCCACCAGCTGGCTCAACAGTTAGTTTCCTGCACGGCTGGGTGTTCCTCAGCCTCAGGCTGTCAGGCTGCCTCAGCTTTGTGGCTGATGGCCCCTCCACGGGGCACGAAGCATTTTCCCTGTAATCAACCGAACTCATTTTATACAACTGCCTGATCTTGAAACATGGCTTGATACAGACATACAGAAAAGTAAAATTACAGTCCAGTCTCACTCATGAATACAGATTAAAAAATCCAAAAGAAGTCTTGGAAAACCAAATCTAGCAAACATAGGAGGGATCCTATATCAGGACCCAGTTTTGTTTGGAGCTAAAAATGAAAGGCTGATTGGACCTTCAACAATCAATCAATTGTAAATCATTGTATGAAAGGACAAAGGAGGAAAGTCCTAGGGTTATCTCCACAAATGTGAAAAACACATTTAATAAAAATTAATATCTATTTAGATAATAAACTCTTAAAGAATGGAGATAGAAGGAAACCAACTTGGGGTGCCTGGTTGGATCAGTTGGTTAAGTGTCCTACTCTTGATTTTGGCTCAGTTCATGATCTCTGGGTTGTGAGATGGAGCCCCACATTGGGCTCTGTGCTGGGTGCAGTGCCTGCTTAAGATTCTCTTTCCCTCTGCCTCTAACCATCCCCCTCAAAGGAAATCATCTTACTCTGACTGAGTACCCACAAATAACATCCAGTAAACATTATATTCAGTGGTAAAATATTAAAATTGCCTTCTCCTTTTTGAAATGAGAAAGACAAGTATATCCACTATCAGCATTTTATGATTCAACATTTGCATTCTGGAAAGCCTAGCCAGCCAGTACAATAAAGTAAAAAAAAGGACCTGTAAAGAAGCAAAACTTCATATTCGTAGAAAATCCAAAGTTTATAGATTATTTAGATGAATACATGTATTTGCCAAACACAAGGTGAATGTAAAGAATTAATTGCATATTGTATGTATTGGTAATAATAATAAAATATTTAATTTTCAAAACAAATTATCTAGATATACACCTAACTAAAATTTGTGAGACCTTTTCCCAGAAAACTAAAAACATTAAGAGAAATTAGAGAAGCTTTAAATAATGGGGGGAGATATCATATTGATGTACTGGGAGTCTCAATAATATAATGTAAAGGTAGAATCCTTATCAACATGCTAGGGGTGTGTGTGTGTGTGTGTGTGTGTGTGTGCGCGCGTGCGCGCGTGCAGAAATTGACTAATTTTATTTATTTATTTATTTATTTATTTATTTNTGAGACCTTTTCCCAGAAAACTAAAAACATTAAGAGAAATTAGAGAAGCTTTAAATAATGGGGGGAGATACCATATTGATGTACTGGGAGTCTCAATAATATAATGTAAAGATAGAATCCTTATCAACATGCTAGGGGTGTGTGTGTGTGTGTGTGTGTGTGTGTGTGTGTGTGTGCATGCGCGCGCGCAGAAATTGACTAATTTTATTTTTAAAGATTTTTTCAAAGCTTGTTTTTTAGTAACCTCTATACCCAATGTGGGGCTCAAACTCAAGATCCTAAGATCAAGGGTTGCAAGCTTTTCCTCCTGAGCCAGCCAGGAGCTCCTTGACAAGTTAATTAAAAAAAAAAATACAGGCCTTTAAGGCCCATAAACAGCCAAGACATTCTTCAAGAGTACTGTTGGGAGGATGAACTCTTATCAGATATCAAAGTTATATAATTGAAATATTAAGGCTGTATGGTATTGGTGCAAGGATAGCTATAGACCATTGGGACAGAATAGAACATTCAAGTAATACTTTTATATGTGGTCATTTGATTTACAACAAAGGTAGCACTGAAGAGCAGTGGGGATCAGATGACCTTTTCAATTATTAGTGCTGTTTTGTTTTTCTTTCCCATGTAAAGAATATGCTTGATGCTTGCCACACTCCATAAACAAATATTACTTTTAGATGGATTCAAGTCCTAAGTGTGAAGCAAAAAAGCTACTAGAAGTTAACTGAAGAGAACATATTCATGACCTTGGAGTATTACGTTACTTACTGATAGGTAAACTGAAAAGAGCGAAGGGTTCGGATTTCCCATCTTTTGTTTTCTTTCCCCCTCTTTACTGTTTGTTTTCCATTGAATAGATGGAATTCTTGTTTTTGTCTTTGTTGAAAAGTTACATATTCTATTTTCGGTCTTGGTGGTGGTTGCCTTCATCATAAGCTTGATGTTTATTTATCTCCATCAACACCTTAAATGCATCAGTATTTATATACAATCCTTAACAAGAGCAGTCCATTCACCTTTACTCTTATACTTGGTCTTCCCCACTGGCTGCATCATCTTCATATTGTCCAGAATTTTATTTCTAGCTCATTACAAGTATACTTTCTCTCTCTCTCTTTTTAAAGATTATTTATTTATTTGACAGAGCGAGAGCACAAGCAGGGGGAGCAGCAGAACAACAGGGAGAAGCAGGCTTCTTGCTGAGCAGGGAGCCTGATATGGGGCTTGATCCCAGGACCCTGGGATCATGACTTGAGCGGAAGGGAGACATCCAATCAACTGAGCCACCCAGGTGCCCCTACTTTCCCTTCCTTAGTCTCTTACAGTTGTTTGGACAATGAGATACGTTATCAGGAAATATGACACTGCATTACTTCCTATACCCTTTGAACTTCCGAGTGGGTTTCCTTACCATGTGGGTTTTTGTGTAGCAAACCTTTTGAAGCCCCAAAATATTTTATCATGTTCTCACATTGGAATGACAATTTGTCTAGAAAAGTCTGGTTTTAAATATATCTGTCTTTAATTTTTTAAAAATACCACTCCACTGATTTCTTGTATCTAGCATTAGGGATGGGAGGTATAATTATAACATGACTCTAATTCCTTTAGAGATGATTTGCTTCTTTCTAGAAGATTTTAGAAGTTTTGCTTTGTCTTTGATAATCTAAAATTTCACCTCTAGACAGAGGAATACTTTTACTTGTATCTTCTGTATGGCATTCTCTAGAGGATTTTTAAATTTCAGGTCTTATAGTTTTATTTATAGGAAATTTATCTCTATTATTTATTGAAATATTTTCTCTTTATTTTTTTCTTTCTTCCTAGAAGTCCCATTATTCAGATAAAAGCAGTATTTTTCCCTCTTATGTATCTAAAATGCTCTTTTCTGGCCGTATATTTAAGCAAACTTTAGTATAAGTAACATACAGTGTTATTAGTTTCAGGTGTGCAGTATAGTGATTGAGCAATTCCATACATTACTCAGTGCTCATCTTGGTAAGTGTAGACTTTAATACCCAGCATGTACTTCACCCAACTCCCTACCTACCACCCCTCTGGTAACCATCTCTTTGTTGTCTACAGTTAGGAGACTGTTTCTTGGTTTCTCTAGCTTTTTTTCCTTTGCTCATTTGTTTTGTTTCTTAAATTCTACACATGAGTGAAATCATATGGTATTTGCCTTTCTCTGATTCATTTCCCTTAACATAACACCCTGTAGGTCCATCTATGTTGTTACAAATGGCAAGATGTAATTCTTTTATTATGGCTGAGTAATATTCCACTGTCTATATAAACCGTATCTTCTTTATGCATTCATCAGTGGATGGACACTTGGGCTGCTTCCATAATTAGGCTCTTGTAAATGATGCTGCAGTAAACATAGGGGTGCATATATCTTTTTGAATTAAGGCTTCTGTTTTCTTTGGGTAAATACCCAGTAGTGGAATTATTGGATCACATGGTAATTCTATTTTTAGTTTCTAAAATGCTCTTTTATATTCCCATTCTCTTTATTCTTTTCTCCTGCCTCTCCTGGGAGAGTTGCTCAATTTGTATGTTACAAATTTGTTGTGCAGCATCTTATTTCCCTGGAGGTATTAGGTGCCCTGTCTGCTAGTATGTCAGATAGTGTGTCTTGGGAGAGTTATGGCAGAAAATGGGGTTAGGGACATTGGGGAGGGTTTGTGCTTTGGTGAGGGCTGTGAAAGATGTAAGCCTGATGATTCACAGACCTGTACCCCTTGGGCAAATAATAAAAATAAAATTAAAAAAAAAAAAATAATGTAGAAGAAAATGGGGATGAAACCCGGGGCACTGAGATTCTCAACCCAAAAGAACCATGGCCTAACACTCTTGTTGGCTTTTCTCTTACCAGGTAACTCTTTGTGCCAGGCTTTCACTATTAAATGCTTGGGGTAGATGCAGCTCTTGGAGGAAGCCGCCTCACCAGAATGTAATTCATAGCCTTTGGAGACTGAAAAAGCTGTGTTTTTCTTCTCTCTCACTTCACCATACTTACCAAAAGGCATTTCTTCAGAAATACTCCAATATAACACAAGTAACTATGTCATAGTCAAACAGAAGATTCTTGAAACAGCTGCAAAACCCAGACCTTCAAAATCAAACAAAAATTGGAACACACAAATTCCTGGCATCTTTCAAATGCTTTTACCATTACCCGAATGAGTAAAAGTTTGTGTCTGCAGCAGAAATCTTTCAATAACAATATATTCTTGAGTATATATTTTTCTGGTCAAGTCTCCAAGATCTAGAATAATGCTGTTTGCAGCATTGGGTTTATTTTTAAGTTCCTGGGGGACGCCTGGCTTTGTCCGATAGAAGGGTTTTGTTATTTACGAGAACATGGATCTATTCTGAACTGGTTAGTCTAGTACTCCCTGTCCCGACTTGTTTCTCCCCTATCTCTTTAAAAATGAAGCAGAAGCCCCCACTCCCCCACAAAGGAAACAATGCTACTAGTGCTTAAATAAGCATTATAGGACTTTTAAAAAGGCAGTTTTCAGTTCCCATAGTCTTTTTCCACTTTCCAATGTCATCCAGATAGTAAATACACAGACATCACATTTTCCTATGAATGCAGGACTCAATTTACTAAGTAGACTTAAAAGCCATAAAAATTAACCAAACCAAACCACAGCAATAGAAGCAATGATAGTAAAAACACAGAAGACCAAACACTCCAAGTTCTAAGAATGATAAGGAAAGGCTTGTGTGAGACCACGTACAGAGGTCTCTCCTTCCAGGACTGAACCAGTGAAGTCCCTACAATCTACAGACCAAGTTCATGGGTGCTGTTTGGAAGAGTCTTGGATATGTGCATCTGTGCTACAACTTGAAGAACTTTATAATTGGGTGGGTTAATACTTCTCTCTTCACTGTATACTCTATCCTGTACAGTCCTGGATGCTTCCTCTGTGTGATGCCCTGTAATGATGATTTGACCTGTGGCTGTACTGGCCCAGCTAGAGGGCTCTCTAAAGACTGACCAGCTCCTGAAAGGGCAGTGTGGCAGAATGGGAAGGGTCAGATGGGTTGAGGTGGAGATGTTATATGTGCCATTGTATTGCCTGTAAGGGGCCTGTTACTGTACATTGTCTCTGTTCCCTTCTGCTCTGTTACCTTTGGGCTCTCTTTTTGCTTAGTGGACCCCTTTCAATATTTCTTGTAGGGCTGGTTTGGTGTTTGCAAATTCTTTTAGTTTTTGTTTGTCTTGGAAGCTTTTTATCTCTCCTTGTTTCAATGACATCCTAGCTGGATATAGTATTCTTGGCTGTGTGTTTTTCTCATTTAGTGCTCTGAATATATCATGCCAGTCATTTATGGGCTGCCAGGTCTCTGTGGATAGGTCTGCTGCCAATCTACTATTTTATATATATGTGTATATTTAAATATATATTAAATATATATGTATTTAAATATATAAATAAAAATAAATACATATAAATATAATACTCTACACTCATATATATATAATAGAATCTAATATTTCTACTGTTGTAGGTTACAGACCTCTTGGCCCAAGCTACTTTCAGGATTTTCTCTTTCTCTCTGAGACTTGTAAGTTTTACTAAAAGATGAGGGAGTGTTGACCTAACTTTATTGATTGAGGGGGGTTCTATTTGCCTCCTGGATTTTGATGCCTGTTTCCTTCCCCAAATTAAAGAAGTCCTTCACTATAATTTTCTCCAATATACTTTCTGCCCCCTCTCTCTTTCTTCTTCTTCTGGAATCCCAATTCTAATACTGTTTTGTCTTATGGAATCTCTCAAATTCTCCCCTCAAATTACCAAAACTGAAACAAGGAGAGATAGAAAACTTCGACACACCAATAACCAGCAAAGAAATTGAATCACTAATCAAAACAACTCTCAGCAAACAAAAGTCAAGGGTCAGAATGCTTCACAGAGAAATTATAATGAACATTTAAAGAAGAGGTAATAGCTGTTCTTAAACTATCTGAAAAAGTGAAAAGGATGGAAAACTTCCCCGTGTGATCCAGTAGTTGTTTATCTCTCTTTTTCTCAGCTTCCTCCTTCTCCATCATTTCTTCTATATCACTAATTCTCTCTTCTGCCTCATTTATCCTAGCAGTAAGAGCCTCCATTTTTGATTGCACCTCATTAATAGCTTTTTGATTTCAACTTTCTTAGATTTTAGTTCTTTAATTTCTCCAAAAAGGGATTCTCTAGTATCTCCTAGGCTTTTATCAAGCCCAACTGGCATCTTTATAATGGTCATTCTGAACTCTAGTTCTGACATTTTACTAATGTCCATATTGACCAAGTCCCTGACAGTTGATACTGTCTCTTGTTATTTTTTTTTAAGATTTTATTTATTTATTTGATAGAGATTACAAGTAGGCAGAGAGGCAGGGAGAGAGAGAGGAGGAAGCAGGCTCCCCGCTGAGCAGGGAGCCCGACACGGGGCTCGATCCCAGGACCCTGAGGTCATGACCTGAGCCGAAGGCAGAGGCTTTAACCCACTGAGCCACCCAGGCGCCCCATTTTTTTTTTTTTTTTTTTTTGAGGTGAGTTTTTCTGCCTTGTCATTTTGTCCAGAGAAGAATAGATGAATAGAGAACAAAATGCTAAAATGGTAACAATGACCCCAGAAAAATATACACTAAACAAATCAGAAGAGACCCAAATCCAGGTGGAAAAGAAAGGGGAAACAAATGATTAGGCTCGTGAACAGAATGGAGCCACACACTTGCTTTTGGGTGTATTTTGGTCTGTTAGAAGAAACTGTATCCCAAAATTTTAAAGAAAAGCTTATATGTATACAAAAAATAAGGTTAAATACAATGAAGGGATAGAATATGACTATAAAAATGAAAATTTAAAAAGATTTTTAAAAAGGTATTGATAAGATAAAATAGTTAAAAAACGGTTAAAGGGGGAAATAATAGAGTAAGAAAATATAAAATTTAAAAAGTTTATCTTTGAAAGACTAAAGAATCATGGGAAAAAAAGCTTGTGAAATGAGACCTGATGCCACCTCCACCATAGCTGAGGCCTTGCAGAACTCTCTGATTGGGAGATATAGTGTGAGCAGGGGTCTTCTTGGGAAGGGGCCCACTGGGCTGATTGAGTTAATTGAGAAGAGCATTCTGGAGTGCAGTTGGGGTGTGGCTTGATGTAAGCACGTTAGGTGTTGGCACTGTACTGCTTTCTGCATCGGCTCTGTGTTTATGCTGAAGGGTGGAGGATGGAAGTGGTGCTGGTCAGCTCCTTTGTTCCTGGACAAGCGTGTCCATGAACACTGCCTCTCAGGGATGTGGCCTGAGAATAGTGAATGATGTTCTCCCTGTGTGCCCAGGCACTCTTCAGATGGCTGTTTCCACATTGTCTGCCTTCAGGGTTGTTTGCCTGCTTTCTTTCTAGGAGCGGCACAGTACCTCTGGGCATTATCCCAGCCAAGCCCTGCTGACTTTTGAAAGTATAGGCCTTGAGTCCTGCTGGTTGCAAGAACTCAAGAATTTCAGCTCCTCTCCTTTTCCAAGCCAGTGGCTTTGGAGAAACATTCTCCTTGTGTGTCCCCTCTTTATTTCTCACCCTTTTCCACAGCCATGGTTCCCTCCCTTCCACAGCAGCTGTGATTCCTTTCTTCCCTAAACCATATCTCTGCACTTTCTACCTTCTTTGATGTGGTCACTTCTCTCCCTTTACTGTGGAGTTTGTTCTGTCAGTCTTTAGGTCAATTTCTGGAGTATTAGGAATTGATAGTTCTCTGGTTGTGTTTGTGGGATAAGATGAGCTTAGGGTCCTCCTACTCTGCTGCCATCTTCCTCCTCTGCTGCTCCATTTTTACACACTTAAATGCCTTTACGAGAGCAAAACAAATTGCTCCAATTCCAAAACATGGGCACAGGGTCTCTTGCTTAAGGGATGTGAAAACATTTTTTTCTTTTCGCATGACTTCAAAAGCCTATAACTTTAAAGCATGATAGGGGCAGAGGAATTTAATTTATCTAATAGACTAATCAGAAGTAGCTTATTGGTCTTGGGAGCAAGTGTGAAAAATCATTGTGGCTTTGAATGACAAAGAAATGATTGTGAATATTTGTGGCATCTACAGAATCTGTAAACACATCCAGACTGGCATGAGTACCAATAAAGGGAATCCCATTTATTGGAAATGTTTGTTACTATTAATAATGTTAAATGAATGGTTCAGCAGCTTCTCATTTTCTCTTGTTATCAAAAACAAGCAAGCAAAAATAGTATATCTGAAATAACAGTTCCAATTAAGGTTGTTGAGCAAGGATGGGTGAGCACTTCTTTCATCCTCCAGGTTTCCTCTGTGCTGTTGCTCTCCCTTTACAGTCCTGTGGTGTGACTGTCATTGGCTTGGTGTGTGCTGTGTGTGCATTTGTGTGTTTATATGCTAAAGAATACACATTTATTCCATGGGACTCTAGAAACCAATGCTATTTTCAAATGGAAAAAAAGTTCAACTGGTGACACTCTTTTCTGTTAACCTTTTCAGCAATAAACCTCTGATTTTCTTTGTGTTCTTTAAAGGAGTGATTGCTTTGCAAGCCCATTTTTATTGAGTCCTTTCTTCTTTTTTTTAATTGTTGTTGTTGTTGTGTTATTATTATTATTATTATTATTATTATTATTATTTGCCCCGGGGGTACAGATCTGTGAATCATCAGGCTTACACCTTTCACAGCACTCACCATAGCACAAACCCTCCCCAATGTCCACAACCCATCCACCCTATCCCTACCCTCCCACCCCCCAGTAACCCTCAGTTTGTTTTGTGGGATTAGGAGTCTCTTATGGTTTGTCGCCTTCCCCACCCCATCTTGTTTCATTATTTTTCCCTCCCTACCTCCACGACCCCCCGCCCTGCCCCTCAAGTTCCTCATATCAGAGAGATCATATGATAATTGTCTTTCTCTGATTAAGTCCTTTCTTCTTTACAGCAACCTTACAAAGCTGGAGTATTAGAGGCTGGAGTTCTAAGGGGTTCAGTAATGAGTCCAGAGTGCAGGGAAAGAGCTGGAAGCTGCTATGAATAATGAGAAAACCAAGTGGGATGAGAATAATGGTGACAACAGATAGCTTTGTCTTGTGTAAATTAGGTTTGTCTGAGCAACAGAAGCTAGGTAGGATAGACTCCCGAGTGAACTTCTAACTTCAGGCTCATGTTACCTTCAAAAGCAACTGAAAAAGAGAGAAAGTAACCTAATACACTTTCTAATCAGGAATTTTCTTTCTGGGTAACATACTCAATGAAAGCTGAGACCCAAACTGTTCCTTTTTTGGTGGTACTGGCCAGCTTTGATTCCTGGGGGTACCCACCGGCATGCCTACCTCCTCGTTTCTGGGTGACTTGGCTGGAGAAACGATCTACCATGTTTTGGTTTTTCTCCAGCAGACCCTCTGTGTTCTCTGCTGTTCACAGCTTTGTGTAAACATCACATTAGAAAGTTGACAGGCCTCAGTTTTCACTTCACACTCAAGACGCAGAGCTCTGTCAAGTTTTATGTGAAGGGCATAGTTCGTTTAAGCTTTATTCAGGATAATTTGGGAGGAAAGGTGGTCTCTAGGTGTTTAAAATACCTTGTTTTCTTTAAGATAAGCTCTGAGAAGCACTTTTCTTGGATGACATATTTCCTGGCAAAACAACAACAAGAAATAGTTGTAGGGGTAACAAGTCTTGGGGGAAGAAGTGTGGTGATCTTCAGAGTCTGACAGAACTGGGTCCTGATCCCAGCAGGCCCAAACACCGGCTGTTCAATCACTGGAGATCATTAATTGTCCCCACATCTTTATTTCCCCTTCTTTCTTTTGGATATAGAAGAATGAGGCACATTGTTCTTAATTGTGAGACTGTATTTCCCAGACCTTTCAAATACAAAGTTCTCAGCATTTGAAATGTGAGTGGAGATGACATGTGAAGTACTAGCATCACTTCCTTAAAGGCAGTCACCAGATCTTCACCCCTTACCTGTGAAGTACAGGCTGAAACACTGGTGTGGCCATGAGGAACCAACTCCTCCCACATGGAAGGGGACTGCCATGTAGAGGATGGTGGAGCAGCATAGGAACCTGGGTCCCCGAAAGATGAGGTGGCACAGAGCCGTTCCTGTATCCCTGCCCACCAGTTCTCTCTCCTGTTAAATGGGAGGAAGTGGATTGGTCTCATCCTTGAGTCACTGTATCACTTGCTCTGGCTTATTTTCTAATTAAGAAGTTGACTTTGAAAAAGTTACTTCTCTGTCCCTTCCTAAGTCATATTACCTATAAAACAGGGAATTTACATTGCTTATCTTCTTTACAAGCTTATTGTGAGGATTACACACGCACAAAAGATGATTAGGGTTTCTTGTGTGTTCTGTGTTCGCCTAGTACTGTCATTGGTCATATAAGTTCCAAAAGCACAGATTTTTCAACACAAATAAAATGAAGGGCCATCACACACACTTATTTTTTTTGTGTTTTGTAATTAGGCTAACCAGTCATCCTCGTTTTCATAGGACTGAGGGGATTTCAGAGAGGTGGGAGTTGGAGTTTTGAAACTGCTGTAGTCTCAGATAACTGGGTCAGCGTGGCCCCCTAACTGGAGACCCAGCCTGTGTGACTTGCAGTGCTAAAACCAAGGAAGTCTCAGGAAAACTGGAAGGACATGGTCACTCTATTCACGACACACTAACTGGAGAAGTTAGTTGAAATAGACAAATTCAAATTTGAAATAACGTGTACCCAAACACTGTGTCTGGATCTGGTGGGAATTTAATCCACTGATGCCAGCCCTACAACTTATATAATTTTTTTTGGAGACACTACAGTTAAGAAATGCTTGTTTCATACTTCTACCATTGATGATTAGCTTATTGCTATTCTCAAGAAGTAGATATTGTCACTAGTTTGTAGTACAGAAATGTAAGCTGTAGTGAAAGGCAAATGGTGACATAGTCATTGGGTCCCTTTGGGTAATTTTATGACCAAATCTAACTACTGGGAGATCGAATCAGTGGCTCCACACATTGGGAAAAAGATTGAAATGTTGATTTATTGTCCTGGGGTCCATTTGATTGACTTACTACCATTACAGTTTTGTTCAGGAGAGGAGAGAGCAGATTACAGCTCACTTACCCATAAGTACTGAGCTTATTGGTCCACTTTACATTGGTTGTGCCAAATCTGAAATTAGATTTTTGAATTTACCTATTAATAAAGTGACTTGGTGAGTTTTGACTTAGAACATAGATAGCAAAATCTTTGGTTTTTTTTCTTGTTATGATTTTCTTCAGGTTTTACTCATTTTCCTCTCATCCTTCTGAGTGTGAAGAGAATTAGAGTTACATCCTGGGTCACATAGGACCCACTGTTCCCAGCAGTCACCTGAACTGAGGACGTGCCTCTTATGTTCTGGAAGGGAGTGACCTGAGACAATGTGGTAGGTCAGGACTGTACTCTGGAATTGATATTCACCTTTGATTCTGAAAGTTTTTTGTTGGTCTTTCTGTTATAAAAGCTTAAAAGTGGTATTTTCCAAGATTTACTGGTATTGTCTTTAGAAATACCTGGAAGAAATCTTCATCTTAAGTGAAATCATATGGGAACAATAGCCCCTTTGGCAGCAGTAATGAGCACTATATAATCACCATCAAGTGCAAAGCCAGTGTCACTGTGAGGCTGTGATGGTCACTACTGCTGATTCCATTGGGCTGGTTAGCTGTGGAGGTATCTTCTAGCCCTCAGTTTTCCCAAGCTTCATGCTGGACCAAAAATTAATGGTATTATCCAAGCATAAGAAAAGCATGATTTGCCGAGGACATAAGAGTATTGTAGGTAGGTAGGCAGTCCAGTTTTGTCTGGGCAAGGGGTTGCCTAGGTTCACAAACCAAATTGCATTTGCATTGCTGAAAGCTAGCACTTCCTTACCAAATAGCTATTTTGGCTCTCTCTGACAGAAAAGCAACCTGGTAAGTGTTCCATACTTTTACAGTGTTTCTCTCTGGTATCATAATGTTAGGACTTTAGTTTGTGTAATATTTATGTGCACTGAAGTACAGGTCTAGAAACTAATTTTTTTGGGCACCTGGGTGGCTCAGTTGGTTAAGCGTTTGCCTTCGGCTCAGGTCATAATCACAGGGTCCTGGGATGGAGTCCCACATCGGGCCCCCTGCTCTGCAGGGAGTCTGCTTCTCCCTCTGCCTCTCCTCCCAATTGTTTTCTCCAAACTCTCTCAAATAAATAAACAAAAAATCTTTAGAATCTAACTTCTTTTTTTTTTGTCAACAGACTATTACCTAGAAAAACAAAATGTACTTTCTCATAAACTTGCTGTCTACCTTTTTTCTTTCTCCCTTCCTTCCCTTCCCTTTTTTCTCTTCCCTTCCCCTTTCTCTTTCTTCTTTCTATTTATCTGGCTTTAAACAACAGAAATTTACTTCTTGTTTGTTCAGGAGGCTGGAATTCCCAGATCAAGTTGCCATCTGGGTTGGTTTCCTGTGAAGTCTGTCTTCCTAGCTTGCTATGCCCCACGTGGCCTCTCCTCTGTGGGTGCCTGTGTGCACTCAATACCTTTCCCTCTTCTTATGAGGACACTAGTCCCATTGGATTGGGACACCACACTGATGAGCTCATCTAACCTTAATTTGCTCCCTAAAGGCCCTATCTCCAGGTACAGTCATAATGGGGTCTGGGGCTTCAAGTTAGGAATTTGTCGGGGAGACCCAATTCTGTCTGTAACAACTCCTTTTAGTACTCTTTAAGGAATGTGGAGAACATCTCTATAAAATTACTGTTAGTACTAAATACTGCACTACTTTGTGGCACAGACTTTCTTCATTTCAATGACAAGAAAAAGCTCTTATGAGAGTAATGAAATCTTAAACATATATATGGTTTATAAGGATCCCTATGTGACTAGAGACATTTTTTCTTGTATTTTGGAGTTTAGGATATTTTTGTAGTTTATTTCAGAAAATTTGAAATTTCTGTGTGAGATTAATCCCTCTCCTTTTGGCACTATGATAATTTTATGAAATTATCAAGAAGGAGCTACAAAGGTTACAAGGTTGCATCTATTGTCTTTGAGAACCTGAAAGAAAAATGGTATTATTTCTTTTTTATTTAACTGCTTATGTTTATTAATGAGATTTAACTACTTTATGACCAGATTTAAATGTCTTATTGGCATTGTTGGTTCTTAGGCTTCAGTTTTCTTACTTCATATAGAAAACAAAGATATAATAATACTGCGAGGGTTTGCTGTGGGAATTAAATGGGTAGTGCTCATACAACTCTGACCATGGTTTTGGTGACATAGTAAGAACTAAAATATTTTACATTCTATTAATGCCATTATTATCATTGGACTATCTAAAAAGTGTGGGGACATAAAGAGCTACATTGAAAGAATTTATAAGGTACTTGATAAGATATGGGCCCAATATCTGGTTCTATGTGAACTGTAAATATTGAACTGGGAAAGTCAGGCTGTAGCTTAATGGGTATACCACAGAGCAGAAATTGAGAGAGTGGGGACAGAGGTTGAGTACTCAGAAAACAAACAGATATTCATGACTAGAGTAAGCCATTGCAAGACACAAAATTAAGGGAGTTCATAGAAACTGAGGAAAAAATTAACAGCCAAGTTGGGGAGCAAGACCAAGATATACCAGAAAATTTAAATTGGGCCGATTTTCTCTTTCCTTTTTTGCTGTCTTGCTCCTTTCCTAGATCTGGAGGTCCCCTCTTTGTTTTTGCTTCAGTCTTCCCCTGCCTGGCTACTGACAGTAAGTGCATTGGTGTAATTGGGAAAGGTATTTTTTTTTTAGAGGAAATGAGGACTCAAACTTGACCTTGATAGATGGGAAGAATTGAAGCAGGATGAAGAGGAAATGTAATTGTGTGTCCTGGGGGTGGGGGGAAGTGATTACTAAACGGAGGCTGGGAGAACATGTGCCTGGAGCCCAGTGATGAGGTCAAGTGGGTGTTCCAGAGTTCCTATAAGGGAGGTGGGGTATGGGTGGGCTGCCACCATGGTGTGGTCGGCTTAAACCATCAAGTCTGGAGTTTATCAGTGAAGCAGAAGAAAGTGTTGATCAGGGTGAAAACAGACCTTAAGTTGATATATTTCATTAACACATAAACAATGACTTATTTCCTGGTTTGTTGAAGTAATAAATCAGACATTGGGCACAGTGATGTCTCTGTCAAAGTAGCTGACCATAAGAGCTTGAGCACCACGTTGATCTGAAGGGTACGTGTGACAAAGGCAACTGATTTTGCCATTGTCCTCTGTGTTACAATATAACTATTTCTGGACCCCAGCTTACCCTTTTTCTCTTATACTTAATTTCTTTGGGAGTAGAATAAGAGTTCTTTTCTTAGCATCACTGTGAAATCTCAACACAGATGAAGGATGGACTCCTTTTAAATGTGGTAGTCATAGTATGTCCATCTACAAGTTGCCTGCCAGCAAGCTTTCAGATACGCAGTACTGTATTATTACTATCGTCGTCTACTCTACATTACATTCCCGTGACTCATTTATTTTATAACTGGACGTTTATATCTTTTGGTCCACTGGTTCCATTTTGCCCACTCCCTACCCTGCCTTGGGCAATCATCAAGCTATATGTATGAGATTTTAAAAAGATTCCACATACAAACGAGATCACGTGATAGTTGTCTTTCTGTGTCTGACTTATTTTACTTAGCATAATGCCTTCAAGGTCTACCCATGTTGTTCCAAATGGCAAGATTTCATTCTTTTTAAGGGCTGAGAAATATTTCAGTGTGTGTGTGTGTGCATGCCATACTTTCTTTATCCATTCATCCATAGATGGACACTTAGGTTGTTTCCATATCTTGGGGGCCTGACTGGCTCAGTTGATAGAGCACCTGATTGTTGACCTCAGGGCTCTGAGTTCAAGTTCTACATTGGGCAAGGAGCCTACTTAAAAAAGAAAAAGAAAAAAAATTCCTTTGTTACCCTATTAAAAAATTTGACGTGCAGATCTATTTTTCAGTTGAATCGTAGTTTACTTACATTTATTGTAATTATTGATGTATTTGAATTTATATCATATTTTGTAGACTTTATTAGTCTGATCTTTGGTTTTTATATTTTCTTTGATTTTTATAAAAAAAGATTTGAGAGAGAAAGAGGGAGGGAGAGGGAGAGAGCATGAGCTGGGGGATGGCTTGTGGGGGGAGGAGCAGAGGGAGAGGGAGAAGTGGGCTCCCCCTTGAGCAGGGAGCCCAATGCTGCTGGGGCTTAATCCCAGGACCCTGACGTCATGACCTGAGCTGAAGACAGGTGCTTAACTGACTCAGCCATCTAGGTGTCCCAATTTATTGACTTTTTTTGAGTTCATATTTTCTTTGTGTTTTTTTTTTTACTGGACTCTGTTTTTACTCCTTTAGTGATTAGTTGTGCAATTAGTACATGCATATCTCATTTACTAAGGTAAATCAGTTTATATCTTCTTTTCAAACAAGACAAGGCCTTTAGAATACACGAACTCTGTTTACCCTATCCCTGAATTATATACTATGGTTGTATACTTTATTTTTATCGAATGATATTATCATTTTTATTTAACATGGTTCATGTTCGTTTAATTTTACCCATGTATTTGTTGCATTCTTTGGTCTTTATTTGTTCTCTAGTCTGCCGTCTGGAAGCACTTTTCTTCTCCCTGAAGTATATCCTTTAGAATTTACTCAGGCTGGTGGCAGACTTTCTAAGTTTTTGTTTGTCTGAAAGTGTCTTTATTTCACTTCCATCCCTGATGGATATTTTGTCAGGTATGGAATTTGAAGTTGGCAGTTGTTTGCTTTCAGCACATTGAAGTCGGGTTACTTTTGTCTGGCTTCCATTGTAGCTTTCAGCCTCACAGGTATCCCTTTGATCATAGTTAGTCTTTCCCCTCTGATTGCTTTTAAGATCTTCTTGTAGACTTAGTTGTTCTGTACTCAGTGTGTTTCTTTTTTAATTATCCTGGTTGGGATTGGTTGACCTTCAATGTAAGAATGAACTAAAAATAAACCTTGTTCCCAATCCACTTCCCATCTCTCCCTTGAGAACTGGAAGGAAATTTCTCAGTTGCTCAGCAGAAGAAAAAAGATAAAAGTTCCTGAAAAGTTGTAACCACAGTGCCCCTCACTTGTATTTGCAGCCTGAATGGAGACTCCTTGTACAGTCTGACAAAAGCCTAAGAATTTAGTTTAAAGTGGTACCAGAGTAGTAGGCCCTTTATCCTCAAGCTCCTGATGGAAGCAAAGATAAATCTCTTCTGGAGGAAACCACTTTGATTCCATTCAGGAAAATAAGCAACTTACTCTCATGATTCATTAACATTTTAAGAAGAAAGTCATCATTAGTAAGAATGAACAGAAACAACATATAGGAGAAACGGAGCCAGAAAAACTTCAGATACTGGTATTTTTAGGCATAAAATGTAATAGTGTTTACTGTAAAGAAAAAACCAACTTAAAAACTGGTGGAGGGAGTATTAAAGTACAAAGAATAATCAGGTTTGGATTTCATCTGGAAGATGAATTATTTGAAATAAAAAATTCTATTACTGTGTTTAAGAGCAGACTTTACTAGTTTCTCCAAAGCACATCTGTGTCTATTCTATCTTTTTGGATTCTAATTATATGGCATTGGTGGTGGGCGGAATTTGAGCTTTCTAAGAATGCCACTTCAAGAAAACTCAACTAGTTGGATGTTACTTAGAGGAATGATGCACCATTTCACACATTTTCTGGTATAATTTCAGAAATTTTTGAGGATCACATAGGGCCAAAACAATGTGTGAGTTACTTTAAAGGAATATGAAAATGAATATGGATGGGTTGGACTTCCCAGAACCCTCAAAATAATGGAAAAGTAAGACACAAACCTAAAAAGTTGAGATAAAAAATAGATTTTTATGTTACAATATAAGGATCAGTGGCATACAGACATATAGGGTTTTGGAAGGGTCATTCTGAAGGCAACACAACTATCAAAAATGGTTTTCAGAGGAATTTTGTTCAGGGTAAATGTTTTCATTTTTAAGAATGTTACTTTTTCAAGTTTCTTGAAAAATAATTGTGGATGAAAATGGGGATCATACGTGTCCTGAATGAATTGCCCTACTTAGGATAGAGCAAAAAACGTGTTGGTTGTGGGACAGAAGAAGAGGGAAGGAAGGAGAAAGGAAAGGAAGGAGGGAGGGAGAGAAAGCTTGACATAGAGCCAGGAGTTAATGAAAGGTTGCATGCTTCTCATTGTAGTTCCTCCTTAAGAATTGCTAAATCTTCAGTAATGCTGATAAAGATGATTAAATGCTTAATAAAAATACATTTACTGGCCTGAGTTGAGTGTTCTGGCTCTAGTGAGGCGGAATGGACATACACTGGATGCAAAGCATAATTAGGAGAAAGAAATGGAAAGACGGCAGTCATGGGAACTCATGGCAATCAGGAGGAGAACTTCATCCCAGCCCAGGATAGGGAACTCAAGACTGGGTCATGTTTAACTACATCTCTGAGGAGAGAGAGATCTAGGTGACACCTGGGTGATGCTAAGAAAGCTCTCAGGAGAGCTCTGAGAGAGAACTGGGACCTAGAAATATGGCTTGGATTCAAACAGAAAAAAGAGGAGGGTATTCCAAGAAGAGGGAGGAGCTTGGGCAAAGGCACAGAGATAGAAGGTGCCGGGAGCTGTTAGCAGCATCTGCAGGGACCATGCTTACTGTTTTCCACAGGGAACGGACAGGCTGACCTTGAAACCGTCTGGTTAGGGCAGAACCGAGGATTATGGGTCCCCTGAAGTCCTCCTCACAGGAAGATATTTGTTACCTTTCTGTTGAACTTGGAACCTGCATCTTTGTGGCCTCCTTCATGTTAGGCCTGCTGCTGGGGGCTTGCTTTCTGCCTCCTGCAAACCACAGTGGTGGCAGACTGGGTTTCCGGAATGGGGTGCTCGCCGTGGCCAACTGCACAATGCTGCATCTCCTGGTTATGATTAAGCTGTTGTTGGGCACATTTTTGCCTGGAAATGGCTTTCTAGAGCACCTTGGGGGAGATGTCAAAGTCCATAACTGAGCCCTGGGACCAAAGCATTCATGCACAAGTAAATGAAAGCAGACCTGTCACTGGGGCCTACCCCCTGAAATATGGCAGCCCGCATCTTTGAAAGTTACAAACCCCACTGTCTATCATCCCCCACAGACTTTCCATTGCTGATACTTGTCAGCTCCTATGCAACCTGAATCGTTTGACACTGGGGAAAGGTGAAGTAAAAGTGCAATAAAACCCACTGTCGACTGGCATTGCACTTGAACGTGATACTCTAGTTCAAAGAACAATGTTTGAAACAGCCTAGAGTTTCTGACAAACATATAATTAATGACCATCAAATGCTTTTGATTAAAAAGAACATTAATCTGAAGCCACATGGAAGGTGACATTCTCTAGTATTTTTTTTTTTTAAGGCAAGGAGGTTGCTTACATCTTTGAGGGCTACTTAATGACCGTAGAATTTTGGTTCAGGGAGTTGGAGACTGGTTCAGTGCTACGTCACAATCTGTATTTGGTTTGCAAACATAGTTGCTCCTTGACCAAGTGGCCACTCATTTGAAGTCAAAGTTATCTGATGACAGGAAAATATCTTGATCGTTCTGATTACTGTCAATATTTTGGAAACTTGTTCCAGTCAAGCACTTTCAGAAAATGTCCATCTTTTCATCTTATTTTATATATACAATTTGGGTAATAATCTCCTAGTTTCGGAAAGAGCTGCAATTTGAGGGGCACCTGAGTGGCACAGCTGGTTAAGCATCTGACTCTTGGTTTCAGCTCAGGGTTGTGAGATCGGGTCCTTCAGTCGGGTGCCATGCTCTGTGTGGAGTTGGCTTGAGATTCTCTCTTCCTCACCCTTTGTCCCTCCCGCTTGCTCTCTTCCTCCCTCTCTCTCTAAAATAGATAAAAAAAAAATGTTAAAAAAAAAGCTGCAATTTGAGATGCAGCCTGTGAGGACTTTAAAAATAGTTGGCAATTTTTGTTACTGTGGAAGAGTTGCAGGTCATCCCAATATGGCCCTAGTCTAATATGATAAATTAGTGATGCATGCTGTGTTTGGAGGTAAGATAAGGAAAAGTTCCTTCATGCTAATTTCCTGCCCATTTGTAATCATTAGGTCTTGAAATCCTCCATATATCTCTGTCATGTAGATAAAAGGCCCCGATTACTTAACTTCTGCTCAGACATGTCACACACCTGGTTTTAGGTAACAGTTCTAGAGGAAGGTCTAAAGAAGCAAAACAAGGAAAATGCTTCCAGTTTGCGACATCAAATTTTATTACATTGGGTCATAAACAACCCCAATTAGCAAAGCATGGTCCCAGTTAAAATTTCCTTTTGAAAAGCAGTTGTGGGCTCATTTCCCTGGGAGCAGATGGCAATTGTGTGGAATCATTGCACTGTCCTTCCTTTTGGAGATTTATAAGGAGAGGTGGGGACATGTTTACCAAGCTTTCTGCTTTCCTCACCAAATCAATTCCTTGTCAGGGTCCAGTCAGGTCTCTGGAAGGGGTTAAGTAGGAGTCCAGGGGGACCACTTGACATCTGCTCCACTAACAACTTTTTGATCTTGTTGTTTTTGGCTTTTGAAGGGCAGGCCCACATTGAAGAGAGAGTGTGTGTGTGTGTGTGTGTGTGTGTGTGTGTGTGTGTGTGTGTGTGCGCGCGTGTGTGCGCGCGCGCGCTCAGGAAAGGGGGGGTGCTTTGGTGCGGGAGAGAGCAAGAAAACCACCCCATGACGACAGATCAAATGAAGGTAAAATAATATTTTTTTTTCTTAAAGTTGAGTGGGATTACAAACTACGAAATGCTGATAATAAGGAAAACAGCACGGGTTTCATGTGCAAAACTCTTGGTGAACAGGCATGTAGCTGTGTGGGTGTGTAGACATCGGTAACTGACCCTTCAGCATGGGTGTCAGTGACAGCCAAGTTACGTACTGTCCTTGGAGCCATGGCCCCTCAGGTTTACCAAGACTCCGGCATGGAGCATTTCCTTACTTATTACTATTATTGTTTTTTAGGCAAAAGCAAAGTGAAATCTTGCTGGGAAAAGCATGAGGGAAACTTGGGCAGAGGTGGCAGATTCTAATGCTAGTGGACCATGAAGTTTGCCATTTGTCTCCTGTCTTAGTCTGTTCAGGCTGCTGTGACAGAAATATTGTAGACTAGGTGACTTACAAACAACAGAAATTCATTTCTTACACTTCTAGAGAAGTCCATGGGAAAGGTGCTGGCAGATTCAGTGTCTGGTGAAGCTGCAATTTTGGGTTCATAGACAACTCTCTTTTTGCAGTGACCCCGCTGGGGTCTCTTTCCTAAGGGTAATCATCACATTCGTGAGGACTCCACCTTCATGATCCAATCCCATCCCGAAGCCTCCACCTCCAAAAACCATCACACTGGGGGTTAGGGTTCAACATAGGAATTCTGGGAGCACACAGGCACTGAATCTGTGGTACCTCCATCCCAAGCACAGGTCCTCATCCTTCCTGGTGGGGGGAGGGAGGAGAAATGAAAGACTGGGGATGGGGAAGGAAAAATGACCTAAAGCATCCAACGCCTGAAGCATTCTGAAGTGTCTGAAAAAGTAGGACACAAAGCAGGTGGCAGAAGCTGTCACTGCTGCTGTAGCATCAGGATTTGGGAAGTTCGGACATAGCTCTCTCATTTGCCCCTTGCCATACCTCCACACATTGGCTACACAGCCCTCCCGACTCTGGAAGGATCATAAGAGGGAGGCCTGGATATGGTGAAGCCTGTCTTCACCACTCTCAAATTGACCTTCTGATTATGTTTTGTCCTTGACGTAACTAAAAGCTGACCTAGCTGGCCCTGCAGAATGCTATCAGGAGGGCCTTCAGACTCCCTTTCCATGTCCCCTCCCACTGTTGGTTGAAGACTGAAGCTATGATTTTGCTCGTTTTTGGGCATGAGTTGTTCCCTCGGTCTACTGCAAACGTTCTACTCAGCTATTCTCAGTCGCATACAGAATTGGTTTATGTGAGGCTTTCCAATATAGAACCTAACCAAAGCTGAGAAGCCAAGTTTGGCTGTGGGGAACAGGGAGAGTCAAGTCCAGTGTTAGGCAACAGGAAAGGTTGGAAGGTGGGAAGATGGGAAGGAGAATGCCACAAGCTCCCACGTGGCACGTGAGGTCATGGAAGCCCACCTTTGGCTGGGATCTGGTCGGCATCAGGGGATCTGAGCCCTCCAGCTACAATACCCAGTTCATAGACAGCTGTCATTTTGCAGTAGATTCCAGACTGATGCAGCGTCTGTAGTAAGTAATCAACACCAGTGCACTGGTTTAGAGATCATGAAAGAGGCTTGTCTTCAGTCACAGACCTAGAAGGTGAGACTGGAGTCCAGGTTTCTCTAAACCTGGGAAAAGGTATCTTAATCCTCTTCCCTGATGCTAAGGGGCTGGATGGCTACGGAGTTTCTCAGTGTGTGCTTTGGCCTTCAGATCCCACCGGAGGAGGCCTGGCTCCTTCAGGAAATCCCATGTATACCTTGAGATGAAACGTTTCGTTTTCCAGTGACTCATTTTGGGGGGAGGCGTGTCACCCACGGTGCCGGGCGGTGGGACTGCCCTGGCTGCAGCAGTGCGATCCAGCTGCCTGGACATCCCTCTCCACACGCCGGGTTCTGAGTCCAGACATCTGGAACGGGGTGAGGGGCTGGGCTCGCCTCGCTGCCCCTCCTCTGCCTTTCATGTCACCTGGAGTCCGCGCAGCAAGGTCTACCATGAGGGCTTAAAACTAATCTCCCGTAGTTTATGAGCCCAAATCCATTTGCAATGAGGAAGACCCTGGCTGACCAGCAGCTTACACACATGTCCACCTCTACAGCATTCCTCTGGCGAGGCTGGAGTTCCACAGGCGTGATGTCAGCGAGAGCCCGGGCAGGCCTTTCTCCCACACGTGGCTCAGAAATCATTTACAGAGCAAACAGAGAAGACAGCCCCGGGCAGGCAACTGTTCCTTTTGCTCTCAGCCAGGCCTCTGCTTGCAGGCTGTTCCTAGAGGGCTCCTCTGATGTGAAGGTGCGATTGAAAACAGGTGTCTACCCAGTGCCTATAAAATATATACTGGCAATGGGGGAGATCCTTGGAGATTCTTTCAACTGGTAGAAATATGGAGACAATTCCCAACTCTGACTCTGCCTAGATCCAGGCCTCCAGCCTCATCTCTCTTAAAAAACCTAATCCAAAAAACTTGCAGGGAAACTGGGAGCATATGGTTCCACCATCCTGTTGTGTAGAAAGAAATGTGAAAAAGATTAGAGACTCTGTCAAAATGTCAGACTGGGCATTGTGCAGCTGGAAGTCTGGTTTATGGGATTATGTAGTATCTTACATTTTCTTTTTATTTATATGTTTAGCATTTTTAATTTTTTATTATCTTTAAAGATTTTATTTATTTGTTTATTTGTTTGTTTGTTTTAGAGAAGGAGAGAGAGCATGAGCAGCAGGGAAAAGAGTGGAAGGAAGAAGGGGTAAAGAATCTCAGGTAGA
>LNAC01000149.1:128849-166074 GCA_002007465.1 Ailurus styani | reverse complement strand
CCTCCCTCCCAACCCTCCCAACCCTCCCATGCCCCACGGCGACCCGAGTGACCTTGGACAGCATGGGCAAAGCCATGACTGTGATTTGGATGCCAGATTTACCCAATTTCTGTTTAGCAAATAAACTGAATGTACTGCTGCTTGTGTTTAGGATAAATACCTGATTAGAGTCTCTTAAAATACGACTACTGCTGCCCATAAAGGAAAGGAATTTCAGCTGGGCAGTGTCTGTCCGGGGTGGGAGGATTGGGTTTCCTCTTTATTTGTTGTCAGCAAGTGCTCCTGATCTGTCCTACCTTGCAAGCTCATTAAGCAGATGCTTGGATATGGGGATACTGACAACGCAGCTGTATTTCATTTGTAGATAATAGATGCAATAAATGTAATAACCAAACGAGATCTGTTGACTCCTGAGCTAATTTGGGTGTAGATGTTACAGCATTGGTGCAGCTGGAAATGTTTCCATCACACAAACGTGTTTCAGATAAATGTGCCCTGTTCCTGTCCTCACTAGGATAGAACCTCCCTCTCCCTAAACCGTCCCCCCCCAACCATCTTGTATATCTAAAAATACATGTTCATAAGTTATAGTCAGTCGGAACACTGTTTGAAAGAATATTAATATCAGCCATTCATTACACAAACAGGTGACATTAAGCCCTTACCACCGCGGGGGGCTGGGGGGGGACAACCAGACTTGCTTTCCTTAGGCAGTTTGAGTCTGCAGTCTGAAAAACCTTCGCTAGGAAGGTGTGGACTCACTGTTTCCCTTTTGCTTCTTTTTATTACAGGCAGAATTTCTTTTTCATGGTCTGTGTATTTCTAGTGGCTCCTCACCTTTTATCTTCTCTGATATTTAAGCCGAGGCAATCTGGGTAGTCCTGTGTGGGGGGCACCGCTCTTTGACTTTAAAACGGCGGCTCTGGGGGTGGACAGCCTTAGCAGAAAGGGGTTCATAGTACAGGAGAGCCCGCACGTCAACGAAGACCTTACCATTAGCACCGATAGCCTCGACAAACCATAGTCCTTGCCCGCTTTTGTAGGTCCTGGGAACTCAGAACGGATTTTACATTTTCAAATGGCTGTAGAGAACCAAAAGAAGAACAAGAGTTTGTGGTATGTGAAAATGACGTGAAACTCAAATCTCAGCATCCATGAATAAAGTCTTAGGGCACAGCCGCACTTGTTCCTTTTATTATTTTCTTTGGGTTTTTTGGTGGATAGTTGCAAACTTACCCATTTAGCCCACGCAGAAAAAGTTTGCCAACTTCTGACCTAGACTAAAACTGCCACCCATTCATGCAAGCACGGAAAAGCTAACCTTGACCGCAGAGCTTTCTAAATTGAAATTATCTTAACTTCCAGTTATGTGCACTCAGGGGGAGTATGTTAAGCGCTGGTTGTTGGTGGACTTCCTTCTTCAAGGAAGCATGGTCGTTAGCATCTATCAGTAATAGTCTAATCTCTGTTCCTTACGTTCCCGTGTCTGTGAGTCGCTCTATTGGTGTGCATCGCTGCTTCTAATCTGCTTGAAAATTTTGAGTAAGTTTTTATTTTACAATTTTTTTGTATTAAAACTGTTGATTTGTTTTCTCAGTAGATATTCTCAAAAGCCTGGTTTATTGAGTATTATCTTCATATATTGTGTAGGTTTATAGATCCAAGGTTTTTGACAGAAGTGTTTATTCACTTGGCCATCACCACCAAGATCCCCTACCCCCCCCCAAATTCCTTCATGGCCCTTTGTGGTCCATTGCTTTTCTGCCTCCCTGGCCCCTGGCTATGACTGATGTGTTTTCTGTTCCTATGGTATTGCCTTTATAAGAGCATCACAGACATAGAATCATACAGGGTATACTAGGTATTTTAAAGTATATTTCATTTTCCTTCAACTGCAGGTTAGATGCCAGTGAACTATAAATTGATGGGTTTTTACTATACATGCAACAAACATTATATAATTAAGATCAAATCTAATTTCCTTGGTTATTTAGATGAGGAATGGCAAGTTGGCTGTACTGTTGTCCATACGGATATTTGAGGGACTGGAATTCCGAAGTTAATATAAAATGTTCTTTTGAAGAAAGAAAAAATTGGTATCAATTATACTAAATCTTCTTGGATGGCTTTTTTTGATTGTATAATCTTGGTCTTTTAGTTTAATGGCCCCCAAATGGTTCCTAATATAGGTTTGTCTGTGAGTGAAAATGGAAAAGCAGCTCTGTTTATATGGTCATGACCTGTTTATCTAAATCTTTCTCTTCACTTTATATATTATATCTTGGAACTAGAGGGTATTATGCTAAGCGAAATAAGTAAGTCAGAGAAAGACAAATATCACATGATTTCACTCATATGTGGAATTTAAGAAACAAAACAGATGAACCTAGGGGGAGGGAAGGAAAAATAAGGTAAAAATAGAGAGGGAGACAAATGGTAAGAGACTCTTAACCATAGGAAACAAACTGAGGTTTGCTGGAGGGGAGGTGGGAGGGGGGATGGGGTAACTGGGGGATGGGCATTAAGGAGGGCACGTGATGGAATGAGAACTGGGTGTTATATGCAACAGATAAATCACTGAATTCTACCCCTGAAACTAGTAATACACTCTATGTCAACTAAACTGAACTTAAGTAATAACCAAAAAACCCCCCAAAACCCATACATTTATGTATGTTTATTCTCTAGGGATAGGGAGTTGAACAAAGTCTTGTTCACCACATGCATAAATAGAAGGGGGCAGAAGACATGTGAGCTTGCACTAGGAACAGAAAAAGGCAAGCGTGCATTTCCTGTGTGTATATACTGCACTGCTTTTCCGTAAGGTGAATGTGTTCTAGAGAAGTACCTGTTAATAAGCTCATTTTCATTCTGGACAATTGTGCAACAAAGGGATTCCTATATGCTGACCATGCCGTGTTACTGCAAATAAACTTGGAAAAGGAATTAATATTTAAGATCATCAGCCCTCATCTTGCATGTTCCTTCCTTTCTCCAAATTTAGTGTCCGCTAGGGTCACACACTTTTGCCCTTTGGTGATCCTTTTTAATTGCCTAGGATGGAGAAGTCTAAAGGACCCCGTAAGGGGAAGCCAAGCAAAAACTTAAGGAGTGCAGTGGATATTTAAGTAAGTACCGCCAAAGGTCTTGCTAGCTCTGGCTTTCTACCTGAACATTTATATGCCTGTGCCTATTTTTTGTCTACCTACCAGAAAAGTAGAAAACATAGACTGACTGCACCTTGATCATTTTTCTCAGTGGTAGGTTTTTTTCCAAGAGGAATAGAATTTTGCCTTCTCCTTCTACAGAAATGGGTTTTAGATTAAAACTCAGGATAGCAAGTTTAAAAATTGGTCTGAAGTTTTCATTTTATTTCAAACTGAACTCATGTTACTCCTGTTGAAAATTGTACTGACAGGCCTATACATATAATTTATGATATTTCCTATCAAGATGTTTAGCTGAATTAGAAACATTTGTGAACAAATCTCTCTGCAGTGGGTTAAAAGGCCCCTTTCTGCTGGGGAAGGGAGCATTGTTTGGTGTGCATAGGCACAAAGAAAGACCAAAATACCTTTTACTTCAATGACTCTTGATCAAGTAATTGACCATAAACTGTTCACAACCGTGACCCTTGTTGCAATCACAGAGGAGGTGTTTATGGATAGACGTGAAGCTCTTTTTTAAGTTGTTCACAAAGTGCTGTTTACAGAGCAAACTTCCCCAAATATTTTATTTGTCTCTGAAATATTACATAAAGTAGGTAACAATGCTGGGCAGACTTTGTATTGACAAGCAAAAGGAGGTGAGCTAGTGATTCTTTGCCTATGTTTCTGGGCAAACCTGACTTTGTCAACAGTACCATTTTCACATTTTAGATCGGGGAAAGGAAAACCTCAACACAAGGGCTGTTAGAAGCATTCAAAAAATAAAGACACTAGCATTTTAGATTGAGGCTGGTGCCCTGGCTCGTTAAGTTGCTCAAAGGGAAAAGCGATGTTGACCATGTTGGTTCTTAGGATCGAGAAAACTTACCAATGAAGAACAATGATAGGACTGTGAGGGGAAGAATATATTTGGACCTACCTTTTAAGGGGATTAAAATAAGACACTCCCAGTTTAAATCAGAACAAAAATGCCAAGAGATTTTTTTTTTTTAAAGTTCACATGAATCATTTCTCAAATAAAAAAAGGTACACTTAGTTTTAAAGAATGCGTTTTTGGAAGGCATGCTTGCGGCCTAGTGAATAAGCTGCTGGAACGAAAGTGACAGAAACAGAAAGCGCTGCTTCCTGTCAGCACAGCTCTCCTGTTGCAAAGCACAGCTGACATCACGTGGACTGAACAACAGTGCCAACTGCTCAGGTACTGCTTGAGGCACCGCGTGTCCCTGCACTTGCTGGATGCAGATGAGATGTCGCTTTTTCTTTCCTCTGGCGAGGCTCAAAGACTTGAACGTGGTGAAAAGATCTTTCTCGAATCAAGCATCACCTTGAGCAAGGAAGCAAAGAAGCTTTGGCAACACTTCAGTTGTGAGGTGAAGGGAATGGGTACTCAGGAAGTGGCAGAAGGAAATGAACAGAATGGGTAACTAGAAGACATTCTAGGAAGGAAAAATTGGCAAGCTTAGTGCCTGGGTCTGGGAAAAAACCCAGGTGACTCTGTTTGTAAGATGAAGAGAAATAGGGGGAATCCAAGGAGAGGGTCTGGATGAAGATGTTGGCTAAGCTTAATTTTAGAGGTGATTTTAAGGAAGTTCTGGAACATGCAAGGGAAGGTGCCCAGAGGTAGGAGGAATTACACCATTGGTGACTGTGGGGTTCATCTCAATGGGAAGTACTAGTTTTGATGCTTATAATATTAATCAGACAGGATGTTCATTTGAAAGGCAGTCATTTTGACAGTGTCATGTCTGCCTAGGAGCCCAAACTCAGAGCAGATCACAGGAGGAGGAAAAGCAGAAGGGGAAACAAATATTTCCTATAGAGTCTACCAACTCCCAGGCAACGGGCCATGTGTTATTACATGCTTTCTTATTTTAGTCTTCATGATGTTCCCCCTCCTTTGCGTGAGGTAACACATGCTGGTTGGAAGTGCTCAAAGTTTTGTCTTTCCTTCACAGACAAGAAAACAGGATCAGAGAGGTTTAGTAGTTTATTCACAGGCTGAAATTTTAAGCCAGGTCTTTCTGATGTCTGAAATCCCCGTCCTTTTCTCTGTACCACACAACTGGCTGGGCCTATATTTGTTTTGACATCTTTGTTTTCATTTTCATGGCCTTCGCCCCATTCATGGTCCTCTTAATCATTGCTCACTGCGTTTAAGACTTCCAACCTCTCTTTATGACATTGCTTGATGCTAGCATCTAAATCGGACAAAACGTGCATCAGAGGTCTAACTGTGTCAAAATAGTAGAGGTCTGCACCATCTTCACACACTATAAATGTTCTCCTCTTTTCTCACTCAAGTGACTGAGCACAACTTCGATTAGTTCAGTATTACAGGATAAACATGGTTCGAGCAGGCTGCTGTGCTCATGATATCGTATTGTGCGTGTAAGACCAAAGGGTGTCTTGTAAGGGGGTTGGGAACTTCTCCTTGGATGTGGATGTAAGTCATACCAATGCGTCAGAAAACTATACTAAGAAATATATTTTCATCCCTCTCCTGTATTTTTCCTTCATCTGCAAAGGTAGTTAAGCCCCTCTGAGCTCCCTACAGGTCTTAATACAGAAGCTGACTTTAAGACACATCTATTTCTTCCTTTACTTTTCCTAAGTGCTAGGCTCATGGAGAGCAGAGTGGATGTATGATAGAGTACAGAGTGCTGTATTACTTAGAAGAGAACAGAGAGGGATTTTTGTGAGACTCTTGCTTCTCCTTCCTCCCCACTCCCACCAAAAAATGAGAGGTGGGTAAATGAACAGTGGGGCCTACCTCCTGTTCTGTGGCCATGGCCAATGTCAGAGGAAGTAACTGCTTAGCACCCTTAGCGAGGCTGTCTCTGTGCTCTTACTTCTGTGAGAATTCCGGAAGCCATATGTGACTAGCTCCCAGAGCTCCCAAACCCAGTGGAGTAGACAGGCCTTGGACGATAGGGCTGTTGGCAGGAACTGGGAAGTGCTGAGTGACTCCTGAGAACATGCAAGTCTTGTGTCTTTGGGTGTGACCTAGGAGTGTCCTTTGTTTCCCATCATGACTGATACTCGTGGGGATGAAGTCAAGAGTCAGACTGAATCTGAGTTAAAATGGAAGAAGATTATTTTATATATCAAGTTTTTAGGTTGACGTTCAGACCTATATGTGTATGTAGATAAATCTCTGTTATCAGATTCATTATCACGGGTGGGCAACAAATGGGAGAGGAATAGAGAGTGAATGTTGAGGAATTTTTGCAGTGGTGCAGATCTTTGTGGAAAAAGGAGTCCAAAAAGCTGTTATTGCAGATTTGAGTATGATACTGTGGCAGAAACTGCTAGTTGCCACCTCTCTATCCTTCCTCCCTTATTTTGTTATTAGTCAACTCCATCTAACAAATTAGTCCCCTTGCATCTTGGATGGCAGTGTTACATATTTCTGGCCATTAGATGGAAAAGAAATGTCTTCCAGGAGGCTTCCCCCTTGGTTTTTTGAGCTCTATCTGATGTACAGCACCATATAAGTTTAAGGTGTATAATATAATAATTTGACATATGTCTACATAGCAAAACGATGACCACAATAGGTTTCTTTACTGTCCATTACCTAATATGGTTACAAATATGTTTTCCCCTTGTGATGAAAGCTTTTAGGATCTACCATTATCAACCTTCAACATACCATACAGCAGTGTTAATTCTAGTTATTATGTTGTACGTTACATCCTGAGGACTTACTTTTCTTATAACTGAAGTTTTATACCTTTTGATCACCTTCACCCAGTTTTTGGAGTAAATGGCAGGGTTTCCCTTTTTTATGGCTGAATAATAATCCATTGTGCACATATGCCACATTTTCTTTATCTGTTCATTTGTTGATGGGCACTTAGGTTGTGTCCATGTCTTGGCTATTGTAATTAATGCTGCAGTGAACACAGGGGTGCAGACAGTGACTGTGTTTTCTCTGGATATATCTCCAGAAGTGGAGTTGCTGAATCATACCTTTTTTGGTTACTTTTTAAGACAGATAAAATTTTGTTTTCCAGAGTTAAATGCAACTGATGAATCATTAGATTCTATCCCTGAAACTAGTAATACACTATATGTTAACTAACTTAGGTATAAATAAAATCTAAAAACAAAAGAAAATATTAACAATCTAAAAAAAAGACATATAAAAAGAGCCAGCTTTAGATAGCATAAAAGATGCTTCCCTGTCTCCCATCTTTTTGTCTGAAATGCACACGTGATGCTCAGAGGTGGATTAGCTGCCTTACAGCTAAGAGGACGAAAGCTGCATGCTGAGCAAGGTGGAACAGGAGGAGGGAAGTGGTCTGCATCCTAAGTGATGTCCTTGACTATCTGTACGAGCCCTGGGAGGTGTACTTCTGGACTTGTCTCTGGGTGAGAAAAGTCTTTGCCTCTTGGGTTAAGCCACTGTCATTGGGTTTCTGCTCCCGGTTGCCAAGTTTGAATGGACTGGGCCTTGAAAGAGCGTATCCAGAAGAACAGAGGAGAGGGGAGGGCCATCCATGGGAAGCATGGAGGTAGTAAATGTATGTACAAAATCTAGGGAGCAAGGCACGGACAGTGTGGAGAGTCATTTATTTTGGCGGAAAAACATCCACTGAAAAGATGGGGAAGAATAGGCAAGTATTGAAATGATTAAATCTTAAAGTGCTATCCCTCGAAAATACTGAAAGAGGATTAACAAATATGTTTAGGACAAATTGGGTTGGATCGAACATTCACTGATGATAGTCTTGTTCTGGGAAACATGGTTAGCTATCAATTATTAGGACTTTCATATATTCATATTTCAAATACTTTCATAATGAAGATTCCACTCTATCATCCAACAACTGGCTGATGGATTTATGGGGGTTGGGATAGCAAATGTTTTGTTTCTGGCATATGGTGTAGATTATGTCGACACAATAGAAAGCAAAGTGGGAACCTGGTGATGGTTCTGATTGATTGAATTTTTCTCTTTCTACTGAGTTAAGCTTTATATTTCAGTTGAAATCATTAAAGCAGAGGCTTGGTGAATCCTCAAGGTGCTTGAAGGAGCCTCCTTCCTCTTTCCAGTGGTTCTCGGGTGTTAGCAGGCATCACATTTACTGGGGGAATTTGTCCAGTGCAGGTTCCTGGGTTTGACCTTCTGAGACCCGGTCCAACAGGTCTGGGATGGCTGTCAGGAACCTTCACTTTCAACAAGTGCCCCGGTGATTCTGTTGCAGACAGTTTTCTGAGTGTCATTTGAAAAGTGCTGACCTGTCATCTTGGTTCTCCTTACTTCCTCTCCTTCCCTGTGCCAGTGTTCTGGTGCTTTCCAGAAGAGAAGGTGTTTCAGAAGGTGAGGATTCCATTTAATTTCGATGACTTTTTGTTAGTAGTTAGGAGATTTCACCACAGGGCACACCATTTTCCAGATTTTTTTCCAATCTTTTAAAAATTTTTGTGTTTCCACATTCTAAGTGAATACTGTTTATTCCTTTATTAAGGATAATGCTGTTAACTACAGAACTTGTAAAAATTCAGGAAGGGATAAATAAAATAGAAATGATCTCCATTCCTCTACCTGGAGAGAACCATTGCTAATGTTCTGGTATATATCCTTCTTCTTTATCTTTTCATAACATTTGGAATCAGTCTGCTTAATGACACGTATGGTGTTTCTCATACCCTTCACATTTCGTCCTGTCAGACTTAATATTAGGGTTCTCATTCCTGATGTGGAGCTGAAGGTACTCTGCTCGCTTCATGAATCTGTTCATTATTATATTATGAAACAGTTTTGGAGTATTTGTGCACACATCTTTGTATGAGGAAAAGCATTTCATAAATTAACAAAGTTCTGATTGGTTTAAAATAACACCATGTTCATTTCAGGAAAGATGCAGACAGAAGTCATTTGTTATATTATTTTTGTGTGATTTTAAGTTACAAGCATCTCTTTTTGCAGGTAAAGCCTTACTCTATAGTGGAAAAGGACACCCAGTGCACCAAACCACAATATCTCTCTGCATTTATGACGGTAAATGGTGTTGTGCTAAGAGTCTAGATATTTGGCTCCTTGAACCAACCAGGAGTCTTTGGCTGTAGGCAACAGAAACCCGATCCTGGCTCGCATCAAATAGGAAACTTACTGGCTGAAGTGCAGTAAGTAGATCATGGAACTGAAGGATAAGCAGAATTGAGCATCAATGAAGGTAGAAGGACAGCTCAGGGGATCTAGGTGGCAGGTGGTAATATTATGGTGGTCTCTTCTGGGCACTTGTCCTGGAATAAATCTGCACCAACTCTGAGTTTTCTGGAAGAGGGGACAGTGTTGACTCATTCTTGAAAGGATCGTGGTGGTTGCTCTATTGAGAATACACTGACGGGGAACAAAAGCTGAATCAAGGTCACCAATGAGAAAGCTTCTGTAGTCATCCAGGTGGGAGACAATTGGGCCTGGGCCAGAGTGATGTCAGTGGAGGGGATGGTGAGAAGTGATCAGGTTCTAGATCTCTTTTGAAGGGAGAGCTCCCAGGATTTGAAGAAAGTCAGGATATGGAGTGTGAAAGAGAAGAATCCACAGTGACACCCGAGGTTCTTTTGACTGTGCAGTTAAGATGGGAAAGACTATAGGAAAAAAAATGTCCACAGGGATCTGAGACTTGGTTTTGGTGTGTCAAGGGTGAGCTTGTGTGACAGTATCAGGAGTAAGTATCAGGAGTAAGCTTTAGGGGAGAGGGCTGTGCTGGAGAAAGTAATTTGGGAGGTGACAGTATATGAAATTTAAGGTCATGAGTTTGGAGTGAGTAGAATGAAAAGGGAAGCCTGAGGCATACAGGGAGAGGGGAGGACTTGGAAAGGGGACTGAGAAGAAGTAATCTAATTGATTGGACCAACTTGTATCTCCTGGTCCTGCCATGTTCTGGGAGTGGGAGCCGTCTTAACAAGTTGACAGTCACACTAAGACTGCAAGCAATGGTGGAGATGGTTCTGCAAAGTCATTACCAGAAGGAAAGGACCCTGTGTACACATAAACAACCTGTGATCACCAAAGTCCTCTTTCCAGAATTTATTAGATAGGGATTGTCTCTTATCACAATACCATGTAATAAACAGAGGTTGCATACTGGCGCACACACAGCTGGGTTCTATAAATTTGCTAGATCCTTATGCCAATCCATGCTATTGAATTTCCTAATAAAAATAAACTCAAGAACCCCCCACTGTCACTTGAAGTCTTGAGACTGGATTTTGTTGCCAAGTCGGGTACTAGTTTGTAAAATCTTTAAGGCAAGGGATGTGTGATGTCTCTGCATCCCTAATATCAAGCATAGAGGTTGACATAGGTGTTCAGTATGTGCTTTTGAATAAGTGAATGCACGAATCACTTAGGACAACAGATATCTTTTATTTCCATCGGGTTACTAGGTAGTGAGTTTATCAGAACTCCTGTTGTTGGAGAGAGAAACCCAGCTAAGATGGTCTTACAAAGAAAGGAAGTTTACTGGTTCTTGTGAGGCAAATATGGCACTGACTTCAGATAAGACTGGATCCAAATATCAGTACTGTCCTGTATGTCTCTCACCTATGTCAGGAGCACTGTTCTCACATAGGATCTCCTCTGCCCAGCCCTATGGTGGAAAGATGCCTACTGGCAGGTCCAAACCTACATTTCACCAGCTTAGCCACGCGGATGGAAAGGGAACATCTCTTTTTCGTGCTGGTTCCTGAAGAAGTTCTCAGACGTGGGTCGTGTGTCTGTCACTGAATGAATCGCTGTGGCCAGAATGATGGTGTCCTTTTACTGGCTGGGTCTGGTCAAATGTTCACCCTCAGTGCTAGGATCATGAGGTAGGCTCCATGCAAATCGTACCAATTAAGATGTGGTCTCCCAGGAGAAACCGAGGTGCCAATACCACAAGACAAAGGAATGGATATTGAGCAGGCAAAAGCGAGAGATAGCTGCTACCAGTACAAAGTATGTCCTAGGATTGCTGGGGAGAAGTCTGTCACTCTTCTATGGGGTCCGTTTATAGGGATATTGCTGCATCTGGTTGTGTTTGGTCTAACCATGGCTTGGAATGAGTTGGCAAGTTGCAAGCAATTGGGCTTGAACTCTGTGAACCACAGAACCACTGGGAAGATGCTGATGATCTGTTTCTTATCTCTCTGCTCCCAGGGCCTGGGAGAGCATCTCCAGGCATTGGCTGCCCCTCGGAAGGCTCAGGATGCTGAGGCAGCCTGGAGCCCTGCCCCAAGGATACCGTGTGAAAAGGGGAGATGAAGTTATCATGCACTGGGTGAATTCTCCTCTGGCTGTTCTATCATAGCCTCCGCCGAGGAGGCGATCCAAGGTGTGGTGCTTCAGAATGGTGAAACCCCGTGGTGGAACACCACAGACCTTGGCAGAAAGAACTTTGATACCCTCTGGGGAAAGTTGCTCTAATTTTGAAGGTGTTTCACTCAGGAAAGGAGCCTGTGATTTGTGAAGCAAGACTAATCTTCTCATGGGAAGCTGCAGCATGAAATGAGACAAGGTGTGATAACCTGTCAAGTTCCAAAAAGAGATGATTTAGGGGGAGATAGTATCTTGAAAACGTGAGGATGGGTGTTACTAACTTAATCCATATGATGCCTTCAAAACAAAAAGTATATTAGGGGCGAAAGGCATGAAACAGACATTATTCATTGTCTCCAGGTGATATTTCTCCTGTGAGTTTACAAGCAAGTGTTGGCATGCTGTGTGCAGACATTTGTACAATAGATTAGAGCGCCAGATCGCCACAGATGAAAAGTAGGGGGAGACACCTTTGACTCTTTCCCTTCCCCCTCTAATTTATCTATCTCATTTATTCCAGACAAGAGCTCCTTTGCTTTGTGAAAATTAGAGACATCTGTAGTTATACAACCTGAGTCGAGGATAATCAAGGCTCACGCTGCCAGGTGTGAACAGATTGCTTGTCGGGTCAGGAAGGTGACTCCCTCCTCCTCCTCTCTTGGGCACCATCCACAGTCATTAGGAAGTGTTTTCCAGGAGTGGATGGGGCGGGAGGAGAAGAAGAATCCATATTCTGGTGGGAGAAGCAGATGCCTGCTGGGCCGGGATGACTCACACAACTGGCAATGTGCTTCCACTTCCATGAGACAGTTCCACAGACTCTCCCGCTAATCTTGGGGCGAGGGGTTGTGAAGGCGAAGCTTGGACCTCTGAATGGTTCCATATTGGGGTGGTGTTCACACAGCAGCAACTCACTTTGGCTAGGATGTTCATGTACAATTTCTGGACTGGGGAAAGTCTTTCCAAGTCTAGGGAACAGATTCTCAAAATGGCCTCTTGATCCTGAGAAGATGGGACTGTAGAAAGTTTCTAATTAGAGAAAGAGTGAGGATGAGGTTCTGTGGTGACTCCTATATGGTTTTGTTTTGAATTTAAAAGGTTATTTTTTCATTAATTTGAGTTTAAAAACTGCTATACAAGTCAGTCATTGGAGAATTTTTAAAGTATGTTTGGAACAATGTGGGTATATAACCTATTTTTTTTAAAAAGACTATTTTCTTAGATAAAACATAATGGGAAAGTGGAGAGATCTTCCTTATGTCTCCTGCCACCCCCGTGCACTTCTCCCCCACTGTCAACATCCTGCCCCGACCAGAGTGATCTTCGTTCGAGCTGGTGAGCCTACACGGACACACCATGACCACCCACAGTCCGTGGCTACATGAGGCTGCCCTCTTGGTGTGTTGATTCTGTGTCCTTATATATAAAATGATACACATCCCCCTTTATCATATCCTAGAGAATAGTTTCACTGCCCTACAGGTCCTCTGTGCTCTGCCTACTTACCCCTCTNAGGCTGCCCTCTTGGTGTGTTGATTCTGTGTCCTTATATATAAAATGATACACATCCCCCTTTATCATATCCTAGAGAATAGTTTCACTGCCCTACAGGTCCTCTGTGCTCTGCCTACTTACCCCTCTTTCCCCCAGCACCTGGCAACCGGTCGTCTTTTCATTGCTTCCACCATTTTGCCTCTTCCAAAATGTCACATGGTTGGAATCAGAAAGCATGTTGCCTTTTCACATGGGCATCTCTCACATAGTAATATGCATTTAGGATTCATCTGTGTCTTTTTGTGGCCTGATAGCTCATTTCTCTTTGGCGCTGAGTCCTTTTCCACTGTGCGGATGTGTTCTTCTGATAGGAGTTTGTAATGATGGGTTTACCCCTCCCGGACAAGGGATGTCACACCCAACAGTGCAGACTTGGAGGACGGCATGTCAGGCTGCCGACACTGGAATTTCACTTGCTGCAGTGGTCTAGCCGGCCTGGAAACCCTTCGCTGTTTATTCTACATTTAAANACTTGGAGGACGGCATGTCAGGCTGCCGACACTGGAATTTCACTTGCTGCAGTGGTCTAGCCAGCCTGGAAACCCTTCGCTGTTTATTCTACATTTAAATTTTTTTTTATAAGATTTTATTTATTCATTTGACACAGAGAGAGAGATTACAAGTAGGCAGAGAGGCAGGCAGAGAGAGAGGAGAGAGGAGGAAGCAGGCTCCCCGCTGAGCAGAGAGCCCGATGTGGGCCTCGATCCCAGGACCCTGGGATCATGACCTGAGCCGAAGGCAGCAGCTTTAACCCACTGAGCCACCCAGGCGCCCTCTACATTTAATTTTTGACTGGACTTGTTTACTACCACCTGTGGGAGCCAGAGGTACTGAGTGTTAGGAGGAAGAAAAGAACATGGAATTTGAATCAAGGAGGACGTGTGTTTGGGTCCTCGTTCTTCCATTTATGAACTATACGATCTTGGGAAAACCACTTTACCTCTGCCTCTGAGCTGCGGTTTCTGCATCTGTAGAATGGAGACAAGGATCCCAACTCACAGGAAACTGGGGACAGTTAAATAGTGCGTGTGATACTGGTTCATAATCTGTGTAGCACCTTTTCAAGTATTGATGCACTAATTGTCCCACATGAAGTGGCTTAGTCCTGAGTGTTCTCGTTCTGGGCTTGCCTGCAATCGGCCCAGCTTTCCCACAGATGGGGACTACAGGACCGTTCATCGCACCATGACACCCTGAAGGACAGTTGTTGTCGAGTGTGCTCACTTTCAGAGGCCACATCTGCTCTGTAACTCAGCGTGAACCTTCCCACATCCTCATAATCCCAGCCCCCAAAGTCACACACATACCACTGGAAGTCTCATAGGTTGACCTAATTAGGAACTGCCCCAAACTCCATCGGGACCACCACAAACTATTCAAACTGCTCCAAACTAAAAATTTCCAGTTAATTCCTCAGTTGGTTTCTAGACCACGTCATCAAACTGTTTTCTCCTCAGCCTCTGGAAGCACAGCAAGTTTTGGGTATACATTAGAGGAAACTTATTTATAGAGACCCACAGGAATGCAAGACCTGCTGTGTTTCTAGTTAAGCCACAGGGAGCACAGGTTCAACCATATCATTGGTGCTCAGAGGTCTCATGTGCCCTTGAGTCACCCCTGACAGAGGTCATTATTCCCTTATTGATGCTATTAATCTTTTCTCGAATCCTCCCACTGAAAAGGAAATGTAGAAAGTCAACCTCAAGACGAAGGGAGACCTCTTAGCTCACTTGTCACAGAAGTGGGTTGTTAATTTTGAGCCTCTCTGATTCTCACAGGAGATGTGATCTGGATCCTCTAGTCTAAAGTAAACTCCATGAGGTCAGGGACCATGTGTCTTACAGTATTTTTGTGTCTTACATAACTTGTAGGACAGTGGTTGGAATAATTAGGCCCTGGAGAGGTAGGAAAATGGTCTAGGGATTTAGAAAAGGGGAGAACTTTTCCCTAGATACTCAGTACTGCAGAAAAGGTGATCATTTAGGCAGAGACTGTGTAGACTTCATGATTGTTGAGCCAGGATCAAGAAATACATACCAAAGGAAGACTTACAAATGGCCAACAGGTACAAGAAAAGATGTTCAACGTCACTGATCGTCAGGTGCAAATCAAAACTTTAATGAAATATCACCTCACACCTGTTAGAACGGCTATTCTCAAAAAGACAGAAATAGCATTGGTAGGATGTGGAGAAAAAGGGAACCCTTATGCACTGTTGGTGGGAATGTGAATTAGTGCAACTGCTATGGAGAAAGTATGGAGGTTCCTCAGAAATTTGAAAATAGAATTACCATATGATCCAGCAATCTCACTTCTGTGTATACACCTAAGAGAAATGAAAACAAGATGTTGAAGAGGTTTTGCATTTCCATATTCATTGCAGTATTATTCACAGTAGCCAAGATACTTAAGTGTCTGTCAGTGGATGAATGGATAAAGAAAAGTGGTGTATATATAAGCAATAGAATATTATTCAGCCATAAGAAAAATGAAATCCTGCCCTTTGCAACAACACAGGCCTTGAGGACATCACGCTAAGTGAAATAAGTCAGACGGAGAAAGACCAATACCATTCAATCTCATTTGTATGTGGAATATTAAAAAAGACAAACTCAGAAATAGTAGAATGGTCATTGCCAGAGGCTATGTGGGGCATGGTAGGAAAAACAGGGAGAAGATCAAAAGGGTCCAACCTCCAATTAGAAGATGAGTAAGTTCTGGGGATCTAATGTGCAACATACCGGTTGTAGTTAACAATTCTATATTATATATTTGAAAATTGTCGAGAGATCTTCAGTCTTTGCATCACAAAGGCGATTATGTGACAGGATGGAGGTGTTAACTAAAGCTACGGTGGTATTCTACAATTTAAAGTCTACCAAATCAACATGTTGTAAACCTTAAACGTAACCCAGTATTATATGTTAGTTGCTCTCAGACTGGGGGGAGAAAGAAATAGATACCAATGGTGGCTTTGAAGTTTTGCGGTGCGTTTGGGGAAGGAAAAAAGTCTAGTGAAGAAAGAAGACTGAGAAAGATTGCGGTCTCTAGAGAAATGAGTTTCTTTGACTCCATTAGAATTTGATTCAAATCATTTTTTTGGAAGTAGAAGTGGGTGGAATGGTGAAAGAGTATTTTAAGAAAGGAAATTGGAAACTCAGAATAAGGCATTTCTAAGTTGTAGTCATGAGAAGGACTAGATCTTTGAATAATAGATGTATGTGTCAAAGAATTAAAGTTTTGTGATCAAACAGGTTAAACAAAATTAATATATTCATGTTAGTAAGCTAATGTATATTGTAAATTTTCAGTAGTATCATTTCTCAAAATTCTTTAATCATGGAACCCTCTTTGTTAAGAACAGTTATAAAGTCTTTCAAGGCTTATGTTTAAGAAAGTGTGCTCCCAGGTAAGCTGTACCACTTGGAGAGTTCTAAAAAGGGTATATTTAGAACATCCTTCCAATTACAGCTTCATTTTTGAGCACTCAGTAAGTGCTAGGCAGTGCTCTAAGTATATAATACACATTTCATTGTTTCCTCAAAGCAACCCAGTTAGGTAAATATACTTCTTATCCTTGTTTTAAAGATAAGGAAAATAAGGTTCAGAGAAGCGAATTACTGAGAAATGACTGGGCTGTTATTTGAACGCAGTCATTCTGGTTCACAGTCCATGCTAACAATCACTATAATCTATGGCCACAGCAAAAATAGGATAAAACAAAACAAATAAAAATACTCCCTTATTTTTTTCTGTCCTGTGATTATTTCAGGGGTTAAAAACTGGCTGTTTCATTTTGCCTGCCACAGTGTTTTAAAATAACTGGAATTTGAATACTTTTGTGCAGTGTGTAGACTTACTGGTTCTACACTGGAGACTCATTATTTTATTCCTCAATCTGATGGAAACCATTAGTTGCCTGCCTATTGGCATTTGAATTTTCTGTTGTTCTAGCTCACTATGGCTGGTTCAGAAAAGAAGGAATGGGGCTTATGATCATTGGAACTGACTGACCATCACATTCTTAGGAGACAAGAGAAATCTGGGACCTCCTCAATTTCAGAAAATGAGGTAGAAGATATTAGGCCCTTTACTCAACCACCTTATCATAGCTTTTCCTCAACGTATAAATCCTTTTAAAAGCCTCTGGATACAGACATTTAATATCTGCTCTAGTGCTTTCAGTCACTGGGGAATAACTTTTTGTATATACTCAGTACACATAAAACTGGGACCATTTTCTCCTTTTACTGAAAAATTCTGCCTAGTGGCTCTGCCCCATGGGGGAACATTGAACAAATAATTGTCCTTGCTATAATGTCCATTCAGTTAGCTAGTCTTCAGTGGTTTTCCATTAGTAAGCATTTCCACCCCCTTTCCTTGATTTTATCCCACTGTAGTGGAGGACCAGTAGCTTGACTACGTGGTATACAGAATTTGAGTTGCACACATCGCTCAGGTTGTGAGTTAGTTAGTGCAGACAATGTTTTAGGATGATCTGGGCACCATGCTTCTGATGACACAGGCTCAAATTGCCTTGGATTGGCTTTTTCAGGGGCTGTGTCCTTTGACTGATTCACTTAAATTCACGGTCAATCAAAGGCCAAGATCTGTTCCACACAGAGTCAAGCCAAGCCTCTTGATTTGGGAAAATTGTCTTGACTTTATCATAGTTAATTTAGAAATGAATGTTTTGACTCAGCTCGGTGTATGGGGTTCTCTGTGAGTTGGAGTTCTGTGAAATTTGTGTAATTACAAGATCACTTCCTTAGTACGTATGTACTGAGAAATTAAAGATGTAGTTCTGCTTCTCAAGAACTATCCAGCGGGGAAGAAAAGGCCAAGTAATTAGGAAGCAGTTAATGAAGGATGTGAGAAAATATTTAAATGATGTATTGTACTGAGTATACCAGAAGTCCTAATCAGAGAGAAATTGGAGCAATGATCGTGGGGAAAATAAAAGAAGGTTTCATGGAGGAAATAAGACTCACCCTGGTCCTTTTTTTTTTTAAATATTTGCCCCAGGGGTACAGGTCTGTGATTCTTCAGGGTTACTCTTTTCACAGCACTCATCACCCTGGTCCTTGAACAGTGGTTTGGATTGGACTAGTACAGACTGGTGGGGTGGATTTGCTGTTGCGGGTCGGGGTGGGGGTTGGTGTGAGCAGAAGCACAGGAGATACAATGTCCACTGCCTCCAGCATGGTAGAGGGGGCACAGGGTGACTGAGGGTAAGTGAAAGGTTGATGGGGCCGGTTAGAGGCGGTCAAGATATCCAGACAAAGGAGTTTTGTCTTGAGATTGTGGGTCTGTGGGAAGGTAGGACATGGTAGAAGTGCTGTGGAAGGAAGTCGATTCTGGAGATGATGGTATTTGGGATAGGTTAGATTTGGGCTACTAATGGGTTTGGGTATATGGGAGGCAGGGAGTATAGGTCCAAGGCTGTAAATACGGAAGTAATGACTGCCTGCCTTGAAGAACCATTTTAAAGAGAAAAAGCAGGATTTCTTTGACTGCATGGAGGTGAGGAAGAAGGGTTTGTTAAACAAGATTTTGTAGTTTCGCACCTGGCTGATTGGATAACAGTGATTCCATGGTCAAAGCCAAAGAAAGTAAGGGTCTGGATGAAGGAGAATGATTTTGTGTGGGCCAGACTGAGTGGTGGTGTAGGTTTGGGGGAGCATTCAAATGACACGGTCCAGTAAACCACTGGAGACAGAGTGTGGGTGAACTGCCAAGGGGGCAGACTGTTAACTTGAGAATGACTGGGGGTGTCCTGCTCTTCCCTTACTAGTATGTGCCACCAGAGCCATAGGTCTAAATGAGCAGGCAGGTGTGTGCGGGCTACAGAGGTTAAGAGGAGGTGCTTCAGAGTCAGATCTGGATCCAAGCTCAGCTGTGTGACCTGGGCAGTCACCTTAGCATCTTTGAGCCTCAGGGCAGTCACCTGTAAAAGAAGGCATGACGGCGTGGTCTTCATGAAAGCATTGGGAAAAAGCCGAGCCAAAGTTGGGCGCAGTTACATTTACAAAGATGTGTACAGTGGTGTGTCGGGCTCCATGTATCAGAGGTGTGGTCACTGTTGTTGTGATGATTGATGTCGTGCCCCATGGGGCAAAGCCTGTCTACTCACGGGTGGGTTCGGGACTCTCAGGAAATGGTGCTTAGGGACTCCTGAGACTGATCTGAGTGTGGGGGAGCCCCCTGATGACTTCTCATCACCCTGGAGCTGCTGGGCTGGGAGAGCCTTCTCTTTGTGAGAGCCTGGTTGGAGAAAGATACCCACTCAGCAGGGATCTAGAGTATTTCTTTAAGCAGCCTCCAAAGCCTGTAGACCTGCTTACCTTTCCAACTGTCACAAAAGGGCTAGCTTTGCACAGCTGCCTTAACGCAGCTACGGTCCCTGCCGCTGCCCTACCAACCACTCCTCCCCTAGCACCTGCTTCTGGGCTCTGACATCTGAGGGTGACAGTAAACTCAGAGGGACCACAAGCACTGGCCACAACACATGGCACTTAGGGACCTTCCTCAGATACTCCAAGTTCTGGACAGACATGGATTTGAAATAGCCCTCTGTGTCCGGTCTCGGGATGCACTTCAGGTGCTTTGTAGGTCTCTTGGCCTTGGCCACAAGACCACAGTGGACATAACAGCCCAGCTGTTTCACGTGTCAGCGAGTGCTGTCTGCACACAAGCCAGGGCTGGGCAAGGCTGTGGGTGGAGCAAAAGCGAGGGCAGCCAAGCCTGTCAAGATGCAGAGAACTCTGGGAAACAGGCATGGCGACTCGTGGCAGCTTGTGGACGGACTCCTTAGCTCAGGGCTTGGGAAGCTGTTCGTACTTGGATTATTTTCCTAGTAAAGTAGGAGGTGTCTGATCTGATGATGGAACATGCTAGGACTGGAAGGAAGGTCTTCGCACACGTCAACTTCTGTGTCCGATTCTTAGGGAAATGACCCTTGTTTGATCCACCTGCTACCTGGTCTCTGTACAACTCATTAACCAAAGGACAAAACAACTGCATTCCCCTCCTCTGCTCAGATGACTCAGGTCACAGAGGTACTGGGCTCTAGTCAGCCACCCCCAAATGCCCACAGCTTTGGTAGTCCTGACGTTCCCATTTGGCATCCCATCCTGTAAGCGCAGTCTCAGTGAGTTGAGGTTTGATTATGGGTATGGTCTGGAAATGCAGATTTGCATAGGTAAGCGTCTTGTAAAGTATCTTTTTCCTGAAAGCATTCATCAAAGAGAAATATGTAGGCCCAAAGGTGGAAGGAAGCTGGGGAGGGTGCAGGGGAGGAGGTGAGAGGGGAGGAGCAGCAGCACATATGCTCTTCAGCTGCCCTGGCTGGCCTCGGAGCAGCGCCTCTCCTGGGGAGGGCGGCTCTGCAGGTTGCAGCACGGATCTGGGAGATTTATGCCCTGCACACCAAACACACATCGACGACTCTCCACGGCACAATTTTGCAAAGGTGGTTATGGGTCTGACATGAAGGAATATTTTATATGAAATTGCTGAAAGATCTCTGGGTACTAAGCAATAATCACCTTAATGCTTTAGAAAGTGTTCCAGTTTGTTTTCCATTGGCTTCTTGGCAGCTGGGATTTGCATGCCACTTAACATCCAGTCCTGGGCATCCTGTGTGCCCCCAAGCCAAGCACAGCGGCTCCCTTAAAGAAGAATGCACTGCAGTCGGGTGATACATCTAAGTAGCTTTCAAAAAATGTGCGTAGACTTGGCCTCTCTAATTCTGCCTCTTGGGATATTTTAAAGAAAAAAAGTTAGAAAAAGGATGTTCATCGAATAGATGCATGTTCAAAGATCTTTATCATAGTGTGGTATTTTTTTGTATATGCCCTTCCAAAATTAATGTAAATGTATGTGTCTACCCACTGTAACAGAGGAAAGTTGGAAACACTGAGTGTGACAAAGTAGGGGACTTGATGTTTTTAAAAGTACTGTAGACTATTATGTATTACTGAGTTAAAAAAAAATGAGTTGCAGGACAGTGTGTGTGTGTGTATATATATACCGTGATTCTATTTTTATAAAAACGTCTGCATACATATCTACACATTCTAGAATGAATTCTAGAAGAGCACATGTAAATATGCAAAGGTGCTTATCTCTAGATGGTGAGGATATAGGTAGCTTTGTTTTTTAAAACATTGGCCTGCGTCTGTTTTCTGTAGTAAAGGTAGATGGTGTTGAAAAATGAATGATTCCTTGTCTTCTCCGGTCCATAGACTACTGTGCTTTCCCGTGAGCCATTTGTGCTCATGTGACCTTCATGGAGTGTCGAGCAGAACCAGTTTTGTTGTCCTCTGGTGTCCACTGTGCAGCCTCCTGCAAGTGAATGGACCTGTGAAAAGTAAGCCTAGGCTGCAAAGGAGGTGACGGGCAGCTCCTTGTCTATTCTGGTCTATGTCAAGGAAAGAAGGCTTTGGTTCACTGACATCTTTTATCAGCTGAGATTGGACTACTTTATCAGATGTGAGGGCAGAGCATGGGCCTCTTCAGTATTGTTATAAATGGTTTTGTCAGGCCTAGGCCACAGGTCGGTGTACCAGGAGGCTGCTTTCTTTTCTTTGGGTCTTTTGCATTTCTAATTAAAATTATATTATTTGGATACTGGTTTCATCAGCATCATGAATCTTTGCTTCTGAATCTGAGTCAATGAATGAGAGAAACCTGTTGGAATCTGGCCTTTGAGCTTTGTCATTTGTTATCGTAGTGAACCAGTTGGCCTGAAATTTTTTGCTGTAAAGATTCTGTTACTGAACAATCTCATTATGGCAGTGTAGAAGCTGTCAGAAGTCTCTGTCCTGATTTCTGCTCTCTCTGTTCTCTCTTAAAGCAGGGCAGAAAGGGTTCAGTTTTTACTATACCTGGTCTCCAAAGTAGCCCTAATTTGGAGTAGTCTTTTCACTGTTCACACTACTGCCCTTCCTACTAGGGAAATTAAATTTGAACAGACATGCTCTAAGAGTACCCCTAAGGCAAAAAAGAAACTCCCCTTCTTTAAATTGTGTTTCTTTTAATCATCCGTGCCATCCCGGAGACAATCAATTTAGCTGTTTCTCAGCAAAGACCCTAGTGCTCATCTTTTGCAAAGGAAAAATGATGCCCTAAGTATCAGATCACAGTTGCTGTGCCAGGGGCAAGGCAGCAATGAGTATCTACAACATCTGCGTTAAAATTGGGATTTCTTTTGTTACTGCTGGCATTGCCTGGGTGAGCTGTGTTTCTGGAAGCAGATATTTAGGCAGCCTTAAGTTTTTCAGTTTCAGGAATACACCGAAGATCCTGGGAAAGACTGGGTAAGGGGAAATGACATTTGCTTGGGTTGGCCCATGTGTCAGGTGCTTGCAATGTGTGTTTGATTGCAGTCTTAAGATTACACTCAGCCTTCTGATTCTGAAGTCCATTGTGGACTACGTAGGATAAAGCAAATCTGCATTACCTCTCCAGAGCTGACAGCTTATTTTTCTTATCCTTTTTTTTTTTTAAAGGAGGAGTCTTCTCTTTTTCTGGGAGTAAATACTAACATGGGTCTCACCAAGAATCAAAATGTTTTAGTTTTGCTTAATGCAGTTGATCCCAAAATGACTAGATAGTCTTGGACTTATAAAGAAACCATTTTGTTGACTCCTGTAATTTTACAGATGAGACCACTGAAATCAGAAGAATTCAGGGATTTTTTCAAGGAGAGACAGAGAGAGGTGCAGATCAGATTCTGGAATTCCAGGGTGCTGGTCCTTCACTACTGGATGATGCCATCTAAGAATAGTTTTCCATCCAGTTGGTTATCAGCACACTCTTTTTCTTCATCATTGTCCCAGTTCAGCTACTATGTGATGAGAAATGATTTAGGTAGTGAATCTTTCCACCCGGATCCAACAGAAAAAACAGGAAGAGCTGTGCTTTCTATGGACTGACTGTGTGGTGGTTTCCTCCGTTAGGTTCCCACCAATGCTGAGTCCTGAGTGGGCGAAGACAACATGGAAATGCACCACCTAGGGCCCAAGAAAGCATTCATTGAACCCCCTTTAGAGATTTCCAAGAGAAAAGAGACAAGGGTTACCGAAAAGTGACTTAATCTTCCTACCCCCACTCCAAGAGCTGGCAGGTGAATCAACAGACACTTGGGATCAGTGACACCAAGTTCCCTGATGGACATGAGTCATCTTCAGGCAGAGAATGAAACGCCACAAGAGTCTTCGATCCTGTTTCTTTTTCTAGCCCTGGATGTACACTGCAAGTTAGGCTCTGTGAATGACAATGTGATGTTAGCGTATACATAAAAATGTATAAAAGTTAATGTATAGAAAAAATACACTTTTTTCCCCCTTCCATGAATTAGATTTCTTTCTCCGTCATGAATTGATGTGTACATTTTATTTCTTACTAGTGTGTTGTCAAAAGTTCTACCATCCCCTCTCCCTCGGTGGGATCTTCTAAGGCAGATAATGGCAGAGGTGATACTCTTGCCTTGGCCAAGTGGCCTACCGACCAGATTTCTTTCAGCCCCACACTTCAGCTCGGGGTAGCTTGGCCGTCTCTTGTTTGGCAAAGTTGTGTTGGCAAATAAAAATACTTCTGCATTTATGTAAAAGGTAGTTCTACGGACACTGTTGAACTCAATTTTCACCTTTTTAGGTTAGTCCTCTTTGAACATCAGAAGGTCGAGGAAAGCCGGGATTGGAGAAGCGCTCAGATGTTGCCACAGGCACAGCGCCTGCAGCCGGAGCTGGGACTCAGCCCAGGACTCAGGCCCCACCAGACACAGGTATGTAATTATAGATGGGGAAGCTACGCAGGTCTGAAATGCGAGAGGCAATCATGCAAACGGAGGTAGACGTGTTGTCCTGAACTGAGGGGAGCTGGGTAGAGGCTTGAGACTTCACAAGGAAGGAGTACCTTTAATGGGAAGAGGAAAAAGAGCAAATGCTTGGTAAACAAATGTTGGGTCTGCCATTTGGAAACAATGGGGCACAGAGAGGAATTTTAACAGACTTGGGCCAAACGCCTACATGTTTCCACACCTACTTTATGTTATAATGCAATTCTCTATGGCGATGGCTCTTTTCTTAGAATAGGTCCTCTGTCTAAATTCTTTTAGGCAGTTGGTCAGGGCAGGTCAGAATTTCTTCCCGAGTCTTTACAGCCTTGGTTGTTTTCCTATCTTGTCCGAGTTCATGTTTGATGTCATGATGGGGGAATGCTGAGACAGCTCTATTGCATTAGATCAGTGTAGACACTGTTGTTAGCATTCTAGATTGTTCATAGATTTAAAAAAATCTCAGGCGTCTTTCAGCCAAGGCAAACGGTGATGACAGCGTTCAGTACTCAGCATGTAATGAGAAGGAATAGGATTATTCTGGTGGTCCTAATTTTTAGCCCAACCCTTTACCAGACTGTCTTTTTCTACTGTTGCCTAGAGATGAGCGCATGGTTTAAAATCGCCAGCTCTGCCACACGTTGTGTCAAATCAGGCAAGTGTGAGCCTCGTTTTGGTGAAAAAAGAGGAAGATACCGTTGTCGAAAACCAGCCTCTGTGCTTTGGAGCCAACATATCACACCAAGGCAGAGTTTGGGTAGAGAGGAACTGTAGCTTTATTGCCTTACTGAGAAGGGAGGAGGGGAGGTTTGCCGAAGAGAGAAAAAAGGTTATTTCAAAATCGAGCTTTGCTGAAGCTTTAGCACAGCCATTTTGATTTTTGTTCAACTTTGTGCTTTTGAGTGGTTTCAGTTTCTACTTGAAAGATTTATCGTGAGACTCGATGAAATACTGCAGGTACACCATCCAGCCTCACGCTTGACTCCATAGATATTAGCTCTTGCTATTAATGTTACTGAAGTTCTAAGGGAGAGACAATGAAATAAATTTTGTGAAAACCTGTCAAATAATTTTAAAACACTGTTATTCAATCATCTATATCATTGAGTAATTTTATTAATTTGAGACCTGATCCAGAGAGCCCTGTAGTTGACTGAGAAAGGGAAGAGTTATCAGGCATTAGTCAGTGAGTTTTATTAAAGTGGGCAGAGTATTTCATTAGATTTTCCTAAGGACCCTACTAGGTGGGTATTATTGTGCATATTTGACAGTTGAGGAAACCAAGACTTTCAGAGGTAAAGTGATGTCAAGTAATACATAAACCAGCAAGAAGGGGTTTGATGTATGTTGATTTGAATTTGATAGATTTTGATACTGATTTTGAGTTTGATCTCTAATGTGACCTGTCTGAGTATCTCTGGGAGGCTAATAAACAAACAAACAAAAAAGCCACCATAACTTCCCTTGATGTTTACAAGATTTACCATGGTAGATATCAGAAAATCATGAAATAGATTCATCTGTTTAATGGAGTGATAGTTGGACTAGTTATTATTAAAAGATGGATTTTTTTGGTAGCATTAGACATCCTTTAAATTGAATTGACAGTGTTGAAGATTTAGAGGTCTTTGTTTATGTATTTAGATAGCTTTTACAAGTAAGATGTGAAGTAAATGCAAATGAATGTGAGTTCCAGGCGTATTTCTACGTAAGCCCCTCATTTCTGGCTGTGATGCTTTATGATGAATGGACTAGAATATGGGAGAGATGATTGAAACTAAGGAAGTTTATTCTAAATTAAATTCTGGGCTCCCTTAGTGATGAATAGCTTTGAAATGACTGTTTTGGGGAGTCCAACTTCCTCATTCAGTGGCGACTGCTCCGTATAACCTTCAATTTACAATGGTCTTCCTGCCCTATTTCTAAAAGCATAGATCTGTTTTCTCTATATTAGCATTATGCACAAGCCCTGATGAGTTTTAAATGTGAAATTCTCTCCCTGAGGAGATGAACTTTATTTTTTTTTAATTATTATTTTTTGGTTCTGCATCCTGGCATTCTGGTTATGTTGTAAGAAACCACCGTATACTCCCTGTTGGTGTGACATGAAAATTTTCTTTGTAAAAGACCAGAGATGGTGAGAAGGACAGAAAGGAGAGAAAGACAACAGCAGGAGGATGAAGGTCAAGGCCAAGTGGGAGAGAGGTGGTGCTAGAGGGATGGAAAGAGAAAGATGGGGGAGAAAGAAACAGAGTTATGTAAGACAGTGATGACTGATGGAAAGAGAAGACGACAGTTGGGGACAGTGGAGAATGAGAAAGGAGGAGAGAGAGATGGGGATCAGAGGTAGAGATGGAAAGAAACCAAGAAGGCAGGACCCCAACTCCTCCTGGGCCCAGCAGGGAGCTGGCAAGAAAGAATTTGAAGCCAGAGGGACATACTATCCAGAACCAGGAGTTGAATCTAATTGTAAGCAGACCCTGCCCACCCCCTTCAGATGAGTGATGGGCTCCTGGCATGTGACCTGGCTTGGCAATCTCCACCCCCTGTCCGGGCTGCCATAAGGAGATACGTAATGTCTCGAGTGATGGGAAAGTCATGCCTGCAGATGGTACAGATGGAGCTGCCTCATAAAATGACTCACTGTGAATCCTCACTGAAATCTCCACTATAAAAATGATAATGGAAAAAGCACAAGAAAGGCTAAACAGGCTTGAAAGAAATTTGTTCCAGCTTGTGGAGCTCCCTTCAAATTTTGAAAGGAGGAGAAAAAAAAGACCCTATTAGTAAAATGCCAGGAAGGTAATGTATCTTCTTCCCTCCCGGCTCTAGCCCTCCCTCGCCCCCGCCTCCTTTTGACATCAGTATGTAAATGAAAACAGCAAGGGAAAAGGAGGAAGAGTTTTGGAGGAAGATGTAAGAATTATTTATTAAGCGTGAGGGCTGATGTTCTGGAGAGGGAGGGCTGGGAGGCTCAGAAGAAAGGGAGTGGCATTTTGGAGAGCGAAGGGGCAGGCTCTCAGAGAGCAGGAGAAGTGGTCTTTCGCTGAGATAGATACTGCCGGAGCAGAGTGGGCCTCCCAGAGAGAGTGAGGTCAGACACTGGACAACGGAGGCACTTAGCAGGTAGTCGCGAAGACCTCTGTGGCTAGAAGAGGAAAGTTTGACGTTCAAAAAACACAGCATTCTCATAGTAACTATTCTTGGCCATTTTGAAGTCACCCAGGACCATGATGCTTTTACACATCCCCAGTTATAGGTCAGTTTTATGGATATGGAATCAGCCAGAATTTGAGGGTCTTCTGATGGCAGGACTGTTCTTTAATGGAAGGGCTTTCCAGCTTCGGTAACAGCAGGAAGATGAAGAGTAAGGCCAAATGGGAGAGAGTGGGGAGGAGAGATGGAAAGACAGAAAGAGTCCCCCCTGGCAGAGCTGGATTACAGTGGATTACAAGGAGGCGCGCCAGCTGGGGCAGAGTTGTAGGGCGGAGAGTCTCATTTGGGGCCGCCCAAATGAGTAGCTGAGTAGCAATTGGAAGCTAGTAGTCAGGTTGGAGCTGGGTTTCACTGCAAGGGGAAGAACCCAGAGTGAGGCATATCCACTGTACTGATGGAGGGAGAAGGTGGATCAGAAATGGGATGTGCATGAACAGTGTGCATTGGAACAGCCACGGGTCAGCAGTGGTCCAGGTAGACAGTGAAGATACGGGTGTCTTGCTTATGGACAGAGCAGAGCCTAATGCTTATGGTGTATAGCATGGCTGGGATACCTGATGGGCTACAGAAGCCAGGAATCCCTTGTCTGCGGGACACAGTTGTCTAAGGAAGTGGATGGGGAACACGGCAGGTGGAAGATGGGGTGACAGGAAACAACATGATGGTAGGTACGAGTTAGGGACTTTTCAAGAAACAGAATCCAGGTGCTGTGGTTCAAGAGATGATGATGAAGGGAAAACTTAGGTGTGGACAAGGTTGAGGGAGCCAACAAAGGGTGAAGTACTCAGACAGCCACAGCTGGGAGCTGCTTCCACTCTGGGTCTGAAGGGACACAGGGGGGATATGTTTCTGCAGCCCAGTGAGAGTGGAAGCTGTAGGGAAGGGGTTTCCTGGCCAGTGTTAGGATCACAGGGCCCCAACCAGGAGGGCGGCATAGTCTGTTCAAGTTGCTATGACAAAATGCCACAGACTGAGTGACTGATAAACAAAGGAATTTCTCAAAGTCGGGGAGGCTAGAAGTCCAAGATCAGGATGCCAGCATGGTCGTGGGAGGGCACCTTCAGGGCTGTGGACTTCTCCTTATGTCTGCATATGGTGGAAGGGCTAAGGAACTTCCTTCTAGGGGTCTTTGATAAGAATATCAATCCCATGCTTGAGGGCTCCAGGCTCATGACCTAAAGCCCCACCTAGTAATACCACCACATTTGGCATATGAATTTTGGAAGAGCACAGATACTCAGACCATAGTAGAGAGAGTGGAGATGAAATACCGTAACCTCTTGTCTTTCCCTCCCATGTCCTCCTGCTGCCTTTTATTGGTCAGGCCCAGTCTGAAGACAGCAGTGAGGAGATCGATCGGAAAGGTCAGGCCCCTGGGGCACAGAGCAAGGCACATCAGTGGGGATAGGGCTGAGGGAGACAGAGATACTCAGCAGCATATACCCAAACCTAGCCTGATGACTGTTGTCCAGTGGCAGTGACTTTGTCTCTTTGTATATGGACTTGGTGAGATGAGCAGTGAGAAGAGCACTCAGAACCATGTAGGCTCTCAGGCGCAGGCTGTGACGGGCATGACTGTAGTACCGACGAGCAGTGACAGTCCTGAACAGGGAAACTGAGGAGCAGGCACGGCCATTTACAGAGGTCCAATAGGAGGAGACCCGGGGGAGCTTATGGTTCAGAAAGAGCCTTTGTAGGTACCTGTTTCACACAGCTGGCATAGTTCTCATTCTGTCAGATGGGGGTGGAGGCAAGGGCGCGAATGTCTTCGTCTCCATTCTCGTGGGCTCCAGAGTGGGGCACGGCCCCGGAGCTTCCAGAATTCTGGTTGTTGGAGCTGCTGCAGTGTGTGTGTGTGGGGGAAAGCCTTGATGGGCAGTGGTGGTTTGAGCGCTTAGGGAACTCGTGCAACACCAGAAATTCAGAAGCCTTGGAGGAAAGGCTGAATGTGGCCAAAAGTCTAGAGAATTAGTTTCGAGGAGCTGGAAGGGCCCTGTGGGATAGGAAACAGGGCAAGGCAGCATCCATGTCAAGGAAGGCCTTGAAAACAAGGCTCCTTCACACCCGAGATTTTATTTTGTTTCGATTGTGCTATAGGGCCAGGCTTCTTGTCATCAGCCGGGGGCCTGTGAGGGGAGTGGGAATGGGGGAGAACCAGCTGAGGAGTACGGTATAGTGGGAAGGAGAAGTGTTAATTTTGAGGAGAGAGGTCTTGATAGTCTGGTTTTCAGTCCTGCATTTTCTCACAACACGCCTCTTAAATCTTTCTTGACTAAGGATTGTACTTAGAGGAGGAGTCTTTCTCTTTGATGTTATATTCAAGGCCTGACCTGACCTGATTTCTGTATTAGCTGGTGAAATAATTAATTGACTCCATTATGTGTACCTGGGATAGATTTTTATTTCATAGCTTCACAAATAATACTAAAATGGGGTCTTAAAGATAATTGGAATATATCTTCAATTAAAGCCTATGGGCTTTTCCTTGGAGAGTCACAAAGAAGAGGGTGATTATTTCCCAGTTATACCATAGGCCACCTTGTGGCATTTTGAGTCATTCTTGGTCTCCGTCTTGAAAGAATCATGTATTATTGTCAGGAGTGAGTAATCGGCATGCTGCTGCTGTCTTGGACATGGTGGGTGTCTCTCAGGTTCCTGCTCTCATTTCTCATCACTTGCACTCCTCACTGTGGTCATGTGAGTTCCATTGAAAGTTAATAGTTACATATCAGTTATGTTTTTCGCTTTAGATAGATTCAGAGTTGGAAAACGTCGACTTGCCAGAATGAGTAAAGAGAAAAGACATCCCTCTCAAGTCTGTCCTTACATCTTCAGAGGATGTTAAAGAGGTTACTGATAATTCTGTTTGGGGGTATGATTAAAAAGACTGACCCCGCACATCCCCTCTCAGACCACAGGGTCTGCGGCTGTGTGTGCACCCACCTCCCAGCCTCACCCACATCCCGCTCTTATTCTTTGCATGCTGGAATCATTTGATCCTAGCGCTCTCTGCCTCATGCTGACGTTTTGTGGTATCTTGAAAATGACTGACCCAGGTGTCTCAGTCCTTGTAGAAATGGGGCGATGCTTAAAAATACATACGAGAGAGTTACACGTGGGGAATAGAATTAATAATTTACTGAAGATCTTTGGAGAATGAGCCAATACTCAAGTATCTAGTTTCTGAAATACATAACTTCCAGATTTAAGTGATAGTATCATGACTGTTAATGAAAACTCACATGAGTGGCCATTATTCACTCTATATTTTGGATTCACTGTATCCAGAATCGTCTTATTTTTGCTTCCCTAACTTCCGCTGATACTAAATTTTGGATCTTTCTCTGTAGCTAATTTTATCTGTGACTAAACTAAGACAGAGGCTGTACTCTGTGAGGGTCTGAGCGGTATAAAACATCCTGGCATGGCCTGGAACAGGCCCACTTCGGGAGCCATCGTGTATATATTGAGAAGACGTCAGGGTCACACAATGACCACATGACTGGGTATCCTAGAAGAGTTCCAGGGTTAAATGTTCGGCCTTGCAGTCTCTGTAAGTACAGTGGGAATGGTTAGATTATGTGTCCTCAATTTTAATTTAGTGTATAGTCTCCGCTTCTTCTCCAATCTTCCCCATCCCCTGGCTGAGCTAGCTCTTGGCGCCCACCATGGCTGCTGAGGTGCCTGGCCTGATGGGGCATCAGATCCACGCTGACACCCCTGGGGTCCTCCTGACCCTTGAGTTCTAGTTGGCTTCCTGGTCTTCTCAGCCATTAGCTTCCAGGGAGGGCTTGTTGTCTTGGTTTTGGATGAGAAGAAATAAATTTAGGGTTATTATGACTGTTAGTCTAGAGAAGTTAAAACTTCTCAGTAATTCAGTTTCCCTGTGGTATTTCTGGACAGTGTGGGTTAAATATGCATCAGAGTCCAGGAAGGGAGGAGGTCCTCAGAGTCCTTGAAAACCTTCCCTGTGTTTTCCCTGCACATGCCTGGGATACAGGGGGCAGGTCAGCCCCTGGCACGGCGTTCCTTCCCTCCTGCTTCCCAGAGGGACTCTCCTTACCTCTATTGGGTTTTCGCCTGATGCGCCTGAGGGGAGGTTACCTTGCTTGTATAAGCTTCTGATTTGGAGACGAAGTGGGGGCATCTTTCATTGATTCATATGTAATTCTAAATGGTTGGGGGAGGCAGTATTATGTTGAAGCAGTCTTGCTGGAAGATTCCCTTGTAGCCCCTTTTCTAATATTAGTACCTTTGTAGTACCTTTGTTTCTCTGCTTATAAAAGTAATATAGAAAATATAAATAATTTAGACAGGTTCCTAGTAGTAAAAGTGCTGGTTTCATGTACAGCATAAATATTTTAGACCCTTAATATACATGGTATGAAATTGTGTTCCAGGAAGTTTGTACCAATTCACCTTCCTGCCAATTGAGTAAATGAATAAATTTTTATTGGAATGCAATATTATTACTAATAAAACCCCACCAACTTAATAGGTAAAGATACCTTACTTCACTGTATTTTTAAAAAATTATTAATGAGCTTTTGAAAAAATGGACACACAATGTATTTCCGGCTTTGGTACCTCCCACTCCTGGCAGGATAGGAATATAACACTTTAAGTGCTAAAATGCATTTCTCTTCCTGGTTCTCTTTTTTGCTTTCTGTCTTCTGACAGTCTTTTTCCATCCAGAGTTCATCTTTGTATTTTTCTTTCTAGATTTAAAAAATGGTCTGATTTAAAACAAATTTATTCCTTGATCTGCATGAAGTTTATGTGCTACAGAGGTTGAGGATTTACATAGCTTTTTCTTGGAATTAGTAACTAATTTTTTTCAGCACCTTACTTATAAATAACGGAACCCCCTCTGGGCTAGCTTAAGCAGACGCATAATGTTCTGAGGATTTTTGGGTGGCTCACAGAGCCTCTGGGCACAAGGGGTAACTTCCAGCAGTACTGCCCGGAGCTGTGCCCCAGAAAGGGCCAGGGGAGGAGTCGTTCGGACAGCTGCTTGTGCGGACACCCTTCCCACCAAAATTGCAGCCAGGCCATGTTTAGAGATGGTTTGCCTGCTTCACTTTCGAGGAAAAACGTTAGGTGTCTGTGTCTGATTAGGGAAGAAATTTTCTGGAAATTTTGAGAAGGCAGTCCTCACAATATAGGAAATTTAAACACACACACACACACACACACACACACACACACATGTAAATATATATATATAAAGAGAGAGAGAATGTGCACAAGGTCGAATGACCACAAGTGACAGACTGAAAGTGACTTTAACCAGCTGTCCCAGTACCTGTCATCATTGACTCGTATGCCGCCTTCCTCATGTATTAAATTTGCATTTAAAAAAATGTGTAGCTAGGAGTATCTGTTTTGGATATGTATTCAATTCTGATTATTTTTACCTTCTTGTGCTAATGTCATAATTATTTTTTTGTAGTTGTTACATTTCAATTCCTACTGGTGTATATTACTAAGCTTCTATGTCAGTTCTTAGTTATTCTTGCTTATTTTTTTCTTCCAGATGAACTTTAAGATCACTTCATCAATTTACAAAAAATAAATTGGCATTTTGGGGGCACCTGGGTGGCTTAGTCATTAAGCGTCTGACTTCGGCTCAGGTCATGATCCCAGGGTCCTGGGATCAAGCCCGACATCAGGTTCCCTGCTCAGCAGGGAGCCTGCTTCTCCCTCTCCCACTCCCCCTGCTGTTGTTCCCTCTCTCACTGCAACTCTGTCAAATAAAGAAATAAAATCTTTTAAAAAATTGGCATTTTGATTAGAATGCATCAAATCTTCACATTGATTTGGTAACAATTGACTTTGTTAGAATACTTGTTCTTCCCATCCAGATAGATGTGTGTGTGTGTGTGTGTGTGTGTGTGTGTATCTTTAGTTAAAAATTTTTAATGTACCTCAGTAAAGTTTGGCAGTTTTCTTCATAAGGACATTTATCACTAAAGTTATTCTGAAGTGCGTATCATTGCTGATATTAATAGTCTTCAATTTCTTTTTATTTTCCTTGTTTTTTCTTGGTAGATAGGAAAGCTGTTAAACCTTGCATATATGTTTTGTGTTAAATTAACTCAAAGAAAATTGTTGGGCTTTCTAAGAGTACATTGATGTATGCAAATCAAGTAATTTTTGAACATGATACGTCAAACGACTCAGAGACATGAGAATGATTTCTGTGTAATTAAATCAATGAGCTAGGTGTAAAATCCCCTGGAAGGGGAGATGGTTCTAATATTGTAATAATGGTTGCATTTCCTCTGGGCAAATACTCTTAGTAACACGTGTAAACCCAGTGATTGATAGCACCCAGATTTGCTCTATAAAGTCAACCGCATGCCTGCCTTGGTTTCCCTGTCAATCTACACCGCATACCCAGACACACATGGCATTTTCTCCCCGAATGCAGGTCCGTCCGTAAGCTCCGCATTCGGATTCTGGGTAGTAACACATTAATTCAAGCAGATTGATGCCTCAAGAAGTCTCTGTAGCCTTGCCTCTCCATCAGCTCACTGGTGGAGGGGATTTCATAAATGAAAACAGGCCGGGGCTCCCTGAGTTCAATCTTCCTGCCCCAAGCCACTCTCTTCCTTTCGACAACTAAGCCAGGTGTTTAGAGAACAGTGTTGGTGGTGGGGTTTGTGGAATGTTAAACTTAGAAGATTTTTTTTTAACAGTAAATAAGCTCAAACAAGTGGAAAGAATTTGGTAAATGCCCATTTCTAAGACTTCAGAGACTCCAAATTATCCTGTCTTCCAGGGAAGCGAACAACTAACAAAAGGGCATTAGTTACAGAGAAATTCACTAAAAAGCCTCTGGTTTATAAGCATGATTGGATAACAGCCTCTAGCCCCATAGGTTATAAAACACATGGAGAGACAGACATGTCCTGAGTAAGGAAAGGATCCTGCTGGACAGATTGCCTATGGAACTTTAAATATTTTAATGAGAATTCAGTTTTATTTGTAGCCTTAAATGGAGTTCATAGGCAGCCCGGTTCCTTAGTTGTTCATTGACCACCTAGCCATACTACATGGTATTGGCATTCTGCCTGTTCGGAGTGCAAGCAGAGATGAGCAGCCTGGACTCAGCCCATGGGAGAAGGTGGGGTTTGGGGTGCTTTTTCTGTAAGGTCTTATCTACATCTCAAGGGACTATTTTGATCTATGGGACTGTATTGTGATTGGTCATTTTAGGTTGGTTCTTAATGAATTTAGGAATTTGGCTCTGAGGTTAACCCAAGTAGAGCTCAGATTCTGCTCTCCCCAGTCAGAGCTGGAGCAGTTGGATGGGATTTGGGAAGGCTTTGTGGTGAAGGGAGGAGGTGGGTTAAGTCTTAAGTATTAAAAGGCCAGAGTAGGGGCTTGCTTAATACCTGAAGGATCACAGGATATTTGAGGTTGGAAGAGGTTGTGTTTTCAGCAGGAAATGCAAGGAATCCTGTCACATCTTGTGGGGATAGAGGCTGTAACATTCTCCTGCTGTGCTTAAATATTAGAATTCTTACAAGCCCTTCCATGCTTCCTTCTGAGCCTGTAGCGTCTGACTTCACTGTTGCACAAAACAGTGCTCCACGTGTTTTTGGCTTAGCCTAGCAAGGACTAAGTGGACAATTGCTAAAAAGTTTAAAAAAAATCAATTTCGTGTGTGTGTGGATAATATGTTCTGTGATACTGTACTAGAAAATCTGTAATTAACCACTTTTGCTATTTAAAAATGTTGCAATCTGATCTGGGGAAAAAAATGACAGAATTTCCTTAATGCTTGAAGTTCATTATGGAATGGAACTTGAAATCTGCTAGAGCAACAATTATTCAGTAATCAGTTAGTGATTCTGGTAATCAACCTAGCAATGAAATCCTGCCTTCTTGAGACGGAAAAGCAACTTTCTTTAGGTCAAAAAGGGCTGTAACAGTTTTGACATCAAAGAGCGGTAGACTCAAGCTTTTGGAGATAGGAACCTCAGGGTTTTTTTTTTTTTTTGAAATGGTTTTGTGAATGACAAGTAGAAAGAAGGGATAGCAGATTATTATTTTAAACTAGTGGAATAGAAAATTAGATTTTTAAATAGAAAATGGGACTGAGTCGAGCAGTCTTGTGTGGTTCAGGTGTCTGTAGCTCTTGCCGAGCTTTTATGATCGGACCCCAGGGTTCAGGGCCACACCGTCTCCGTGAGGCAGTCCCGTGCGGCAGAGTAAAAGCTATGCTGTGCTCATGAGCTCAAATGCAGGCACGGGGGCAAGCTCACAGACCGCATGATGGCTTTTTACTGTCTAATCGACTGATTTTGACTGTGTAGCTGGATGCTGTTTGAGATAGTAATTTGGATTAATTTTCCCTTTCTCTCCCATGTGTATGCGGTCACTTAACCTCCTCAGGGACATCAACAGCGGGGCTGAAAATGACAACGGAAGTTGTCAGTTCTTCCTGGCTTTTGTTTTAAAGGGCAAAGCCTAGAGGAGGGGTTGAGGTATCCAAGAAAGACCAGAAAAGGAGAGCGTGGTTCTCTCTCCTTTTCTGGAGGAGGGAAGAAGCAGAGTGAACTGGCAGAAGTAGGAGTTCATAGATGGGCTTGCTGCAGACTAGAAGAATATTCGTCTGGAAGCTCTCGAGAAATGGGGATCCTGGCTGATTCCTGCAGAGGGAGCAAGATGCCAGAAGGTGTGTCTATGTAGATGAACCAGAGACATTCTCACAGAAACTTGGGTAATTGGACCATGGCAGCAGCAGAGAGAAATTGGGCCCCAGGGAGCCATAGGGACAAGACAGTGGCCATTCTTTGGCAAATTGAGGGGACAAATGACTGATTACCAGTAACCTCTCCCCACTCTTTGCCATAGGACTTGAGATTCTGCGTGGGGAAAGAGGGGTGATCACACAACCCCTGAGGTAGTTTCCTACCAGCTTGATGACAGTCCAACTTCAGATTTGACTCTAGAAAAGAAAGATGTGCTGTCTCCTTTAGATTCAGTTCTGTGGTCTGGCATTAGCATCCACTACAGTTGCTTACATTGATCAGTTTAGCAGCCCCATAGTGAAAACAATAAAGCTATTTGAAGTCCAGATCTCCACGTGGTTCAATTCCCGAGTCAGGGTTCCTGACTGTCGGAAGCAATCATGAGAAGAGATTTGCATACATTGGAAGAGAGCAATGACCCGGGGCATTTAGAAATACAACTAAGGTTAATTCCCTACATGAAAATTAAGCTATACCCAACATGGACTTTGTTTTTTAAAACATACATATGTTTTAAACAAACATACATAAACAAATATGTGTGTGTGTGTATATAAAATATATATGTAAAATATGTGTATATATATATATAGTGCATGTGTGTGTTTGTGTGTGTGTGTGAGAGAGAGAGAGATCACTTGAGCTCTACTCTCAGCAAATTTCAGTTCTACAATTCAGTGTCCTCAGTTGCAGTCACCATGTTAAATATCAGATCTTCAGACTGTATCCTACTGACTTTGTTTAAATGTATCCAGTGAGAGTCCTAGTAAGAAACAGGTGGAACAGTCACATTGCAGAGCTTGGGGAGAGACTAATGAAAGGACCTATTTGTAAAAGGACGGGGAAAAATTGAGGGCAAGTCAGACAGGCTGGTGCAATACCTTGAGGCTAGTCACAGCGGGGAGTCATTCCCATTCCTGAGCCCAAGGGCAGAAGAGGGGCTGTTGGCTCCTGGAACCCAGAGGGGGGAGAGGGAACAAAGGAAGGGAGGAAGAGAAGGAGCAGAGGCAGCTTGATGAGGGGGGCCACTTTTCAGGAGTCGTGGTCTTCAGTAGAGGGATGTAGTGAACTTACGTGATTGCTGGGGGGGTGGGGTGAGGAAAATAAACACAGCACCTCCACCTCACTCTCCCCCTTCCTTTCTGATTATTGCTTGCTAGTGCCCCCCCCCCCCGCAAATTTAAGCAAAGGCTAGAGGGCAGGAAACCCAACAATGAATCCTAATACTGATCTTCTTCCCTCCTGGCACACAGAGGGAGGAGAAACAGGACTCAGTAAGGATGAGAGAGTAGCAGTGATAATAAGCACCACACCATGATGCTGGCAGAGTCAGTCCGTTCTCATTGTTGCATGATTAGATTATAATCTTTCTTCTTCC